>OY813000.1:89556823-90156823 GCA_963681545.1 Germaria angustata
TATTTTTCAAAGCATAGAACAAATTCGGGCTTATCACTGTTGGGCATTTTCAACCAAAGTTTGCATAGGTTAAAGAGATTGAACAACATTTTTCTTCAGTCCAGTATAAAATGGGCCATCCACGATAAGGCGCATTAGATTTAATATATATTTGTGTATGTATATATGTAGGTATACCATATGTATGTATGTACTTATTTATAAAATGAGAATTTTTAATAAATAAAATAAATCTATAATAGAATATCGAGCTGGAGCACTCTATCCATTTATGCATTCTTCATTAAAATGAAATTTCATTTTAAAGCAAGTTCAATTGCACAAGTCACATACATATATATTCGAATGCTCTGTTAGCACCGATATCAATAATAGCATAACGACTATGTTCGGTTCAGTTCAACAGGCAACTTTCGTGATACCTGTGATTGATAGAGAATGGAAAATTGGAAAAAGAAGAGTAGAGACAAAAATACAAAATATCCAAAGTCTACGGCACGAGTCGAGTCTACGACTTCCTAACTACTAGTCTACTCTACGAGGGCTCCCACGTCAATGTTATATAAATGACAAATAATCATGATATAGTAGTATCCTACCTCTTCCAAGTACAAGTACATACACATGCATTGATATTAATTTAAAATTGAGATGCATAAGCATGTTTCAAATGAAGTTTTTGTTGTATGTAAGTTAATACCTTGGAAGCAAATTGAGGATATCCCCAAACGCAGTATTTATTCATAACAAATGGTATCTTGATAATAACAATACTTGCATGCTTTTCCACCAACAATTGACCGTCTTGTAAATTGAAGACAGTAAATCGGACAGTGATTTGATGCACACCAATAATAATTTTAAGTTTTATTCATGAAAGAAGAATCATTTTCTGAATAATCAAAAAATTATGTACAATAAACAAATATCTTGAAAATGGTGCCCTAAGTGTACCGAAGTATAGATATGACAATAATATAGCTACAGAAATATATAAGTATATATATATTTTTTTTAGAAAAATATACATACATATGTATACATATATCAACAGCAATATGTAATTTTGTAACTAATTAAAAGCAGTTATGCAGAGTACTAATTAAAAAAAAAAGACAAGTTGCATATCTATATATATAAAAATAAGTCCGTATATGTACGTCGCCGAACTACTCATAAACGCGTCGAGCGATTTCAACCAAACTTATACACTACGTAGGCAGTGGCCCATATATGGTTTATATGAAGTTTGGTTAAAATCCGATAACGCATGTGTGTGCGGTGCGTATGTGAAGTGAGTGTGTTTTTGGGAACAAAACCAACTTTATTAAAAACAAGTGTGTTTCTTTTCTTATTTTGTTTTGCCGTGCGAAGCAGGCAACGGGCCCGCTAGTAGTACATATGTATGTATGTATGTATGTCTCCATTCTGTTTTATTTTTAGTTTGATCATTTAGTATCCAGAAGTATTTATTCGTATTATTTGAAAGTATAGCCGTGGCCGTACAAACTCTTTCGAATTAAATTAAAATTATGAATATAACGTTTCACATTCTTTTTTTCGAGGCAACACGATTTCGATAAACTTTATGTCGAAATGGTGGTCCAATTCATATAATGACAACGAGTGAGTGCTTTTGCATCACTGCCACAAAATACCGTATATCTAAGTATGTATATGAATAAATAATACCTAACAGGAATACATTCTTATGAAATTTTTATATATGAAGTTCGTATGAAATATTATTTAACTTGATTAATTAGTGACTCCTTGTCATTCTCTACTCCAGGTCACTTTAATTTGTCAAGTGGAATGAGTATTCCATTCATATAATTAAACCATATGAATATATTTTGGAACATCAAGTCAATTGGGTTTCTCCTATTTACTTCAACGCTAAACAATAAGAAGATATCAAATAGATCACTTTATTCTTTTGTATCTGGTTATCTTTACGTTTGTTTATTAGGATACGTCAGGTATTTAATTGCCACATGGACGTGAGCTTTTCATGAGTATGTAATTTCGAGTGCACTGCACACAAATACATATGTATGTATATATGTACATATGAATGAGTAAAATTTGTATTCCATATGGCAAAAACATTACGTGTGAATCCACGTACATGTCCGTGCTATCAATATACATACATACATGCATATGTACATACATATGTGTAAAACACGTATAAAACAAAACGACTGACTACATTGGTGAGAGAAATCATGATACAAAAAACCTGTAAACAATGATTTCAAACTTGCTTCCCAGATAATTTTGCATGAAAATAATTAATTATTAATTAGGTAATAAAAAATAACCAATTAAATAAGTGACACGTCAACAAAAAGGAAGAACAATGTTTTCCAAGATATTGTAGAAAGTCGTTAAACTATTATTGCTTTCGCAGAGAGAGAGAGAGAAAATGCCGGCAAAGACAATAAGAATAAATATAGAAATGGAAAATAAAGGTTAATATAACAAGCCCGAAAAGAAACGACTTTACAAATAAGTATATAAGAAAAAATTGCCAAGTGTCTTGACTATTTAATATTAAAGAAATTGTATACGCAGACAAAATGATTCTTCCAATTCTTAACAAAAGCAACGGCACATTTTTTCCTTTCAAATGGAAAAATAATTCTCACCCTTATCACACAATATACATAATAAAAATTTAAGTTACACATCATACTTACAAAATTCTACCAAAATGAAAGCGTTTTCGGAAATGGCATTTTGGAAATTGTCTTTAGTCAATACCAGTACACCTTCTTCGGTTTTGATTTCTTCATCGGCGAATACACCCAAAGTGGCGGTAGCCACCAACAAAAACGAACACAATAGTAAATTCATGTTGTTTATAAATTTTCCTTTTTAGCAATATCTATATTTCCTTACTAAAGTATATATGCACATATACCAAGAGATAAGCCCACGCACAAAATGTCTTAAAGCGCGTTTTAAACAACTTGTCCAAGAACGATGCCTTCCCGTGGAAATTTAAATATAAAATGATTTCGTTCTCTTAAGCTAGAAAAATTATATTTTGAGTGTAGAGAATTGCGGAAAAGAAAACGACACGTCATTAAAAAAAAACAACTCAACCTCAAAATATGGTAGCTAAAAGAAAACGTCGCCAAATACAACTGTGATCATTATGGCAACATATTTTTTTAACTGTGAAACGACAATCTGGCAGCATTTATTTCTCGGTTTTACTATTGATAGGACTTTGGAACCGTGTTATCAAAATCGTTTGTGGTTTGTGAATCCTTAATCTAACCAGCGTAAGGAATACATTTTCATTCTATATTATTGGCCTTGCACACTAAAGGACATATCAGAACCTACAAAACCATGTGGTCTTATTATTACACCAACATTTATACTGCTTCCTTATTTCTTATATAGCGTTTAAAAGCTGAGGGGAAATGTTTAATCTTATTCGCAAGGAGCTCGACAAGTCAGGTGCTATCAGGGAATGTTGTATATACCACTAATAAAGTCTAGATGTGCATTTAAATGTAGGCCAGTTCATACATTGATACTGCCTATCGCCTGTTCAATATATTAAAAAGATCTGTGTTATAGAAAAAGTACGATTAAAGATCAAGGAGGCTCCGACCCCAAAGCTCTATATAAAGGAGTTGACAAAGATAATTTTTTTATGAAGAGTGACACGGTCACACTGGTCATCAGGAGTGCTGCCAGAATGGAGAAATTTAAAGGGATATTTCATACTGAAATTCCATTCTTATATATATGTATAAGCTTTAATATGTATGGGATTGAGGTAATTTTTGTATAAATGTTTTATATAACCATATATTATATAACCATTCGTTTGTGTGACATCGTCAAGAAATATTTTCTTATTAATGTGGCTTGGCACATTAGGCTTATTCTTTTTTACTTGAAATATATACATGATCCACAAATGTCATTAGTGATTTTAATCACAACGGTATTTTTTAAGGTATATGGCCAAACATATATTTTCCTGTGTGTAGATGGTTTATTTACTGGCAACACTTCTACTGAGGTGAATTGACTTTATTTCAACGCAGAATAGTAATTTCTGTTTATTAGATTCTGGCAGTGATATTACGAATATTCTTTTTTTGCGCTATCTAAAGATTAAAAGAAATAATATTTATAGAATATACATACATACGCGATAGATAACATTCTAAAAAGTTTATAGATTGTATAATAAAAAACAATTTAAAGACATGGAAACTTCTAATGAGCACATGGACAAACTAATTATTGTTACGGGATTTGGACCCTTTGTTGGCCATGAAACTGTTAATGCTAGTTGGGAGGCGGTATCTATAGCTAAATAATCAAATATTTTGCATAAGAACTCTATTATTATATTTCTAGGTGCGTTTGCTTCCTGACGAAATTCTGTACAATAGTGATACGTACAAAGTGGAAAAATTAGAAATACCTGTTGAATATGAAGCTGTTGATAAAGCTGTTGAAAACATATGGTCCCACAGGCCAGCATTAGTTATACACTGTGGTGTAAATGGCCATGCCACCTGTGTCAATGTAGAGAAATTGGCCTACAATAATAACTTCAAAAGAGCTGACTATTCCGGCAAACACTTAACTAATGGAACCGCGTGCTTAAAAAATTGTCCGGCCAAAAAATCTGCGATATTCTGTAAACTTGATCTTAAAAAAATCACTGACGTTATAAGCAAAAGTTGTGGTTGCGTAGCAGATTATGCAAAAGAACATGGGACGACAGAAGATAATGTTAAAATTATAAAAATATCCAAGGATGTAGGCAATTACTTGTGTGGTTACATTTATTTGAAATCCTTGGACCGCGATTGTTGCCGTACTCTTTTTATACATGTGCCACCATTGGGTAAATCGTTTAGTGCCGCAAAATTGAGTAAAGTGATATTGAAAATAACTGAAGAGTGTTTGAGACAAGTACTGGAGGAACAAGGTAATTAAAAACGTTTCTTTCACTTTAGAATTATTATTATTATACCACAAAGTGGATATTTAATATATATATCTAATATTTATTTATCCACTTTGTGGGTTTCTGTAGAGTGAAGTGCATTTTCTTTCAAAAACTCGTACCTTTTCCATATTTGACGTGATACATTAAACCATATTGGACATGCGTGTGTTAAGATTGGTTTTATTAGGGACTGATACATTATTATTTTAAGCCTACACTTTATATATTTTGAATAAAATAATGGCATGCTTTTCTTGCCTTAGTCAGGGTTTCTTTAATATGATGATTAAAATATAAAAATTTTTCCAGGTGTACACCTAAATATTGCACTACGTCTTTATTTGGAATTGTGCAATTTTGTATAAAAGATTTTATTTCGAACTGCTTCCAATTTTTTCTAATTTTGTAATTACATTTGTTTACAGGCGGCCTAAAAAGGAATGTTTCACACTTTTGTGTATTAACTTTCATCTTCTAATTAATTGCATATTGTTCAAACTAATTGTAAGAATTTTGAAGGTTACAATTAATGTTATCTATTTTGCTTTCTGCGTGATAAATAACTATATCGTCTGCAAAAGAAATTATATTATCTATATTGTTTAGCAGGTCTAAGATATATAAATTAAACAGAGTGGGAGAATTTACAATTCCTTGCTGTAAGCCATTGTTATTTTGATAACAAACTATGAAACTTTTATCACAACATATTATAAATCAATATAATTTGAGAAATTGGAATCTTCTATTTAATTATTTTATATATTAGGCCTGCAATCCATATGCTGTCAAAGGCTTTCTCCATATTAATATTTTCATATGTTTCAGTTACAGTTACAATTTCAAAAATTTATGTGAAGTACATAAATCAGATTTGAAAAAAAAAGATTTTTAAAAACTGTTCAAGTTGACTAGAAGTTTAAAAAATGCATTAATTGATTTTTGGAAGCGATGAAAATTCAGTTTCTTAAGAATGAGAATTTTTTCACTGGTTCATGAATATGCACTATAATATGGATATGAAAATTAAGATGGCTATATAATTTAAATAAATTCCATCAAAAACAATGTTTATAAGGAGATCATTGGTTTAAGCAGTGACTCACGTACTTGTTGAAATTTATATGAAAAACGCGTGATTTTAACAATACCGCGACATTTAAAGTCAGGCTTATAATTGAAATGAATACTTAAGACCAGTGAGAATTCATGGATTTTTTTTTTGATTTCACATATTATCTTGATTATTAAATTATATTATTTACTACTCCCTATATGATAAGTTAACAGAATTGAATGTGTTTTGCATGAGTTAAAAATTTTTGACATTTTCAGTAATTTTATGCTGCAGAAATCATGAAAAATATTGTTGTTATTGAAATCTCTCTAAATTTGTGTATTAAAATTATACATTCTAGTGGGAATTAAAATTTTATTTATTCCCCTCTTTCCATTAAAGACAATATTAAAGCAGTCCAAAACCACTCAGAGGTTATAAGACCATGAATTTTTAGAAGTAAAGCTGACGTTTTTTTTTTTTTAATTTTCGCTGATAGAGTAACAATGTTCCAATAATAGGTGAATTGCATTGATAAAGTGTAGCGTTGAGCTGTTAAATTGCGATTACGATTAGTAATTGATTAGATTATTTAAAAAAAAGAATCGTAATCGGTATATGATTTTGTGATTAAGAATTTATTTTTTTTTTCCCACTAATTTAATTTTTGTATCTTCAGAACTGAACTAACAAAAAGTGTTCAAATCTTAAATATAGATAGAATAATTAGGCCCAACCAGTGTCGGACATAAACTTAGTGATAATAATTAAAAATACATAAATGTCGTGTTAAGCACAAAATTATTTTCAAAAAGTTTCATCTGCGTTGCGTGTTAAGGCCGTAGTATCCCTCTTTTTTAAGCGGATGTGTCCAGGAAAGTTCAAGATATTTCGGGCAAGCGGATTCGGATGGGACTCGAGTTTTGTTAAATATTTGCCTGCATATTTTGCAATTTCAGCGGTCACAAGTGGCATATTTAAATCACGATGTAAAATAGAATTTTTCATGTACCAAGGAGCCGATGTTATTAACCTTAAAATTTTGTTTTGCATACGTTGTATTCTCTCTACATTGGAAGCTGAAGCAGTGCCCCATAACTGAATTCCGTAACACCATATGGGTTTCAAAAGCGAGTAGAGTAAATGTGACATGAACACACTTTTGTTCATTTACTTTTATTCTCCATAAGTTCAACCACAGTTCCAACAGCTTAATATGTTCCTGAAGATAACGGGATGCCTCGTGAGGGTTTTCATGCATACTAAGGCAGGCTGTATCATCAGCAAATGTAGAAGTGAGGATATTAATGCTTAATGGCATATCACAGGTATAGATCAAATACAAAACTGGACCCAGTATACTCCCCTGTGGCACACCGGATGAGATAGTTTCGGGCTCACTCATGAAGTCTTCTTCCACAACAGTGAATTTCCGGGCAAGAATATAACTTTCCAATAGATTTACAATGTTTATTGGCAGATATGTCTTCAATTTTACAATTAGGCCTTCATGCCACACTTTATCAAATGCCTGAGAGACATCAATAAAGAGGGAAGAACAATACTTTTTTTCTTCAAATGCTCTTCTTATGAAATGAACCAATCTATGAGTTTGTTCAATGGTGCTATGCTGACTTCTAAAACCAAATTGATGGTCCGGTATACACCCATTATTAGTTAGAATTGGGGACAATTTTGTCATGAGCAGCTTTTCAAAAAGCTTTGAAATTGTTGACAATAAGCTTATTGGCCTATATGACTCAGCCTTGGTAAGATCTTTGCCCGCCTTTGGAATCATTTTGATCATGGCAAGTTTCCAGCTGTGTGGATAATACTCCAGTCGTAAAATACCATTAAAAATAAACAACAGGATTCTAATAGCAACACGAGGCAACTGCATCAGCATCTTGTTACTAACGCCATCAATACCCGGAGCTTTCTTCTGGTTGGTTTCAGCAATTAGTTTTTGTACACCACGCATCTTAAACTTCATGGGTCGAGGGGGTAGAGCAACTACACTCGGCAAATCAACAGCACCAGTACATGAGTTTGGGGTAAATACGTGTTTTAAATGCTCAGCAAATATGTTACCTTTTTCAGTATTTGTTCTTGCCCAACCTCCGGTAGAAGTGCGCAAGGGTGGTTTAGACTCAACGGGTGTTTTAAGTTTTTTAGCAGCGCGCCACAAGTAATTAGATGCTGCTGTGGCATCGAGACCTTCCAGATAGTTCTTAAGAGAAGCAGATTTTTCAGATGCAAGCAACTCATGGAGTCGTTTAGTGCATTCTCTAAGTCTGATTTTATGTTGGGGTGATCTGTGCTGTTGCCATTCCCTTCTAGCTCTTCTTTTTTCACATACGAGACGTTCAATGTCCGCAGAATAAATTCTATTAAACCCAGTCTGCGGAGAGGAGGTAGTGGCATGTTTAGCAGCCTGTTTAATATTTTCAGTAAGATTGGCAATGTTGAATTCAATATCATCGGAAGTTCTAAGCCTGATGTTTTCCGTACAATGACTACTGAGATATTTTTTGAACCCCAGCCAGTTAACACGATTTATCATCTTCACATATGGGTGAGGTAAGTCACTTCTTAGTGGGCTGCAAATTGTAACGATCGTGGGAGAGTGATCGGAGGAGAGATCATGTGAAGCTTCAACATGAATTAAATCCCTAGGGATATTTTTCATGACCCCAAAATCTATAACATCCGGAATTTTTTGTATGTCAGTAGGCCAGTAAGTGGGCTCCCCGCTAGAAATGACATCCAAACCCATTTTTGAAATTGTGTTGAACAATGCTCGACCTCTAGGTGTAATAAGACGCGACCCCCAGAACGTATGCTTTGCATTGTAGTCGCCAGCTGCTATGAAACAAGGGCCAAGAGTTTTATAAAAATCCTCGTATTGATCCTCCATGATTGAAAATCTGGGAGGGGAGTAAATGGATGATATCACGAAATTTGTACAAAAATTTTCAATGCAAATATTTGTTGCCTGCAGATGGTCCTCACAAATGTTCTCAAGAATGTAGTGTTTGAGTCTTGACTTTATTAGAATTGCCGATCCTCCGCATGCTCTTCCTCTCGGGTCCTTTGTATCATATAAGGTGTAGCCACTCATTTTAAAAAGGCTTCTCGAAGTCAAATGAGTTTCAGATACCAACATTATGTCAATATTTTTTGCCGTGAGGAAGTGCTCAAGTTCATTTTTATGTTGGCGAATGCCGTTTGCGTTCCAGAAACATACTTTTAACGTGTTCATGGCTTGTTAACTAATGCTAGAAGTAGTGTGTTCTGCATTCGCAGCATTTCTTGCATCATGCTAGTCATATTTGTTGTAAAGTTGTTTATTGTTTGCACCAAATTGTCAATAGTAGCTTCAAGGCGATTGAAATTAAAGCTTGCATTTGCATTTGTTGTACTAGTTGGTGGTGACACTTTTTGCACTGGAACTAAATTGATCTTTACAGCGTCAGCATACGATACTTGTGTAGAAATTGGTTGGGCCATAGGAGGATAAGTAGCGGAGTACGTATTTCCTGTTTGCGCTGGAGTTACTTTAGGCTTTTGGCTCATAGCTTGTTTAACAAAAGAGAACACAGGACATCCCCTGTAGTTAGCAGTGTGATTACCTCCACAATTACTGCACTTTTTTTCCTTCTGGTCCTTCGACTTATTGCAAATAGCAGTATTGTGTAATTCACCGCACACAACACAAACACTAGGTAATTTACAGTAAGTTTTCGTATGGCCATATTCTTGGCAATTATGGCACTGAACGGGTCCTGAACGCTTGTGTGGTTCTTCAACTGTGATTTTCCGGTATAATAGATATTTTAAATTGTAAATGGGATGGGTCTCATTTTTCTTCAGTATTACATCATTTGGCTCCAGTTCAACGCGAAATAGGGGTTGGGGGATCTTCTCCCTGTTTATTATGTTAGAGACATTCTTTACCTTAAATCCCTGGAGGGTGAGAGCATCTTTTATTTCAGCAGGGACAACGTAAGAATCTATGCCCTTCAATACGACCTGTAGGCCCTTGGCGCTCTTAAGCTGGAATGTGTAAAAACTTGTTTTATTTTTTTCTAATTCATTAACCATTTTCCGGAAATCTTTTTCATTATATATTTGAACTTTTGTTTCGTCAATGTTACCACGTTTTATTGGAACAATGTGAAACGCCTTTTCACCAATGACCGAGATTAGTTTTTTGATAAGTGTGTTAGAATTTTTTTGCCTCAAATAGATGGGTGGTGGTTTGGAGGTTTTTTTCGAGGATGCTTCGGGTTTTTCGTTGTCATTCTGCAATATTTTAAAGCGATTTTGACGGTTAACTGGGGCGGCGTCGTTATCCCTGGATATCTTGGGAACCGATGCGATTTTAGACGAATTTGGGCTACGCCCGCGCTTTACTACTGTAATATATCTGTCCATTCCGACAGGCACCTTAGGTTTCTGTATACTCTTGTCTATTGTGATAACTTGGTTAAGTGAAGAACACGAGCCCGGAGCGGATAATGGCGCTGATTTAAATAAAGAAGTACTAGGCAGCGGTAATGTTAGAGAATCACTACTTGGCATCGGAGTAAGCGAATTTGATCGCTCACGTAAAATTGGCTTTGCCGTTAGAAAAAGACTATCATCAATTTTTTTATTTTTATTGTTTGCATTAAGAGCTTCAGAACTCACAGTAAAATAGGCATTTCTGCCGTTAGAACTCACTTCACAATTGTTTGTTTTTGAGGTACTCATGCAGAGTATTCCTCAATCACTTTGTTTACGGTTGTTTTTTTTTCTTTTTGTTTTTGTTGGTTCAGATTATATGAAAAATGTTATTAGTGCAAATAAAGCAAATTTCACAAAAACCCGTACTTATTACGAATCGTACTTATTACGAATATTTTTTTGTTTGTATTTTTTTTGTTTACTATGTAAAAAAACTCCGCTAACACGTCTGTTCACTACGAAGAATTTATGATAAAATAAAATATTTTTCTTATTATACCCATGAGAAGTCGGACTTTGCGTGCATTCTCTCGAACTGACAAAAAAAATACATTGATGATGACTGTGGTCTATCTCTGCATATCGTTTATCAACTTTATTGCCAGTAACTATTTGAATTCCTCTTAATTTCTTCCATATGCAAAAATTCGTTTCAAGTGTTTATTGTTTTTATTATCATTATTAGGGGAATGACACAACTTTTTCCTAAAAACTTAAAAAAAACGTTTAAAAATTAAAAATATGCTATAAAGCAACGTAATTTCAAATGAAAGGTGTAAATTTTGTTGCTTAATTATTTCTAGAATTTAATAAACTATGTACATATGTATATAAAATAAAATTATGATACAAGTTAATAACTTAATATTGAAACATCGGTATTGTACCCCAAAAACTGCTTAAAGCTCTCTGATGATTTAGTTTAGCGACCAATAAAATGTCGGCATATGAACAATTAAAGCCATAACAAACAAATTTGAAAAGTTTAAATTTAATAACAATAATTAACACGATTAAAATATAAATTGAAGTTTAGCTTATAAACATCTTCCATAAGCATATACGACATCGATTCAAAATTATAGTAGATTCTAGTGAATATAATCTTTTGTAGAATTTCAAAGATCTAATTTTGATTTATTTAATTAATATAAATAAATAAAAAGGACAACTGTCCTGGTTTTATAAAAAAATCCCAATCGAAAATATAAAAATATTTCTTAGCTTTTTAACCGTTTATAAAAAGCTTTAATTTTATTTATAATTATATATCGATATTTCGATAGGCTTTGAGTATCTTCTTCAGAAAAACAATTTCTGAAAAATAGTTTGCTAAAGATGATACTCAAAGAGTATCGAAATATTGATATATAATAAGCAGACCCCGTGCTTAAATAATATGCAAACTAGAATCGAGAGAAATATTTTTAGAAAAGTGTAGATACAAGAGAAAAAATTAAAAAAAAATTTTAAAGTAGTTGGACTGTTTTTTTATTCCTTTTGATTATTTTTGTTAATCTTAACTAATATCGATTACATTTGGATTATTGGTAATCGTTATCAATTAGTAATCATTAAGAACTTGTAATAATCGTAATATAATGAAATAGTTCATCCTTGAAACAGATTTAATATAATTGCTAATCATTAGGATTACTAATCGTTACTCAACAGCCATGTCTTATTATTATAATTTATTATTTAACTGAATATTCCTCAATTTTTCATCGATTCAGTTTTATAAGATTCCTCAGGATCTAAAAATGTATTAAATCGATTTCGAAAAAAATGACAGTTTTGAAAATGGACAGTGCATTTATATTGTTCATTTAGTTTTTAATTTCTTTTCTGTGGTCTTTTTCACAAATCTTTTAGTCTTAAGTCGTATTGTTGCTTTTCGTTTGTTGTATTATACTATAAAACAAACATATACATGCATACATTTAAATACATTCCGTTTTAAAGCTCTTGCTTATGTGAGTGCAAATAAATCTGAAACCATTTAAGTGCCATAAACAAACTACTGCATGTTGCCATTGCAATATGAGATGAATGGATATGCTGAGAAAGTGGGTGGTAACCCAAGTACAGCGCTGCAATGTGCTGTGCTTTAAGTTGGCTTTTTTCATTTTAAATACCCCTTAAGCTGTTTTGCATTGTTTATATATAGTTTTTCCAAATGCAATGACCGCCATGACAAATCCAAGTCAAAATAAGTGAAAAGAAATCGTAGGAAATGCCAGCCATTCTGTGTAATGAAATCAATGACAAAAAAGATAAAAAAAGAAATAATTAAAAAAAGGTACATAAATGCTATAAAATGCCAAGAAACAGATTAACTAAACCAATGAATATTTTAAGCCTTAAATAAGTATGTATAAAACTACAGAATATTCGTACCAACTAAATGGACTTATTCAATAAAAATGGCAAAATATTTTAAATGGTTTTATTGATAAAATTTTTTTACTTGTTACGATTTATCGTAAAAACTGTAATAAAAGAAACCCTTTGAGTGGCATTTTAATGTTATAGACACTAATGTACTCACAGAAATCTTGTGCGTTGTTGTAATACTGAACTATATTTGAAAAATTTTTATTTGTTGTTGTTTTAGCTGTCTATATGTCCGAAATATCATTGGCGATAACCAACTCGTCAGTGAACTTTAACTAGTTTGGTTTTAAATCATTCAACACTGTATGCTTTTATTTATTTATTTACAGCTACATTTTAATTACAACTGGGCATTGCAAATATAATACATAAATTACTAGGGTTATAAATATTTATATGTATGAACATTGGAGATTAAATAAGATAAAAGTCTTGTTTTAGTAATGTTGATGTTATTCGATAAATCAAAGAGATCATAAAATTTATTAATATCCGAGCGAATTCTACGGAATGGATTGATATTCATGAAATTTGTTCTATTAAAATTCATATGTAGGGGTTCAAATGATCTTAGTTACATGTTTGGAACGTTGATGTTTATTTGGTCGTGAAGACAAATAGAATCCAGTTTTCCTTAAAATAAGTTTAGGAAGAATACGATATTAGATACAATCCTTCAACTTTTCAATGTAGGTAGATTTATAAGTGCCAATCAACTACGATATTGTTTATATAAAAACTTAAACAATATGAGAATTCAATCATATATGAAAATTAAAAAATATATATAATCATAGTAGGCTTAGAAAATAACTCAACAAACTCGATATGAATCTAAATGTACTATGATTATATAGCTTGCAATAAGTACTATTAGTATATACGAGGGAAGGTCAATAAGGCAGTAGTCTTTGAATTTCTCGCCTCTTAACTTAAAGGTTAACACTGCTTCTGTCAAGAGGCAATTGCAACCATCACTGAAAGCGAAACGTTTGCTCACAATCGAGCACAAACGCAATCGTGTGACAACTCCGCTGGAGTATATGACGCTGCTCAACCGCAATATGCGCTGTTTGGTAACTGTGAATGAAACTTGATTCCATCACAAGACACCAGAGACAGACACAGCAGTCAAAACAGTGGATTTCTCGATGTGAATTGGCGCCGAAGAAGGACAAGATGGGTTTGTCAGCTAATTAAGTCATGGCGAACGTTTTTTTTTTTTTTTTTTTTTTTTGGATGCACTTGGTGAAATCCACATTGACTACATTCAAAAAGGTAAAATGGCGAATATTGTTCCAACTTATTGGGTAAATTTAAGGGGATTTGAAAAAAACGATCGCATTTGTCCAAAAAAAAATTTATTTTCCACCAAAAAAAAGTGCATACATCTTCAATTTCCATGGCAAAATTCAATAAATTAGGCTACGAATTGCTCCTTAATCTGCCATATACTCCCGATTTAGCCGCTAATGATTATTTCTTGCTTCCAACCCAGAAGAAATCGCTCGCCGGAGAAAGATATGACTCAAACGATGAAATTATCAAAGAAATAACTATTTTGATGACCTCGACAAATCTTATTTTTTGGAAGGGCTAAAAAGTTGGAGAAACGTTATACAAAGTGTATAGAGCTCAATGGAGACTATAATCGATAATAAAATGGTTTTTAATGAAAAAAAAAAAACACTTATTGACCTGCCCTCGTGTTTTTATATTCTCATATTTGTATTTGAAAGCTTTTATGTAAGGATCACAGACTTATTGACCTGCCCCTCGTGTAATTGAATTCTCGTATTTGTATTTGAAAGCTTTTATGTAAGCATGCTAATTTAAATGCTTTAAATACAACCCGCGTGAAGTCTACTAATGAATTGGTTAGTCCAAACCACACAACAAACAATAGTTTTTCGAATAGCTAATTATTGTTAAAAAATATTGTCGAATAAAATATATTTTCCAATTTTTACATTTCAGATCGTCTTGTCTAGTGGATGGATTACTTCGGATAAAACTAACTATAACCAAGGGTAAGTTTTTATACATTCTAACAAAATTAAAATATACTTAAAACCAAACTACATGTCCATGCTTAGTTGCTTCTACAAAAAGATAATTTCCTAACAAATTTACACAACGAAAATGAATAACCTTTAAAAACACTTAAAAGTTTTTAACGCCATTACTAAATTAAAAATCTTTGATTCAAAATCAAAAACTGAAAAAATCTACAGTTTTATTTAAAAAAACTAAACAAAATCTTCACAAGAACAGAGCACCTTTTTCCTTGATGCACAAAGAAAAATGAGCGATTGAGTTCATAAAAAAGCTGCGACAGGTGTGATGCAAGTTGAGACGACCCTTGAAAAAATAAAACGTTTATAAATGTTTTTGTATCATTTGCTATTTTTTCCTTTAAGTTTGTTTTTTATGCCCTACAGCCAATGCGAGTCCTTTCGTCATTTAAGGATCGCTTTCGTAAATGGTTGAAAGTAAAGTCGCAAAACGCAACTGCAAAGAAGCAACTTTAAACTCAAAACAGATTAATTTCTTTTTACGAAATAAAAGTAGAAAAGTTACTTAGTTCGTTAGTTGCTCTGGCAACTAGTTGTGAGTGCATGCGCACGTTCAGCATGGGTTGCGTTCAACACGGATTCTTTCTTCTTTTTTTGTATTTATTTAAACTGTGTGGTGCAAAATTAATTTCTTGGCAATATATTAAACCGGCAACAGATGACACGAGCCAAGCCACAAGCCTTACTACTCTTACTTATTCTACTCTTCTATTTTAATACTCGCACTATCAACGAACACACAAAACGAATCCAAACAACCATGCGATCAACCAACATAAAATGCATGTTAATGATGTAGTACGAAGATTATGGTGTGTACATTCTGCACTGAATTTGAGATACAAACACATGCCAAAGGCAGCACATGTCGTATATTAGTTGTAGGATTTTCTGCTGCTTGTTTTATAATTAGCAAAGGAATTAAAAAAATTAAAAAACGAAAATGCTATATAAATGGATTTCCTAATCGACTTAACGAATAGATTACGACCAGACTATTACTAGACTATTCTATGACTAGACTGTGGCTAGACCATGACTAGACTATGACCAGACTATAGTATAACTAGTCTATGAGTAGACTGTGGCTAGAACATAAATAGACTATAACTAGACTATGACTAGACTATAACTAGACTATGACTAGACTATAACTAGACTATGACTAGACTATAACTAGACTATGACTAGACTATAACTAGACTATGACTAGACTATAACTAGACTATGACTAGACTATAACTAGACTATGACTAGACTATAACTAGACTATGACTAGACTATAACTAGACTATAACTAGATTTTTCTTTGGGTGTGGGCTACAATCCTTTAAAAATAAGGAACAAGAAATTCCATAAGAAGGAAAAATTTCTGTGCGGGACATATCTATGCATATGAAGGCTATTCTATAAAAATTTTTTTTAACTTTCCCTTATCAAAAAATGGGAAGCCACTGATTTCGTCCCGATGTTCGAAAATCGAATATTTTTGCGATGATGTCTCTGTGGCTGCTTGTATTCGGGTGTGTGTTTGTATGTATGTATGGCCAGAAAAAAAATTCGTGGCATTATAAAGATTTTGGCTTCACTCAATTCGTTAGAGAGATGTCGTTGTCGAAAATTGTCCGCAATAGTATGGTTTTAAATAACACCCGAACGTTCTAGTCAAAACAATTTTATAAACTTGACCATCTCTTTGGAATTCCGCAAATTCGAGAGATATGGTTGTGGAAAAATTTCGATATCAAAATCGTTTAAGCGTTTGAGTAATATCCTTGTTGAAAATTTTAAGCATTTTGAGCTTAATATTAGCGACAAGTTCCTGGGATGGCCTGTAAGGTCAACCATAATTTTTGTTGTAGAATAATAAACAATTTGTGCCCTCCTAAAACATAAATTTTTCAGAATCTAATAAATTTTAGCGCAAATTCGTCAAAAGAAACTTAGTAAAGTTTTATTATAGTTGATCGTTTCAACTCTATTTCAGACAAGAAATTTTCTAAGTTCCCCCTACAAGTTGTAACCATCATTCTATATAAATAAATACTTTGTTTTAAGTAGTATGTGAGTGTTTAGGACTCACAAGTCCGTCGTTTGTATACAAACACTACAAAAGAGAGAATAACTCTGGCTTGCAATGTCTGACTACCTTTTAACAGGTACGCAATGATAACACTTGTGTATCTAATAAAATAAACCCTTAAAAAGATGTGCAGCAGTAACGTAAACACACACAAACGCCAAAATACAGCTCGTGAGCCTGAGTTATTTGAGGCAAGATCCTTTGACAGGTTTTGCTAAAAAAAAACAAATAAAATAAGTGCAAACACAAAAGGTGGGCAAGAATATTTTATTTAGCCGTGAATACATATTTTTCGGTTTGTCAAACGATTAACTGTTTGTTGTTAAATTTGGTTTTAGTTTTAGAGCCATTTGACATCTAAAGGTTATTGAACCTTTTTCGAGTAGAGGAATAAAGATGTCAAAGACCTGTTGGCGTTAGTAGCTACGAAAATAGGGGTTTCAAATGCTGTTAACCTTCTCAACTAATGCACGAAAACATCAAGGGACTTCATAGCAGATACATAAAGGCATAATTGATAATATATTTTTTTACTTGTTGCAATTAAAGCTGCTTCAGTCTTAAGTTCAATAAACTTTTGCAACAAAAAAGTGCCACAGGATATTTGTAGCTTTAGAAAACATAATTGAGATCCTATGCTTAATTTGGTGATGTCTATCTTAAAAGTTTGTTCAACTTGCTACAATTTATGTTCAAAGTAACAAAGTTATTTATTCGATGGTAACAAAGGGAATATTTATTGGATTAAAAATTAAATATAATTAGAAAAATAAACTTTTTTTAAGTTTAAATGTCCAAACATTAGATGAACTTAAGTTCACCAGTTATTTATTTGAAAAGAAGTAAAACTGCGGCGTTGTCTGAAAAATAAAATCATAAAAATGCAGAACACATTTTACATACGAGCACTACTCACACTGATGCCTTAAAGCTCACAACAGAACAAGAAATAGTTGCTTGAAGTCTCAATGTAATGCATATGTAGCATTACAAATATAAAAAATAAATAAATTAACACTTATTTCGACCTTTTTAATATATCCTTTATTTTATTAACGAGCTTTAGGTCTTTTTATAAAAAACAAATTTATTTTATTTCAATATTTCGACACGTCTTTGAAATAAAATAAATTTGCTTCTTTATAAAAATACCTAAAGCTTGTTAATAAAATAAAAAAATATAAAAAATAAAAATTGAATTTTCTTTAGCAACATAACGAATGTTACCGCCACTGATCACAATAATAGAATAAACTTCCCATAATTTCTTAATTATGAAATATTTAATGTCCAAATACTAAATACTATTATTTTTTATAAAATTTTCACATGAAAACAAATACATATGTGCTTTAAAATAAGATAAAGCAAAACTCTTGTTTGCATTAACAAAGTAGTAGGAAAGTAGTATGAAATATACTTGAGTGCAGAACATGTTACATATTTACATGTTTTTTTTTAGAAAAGAACATGTTTTTGCACCTTTGCACCCTTTTTTTAGAACAAAACACATACATACATGCAGGAAGGGCAAAATATATGTATGTAACATTTTTGTCAGAAAAGAAGACTTTATTAGAATCCTTCGGGATGTTATTTAAAAGTCGTTGAATTTATTTTATATAAAACACAGCCCACTTGATGAAAATAATGTTTTGAGACAGTATATCAAGTTCCAGTATTGTAGGAATATTTATTTGCTGGATTGTAAATAAACTTAGTACTAACCAAATGAGTTTAACTGGCTCGAAAGTAATGTCATAATTTCAACTGGCTGCCATTCTGTTATAAATTTTTTTGTAAACAGTTTATTTGAAATTTTGACATTAATTGAAAAAAAAACTATATCGCTCAAATGGCCACCTCCCAATTTGATACACAATAGTGCAAGTTTTATGGCATTTGGAATTGCTGCTCGCAAATCATCTGGTTACAAACTAGTTGAAAACAACAATGATCGAGACCCATTAAAGCAACTTGCGGCAAAAAAAATTCGTCTATCATCTGCCTGTAACGGTCACCATTTACGGTTACGGTGGTGCCATCGGTGACTTAAAAAAATAAGGGCCAATCACCTTTTCACTGCAAATACCCCGATCGAACAAGCAAAGTGAAGCCGGCCACTTCTTGCGACATCTGTGGTAAAATAAGCTTGCACGAGGCGCTTAGCCATTATTTTGTGAAATAAGAAGTAACAATAATTCCACATTCTTAAAGTGTGAATTGTTAGTAACTAATTCTCTATATATCTATATCATAATTGTCAAAGTGACATTTGGTGCCATCCGCAAAAATGGCAGCCACATTTAACGAGAAATTAATTGTCTTTAAAATATATTTCCCAAAATTTATTAAATGTTTGTTAAACTTGTGGAATTGATGTCAATTTTTATTTTATATACTTAAAAGTTGTAAATGGCTTTCCTAAATTTTAACTGTTCCATGTTCACCCTTTTGCCCAAAATAAATAATTCTCTTGATTGCGTACAATGCCCCGACTAAGAAACTCATTATAGGTACTTCCACGATGAATTAATTATATTTCATAATGGAAAATTAGTCAGTTAAGAAAATTAAGGAAATTTATGAAAATTGTGGAAATATATGAAATAGAAAAATTATTGAATTTCAGTATGTCGTAATTAAAAAAAAAAATCGGATGTTGTGAGTGAATCTTCATATTATTGAGGATTTAAGAGACTACAAAATTAAAAAACAATTTACTAAATTTGAGTATATGGATCTGAATAATAAAAATTCGAAAAATTCCCAAAAGAAAATTTCTTAAAAACTGCAAATGTTTTCCAAAAACTAAAAGAAATTAAATGAAAGCTCCTCGGAAAAGAAATTTTTTATTAATATTATACAAAATGTTTTTACTAGTAGAGAATTTTTACCGAATCTTGGTAAAAAGCGGTTTTTATATATTTTATAACTGACCACATCTTTATCTTTTTTCTAACGTTTATAAGGGTTAATAATTAATTTACTTAGAAGAACATCGACAATGTTGTTAAATTATTATCATCACAGAGTCTAAAGGTCTTTAACCGTTTGAAACAAAATTAACCCTCTATTCTTAATAAAAAGCAAAGCGCAACAACACCTGAACCCACATAATTTGTCAAATTGTTAGAAGTGAGTGACTTTCTTAATATCAGAAAAAAAAAATAAATTTAAAACGCAAAGAAAAACATTACTTCTATTAACGATTGGCTAAAGGGATGTCATGTGAGCCCGCATGGAAAGAGACTACGAAGGCTTGTAAAAACTATTAGCGATTCACATGAAAAAAAATACAAGCAAACAATAATATTAAAGAATAAATTAATTTGTTAAATAATAAAAAGAAAGGATTTCCGAAAGAGAGAATTAACAATAATATTAAACAATAAATTAATTTGTTACATAATAAAAAGAAAGGATTTCCGAAAGAGAGAATTAACAATAATATTAAACAATAAATTAATTTGTTACATAAGAAAAAGAAAGGATTTCCGAATGAGAGAATTCGCTTGAAAATTGTATAAGAGCACTAACTTTGCTTAAATTTTAGAATTTGTGATAGTTAAAGTTCGAGGCTTTTTCCTTTTTTCCTCTCGCATGGCATTTCCTCTCTTTACCAGTAAATTTTAAAACATCCTGGCATTTGAAAGATATTAAAAAATTACAAGTGTGTGTGTCTATGTGTGTGTATTTTTATGAAGGAGCTGCAAAATTATAATTGAAGAGCAGAAAAAGGAAAAAAAAATAAACTGAAGATGCATCCAATATGCAGGTGATTTTTTAAGTGTCTGTGACTTTAGCTATTAATAAAAAGTGAAATAGTTTCCAATGAATTAAAATAAACAAAACAACCATCGAAATTTCAACAACAATAACAACAACCACAACGATACGAGCAACAACACAAACAACCCCATGTAGATCCGTTCATCAACACCAAGTATTTTCAGCTAAATTCAGTCAAAAGACATGCTCAGAATTTTCAATAATAAATACAGGGCTATTGAAAAAAATGATGTCTTAGGTCAGGAATTGTGCCTCTCTTTGTTGAATGTATGTTTTGTTGCTTTTATTGTTGTTGTTGTTGTTGTTAATTTTTTCCACTTTTTTTGGTGCTTGATTAAAGTTAAAGTAAACAGGCGCACCTTTTACATCACATATACCCATTCATACATGCAAACGTACATACGTATGCAACAAACACAGCAACATCATCGACAACGACAACATCATTATGACCATCATGATTGTCAGCCTCAACAGCAGAAGCAGCGCCTAGCAGCATATTGTCATAAAATTGAGTAGCATGATGGCATCAACGCAAATGTAACAAAAAATACAAGCCAAAAAATCCCCATACACAGATATAGATGGACAGACAGTCAACCAGGTTGGCAATCAAACCTTTAAGCAGGTGAACTGCTTTAAATAAAGGGTGTTCAAAAAAAATGGATCAGCTTTACAGCTTACAGTGATTATTTAAAAAATGGTCATTAAAATTTCCAATAATTCATTATAGTAGTGTGTGTTTGGTGGGATCTTCGTCGTGACAGCTTGCGTGTGAGGAGCATATCAAGCATATTCGTTTGACATTATTTGATATTCAGTCAAATGTGTATTGGGTCGTTCCAAGCATTACATGGTTTCCGAATATTTCTTTGGCATTTCTTTTTTTAATTTCAAAGTTTCTATTTAACTAAGTTTTTGTACTGGTAACTTTCTGATATTAATTTACTCTCACGCTAGATGACACTCAGTTTGACATTGTGAAGAGTCCTTGAGTTTTTTTTTAAATATATTTTCGTGAAGATATTTGCTTTTCTACTTGGATAAAATCCTACTGATGCAAAGTCATTCACTACGGTGTGTTGTAATTGCAGTGATTCCGATTGGTTGTCGCCAATCATATACGCGCTGGCCATCTCGAAGATTAAATAACTAAATAACACATCTTACCGAAATACTCTTTTCAGTCTCAATTAGTCTTAAAATGTATTACAAGTGCCGCTTTGAATGAATGACGACGATAGTGGCGAACAAGTTCATAATGATAATGATCGTAATGAACGTAATGAAAAGGATGCTGCTGCTGCTTGTGCTTGCGATCTTCTAGGCAAATAAAAGCAAAAACTATACGATCGTTGTGTCGTTCCTAAAGGCACCTGTAAAATGTAATCGGGTGCTGTAATAACGATGAACCTTTAACTCAATACAGACAGCGATTTTATATCCTTTTTGTTGTTGCTCCTTTAAGGTTTTGTTATTGAGGCATCCCTTAGCAACGAAACAATCGCTTTAAAAGGAGCAATAAGAAAAACAAAGCAAAAACTGCACATCGAAAAGATTTCTTATTAACGAGAAGAACCCTGCTGCAATCTTGGTTAACAGAATTATTTTATTTTTTGTTTTTTGAAATAAGCACCTGCTATCGTATTTAGTTTTTTCATAAATGTTTTCTTTTTGGCGTAACTGACTGTATATTTTGTGTGTATGTGTGTGTGTGTGAATCCTTTAAACCTGTCTGCAGCAAACACTAAAGGAAAAAAATATAGATATTTTTTTAAGAAAACGTCAGCAGGCTTCCTTTAAACGTTTTTGGCTCACAAAATCCTACTAACTGCATTTTTTTTGTATGTTGAGCCATAAGCTTGGCCTTTTCCATAAAGTGGCTCAAAATACAAGAAAGACAAAAACTGCAGCCGGTTTCATTAACTTGAGTTGAGGTATTCAGTCAGTAAAAAGGAAAAAAAATTCTCCAAAGACGTTTAATAAAACACATGCTACAATATTTAGTTGATATAGCGGCTTTTGTAATGAAAATTACAGCAGGTTGCTGTTTTATTTTTAGTTTTTTCTTACTTTGTTCTTTTTTTATTTTTCCTTTTTGTATATTCAGGCACGTTTCCAATACCATCAAATGATCTACTTAAATATTAAAGAATCTCCTATAAATTATGAAACAGACACAGATTAAAGGATCACATTTGCTTGGTCCCTAAAAAATACTTCAGAAAATATATAATTTTCTATTAAGGAAGAAAGAAGGTGTTTTCCAGATTGAATTGGTCCGAATGTTAAAACAGTTTATATGTAAAATTCTGTTAAGATCCTTAATACTTTTAAAGAGTTAAATAATTTTTAAGGTAAAATATGTTGAATGGTGTCAGGGCAGTCCAAGGGGGTCGAAGGAGAGGTGGTGTGATGAGATCCAGAGAACTGAAATGGCTGATGAATGCATAAAAATGAGCAGGGCCTTACACATCGGTGGGTATTCATTTTTTAAAATTCAGGGAAAGCTGCTTTTTCTCTTGGGTGTTACTGTCATGGAACACTGCGCGATCTTTTCGGATGTCAAGGTGTCTAGACATACATAAGTATATACTCCTACAATTTAATTTTCTTCAGGACCTTTGAATTTTTTTAATTGAGTTCAGAGTTAGAGGACTAACATTTTTCGTCCGACACGAATAAAAAATTATTGGCTCGATTATGGATGGCAACCCAACTTTAGTTGCGTTGCCAGTTGCCTAAATGGTATTACCGATGGCAACTGGCAACTAACAGCTGTTATTTCAGTTGCCAAATTGCAATAATACTGGCAACCACAAATTTTCAGTTGCTGCATAGTTTTTAAAGCTGAAAGGTGGGAAAATTAAAAAGTAAGTACATTTTTATTTTTACTATGAATTTTTGAGGTTTAAATTGTATGCTTTCAAATTTTAAAATGGTCAAAATAACCACTAGACAACAGTTTGTCAACTGACGGACAACCTCGTTTAAAACCATCGACAACGTCGATTGGGCCATGCCAAGGTTGAAATCGTTACCATGTGATTTCCGAAAACTTCCTTTTGCAAAGCACCTTAATGCAGCAAAAACCTTTAAGAGCGGAGGTATTGCTGTCGATCGATGACTTTGTTTGAAGTCATCTTTCAAAGTGCCGTCTAATAGATTTAACATTTTGTACTTCCTTCTCTTCATCAAAAAATAATTCCACTGAACTAATCATCTTTATTATAAATAGTTCTTTAAGACTTTCATGTAGTTAAGAAAAGTTTTACACCACTTATGTACATACAAACATATATTTCTATATATTTTGAACCTTTGTTTATATTTTTTCAGTTGCCAATCTGTCATAATCGTATTTTCGATAACTTCTTGGCAACTGAAGAAAGTTGCCATATATAATACTAATTTTAATTTCAGTTGCATTGCCAGCAGACACGGCAACTAAAGTTCGGTTGCCATCCATAATCGAGCCATATATTTATTAGATGTAGATTATAGGGCAGACAACAGGGTCACCAATGCCCCACACAAACCAGACTAAAAGGAGTAAACTTTTTTAAGTGAAATGAAGAGTAATGTGTGGTTATGCCAAACAATTTATAGTTATTTTTTAATCATATAAACTGTACCTAGGTTACGATGAACAATTTTGCATTAAATTGTTGGCATTTAGAAAAAATCCAAAGCTTTATTATTATACAGAAATGAATGCAGTTCTCACTTGTTATTTTATCATCATCTAGTAAAAAGGACTCGAAAGGTTGATTTGATTTAACGTTGTTATATGCCTTATACATAATTTAGTAAATTTTATTTAATTGGTGTCGACAAAGATATCATAATTTCCAATATATTTATTGTGACGGCGACCCACGACGATATTTAGATTAAGTTACATTGTTGAAATATTTTAATAATATTATTTTCTTAATTGGTCCGATTTTATTTTTAAACCAAGGCTGATATTAGTGGGAAGTTCTAGGTAATGTCAATCCCATTTCTTTGTCTTGAATCTAACCACATGGCAACACAAGCAAATTAAATTTTTGGCGTTTTAACCTAATCGTCTGGTATTGTTATGTGACCATTTTCTATAATTTTATGATGATCTAAAAATATCTAATTATTTTTATTTGCATGATGATCTTTTATGTGGCCTTATTTTGATTATATATGGTCATAACAATATAGTCTTTAACCATTTTCTAATAAATTATCGTAATAAATAATCATTTAATGGTTAGAGGGTCAATTATTAATGAGTTAGAAAAACTGATTCATCTTATAAACTTGGGTTGATGATGCGATATCTAACATAATTTGGACATAACCCTATAATCCACTCATAATATGATCCTATAATCCTCTTATAACACATTGTGGTTACCTCAATCATGAACTTTCTTTACGTGTAGGTTTTAATTATAAATAATAAAATTTTAATAGTAGTAGTGGTAAAAATCTTAGCACGATCTTACAGCAATATTAAAAAATTATGTAGTTCTCGTTGTTTGTTATAATCCTCTGCTTATCTTTGCCAAGTCAAATGCATTAGATAATTTCACTGCTAATCCCAAAAATCCTTAACGCAAATCTCAAATTATATTGTATTTGTAGTTTAATGGGCTTGTAACATTATAACAAGTTATTTGTTTCAAATCATGCTACAATATTGCAAAAACAACGACAAAAAAATAATAAACACGAAATCTCAGAGGAGTTACAGACACCGGATTTTCGTAGGAATTCTTAAACAAAAGAGCAGGTCGTATGTATAAAAATATGTGTGTGTGTGAATTTTTCACAGACTGTCTATCAGAAAAAAGAATAAAAAAAATTAAAGGATTTTTTGGGTGCATTCACAAAACACGCAACAAAAAATCTGTTTAAAACAATTTTAGAGTCGATTTTTTTCTTACTGAAAACGGTCTTCACATTTTGGCTGCTGTTACCACTCACTCACTGCACCTGTCACAAACTCCTCTTAATACACAAAAAATACTTGGCAAGAAACACTTGTACTTTGCTTTACTAAGGGTGCTCTGTTGTTGTTATTGTTATTGTTGTTAGTTTTTTATGTAATTTCCTTGTATTGACCCAATTTTAATGCTCCTTCAGTTTGGTAGACTTATGTGGCTTTTTTATTCACATGATCTTTAGCTCTTGTCTGGATTTAACAATTGGACATTTGCTGTCTCTCACAGATTGTCTTAATGTTGTTTTCTGCTTTATTTCTTTTATAAAGGCATCATAGGAAATTCTTGTAGAATTAGATTGATCAGCGGAGTAAGAATTTTCACCCTCTTGTCGTTTTGTTCTTCCTTTAAAAAGTTACAACCAATTGTTTTGCGATTGTGACAAATTTACGTTTTTATAATCAATTGTAATTCCTTTCGCTTGTAAAGAATTCTAATAAAAGTCTTTGAAAAACAGGTTGATAATTTTCCATAAATTGTTAATATTCTTTAAAGAGATACAAATGGAATGAATATTTAAAAACGTATTTAGAATGGTAGATAGAAATTGTGTACATTTTGAAAGAAATAATTTAGAAAAGGTCAATTCTGTTGTTAAATAAATCTCAATTTTTGCAATTTTCAATTTGAACTAAAAAATAAGAAACAAAATTAGACTTTGTGATCTTCACTTTATATCACATACAAAGTTGACATTTTATCACGTGCTCCTCGAATAATTTCGATACGCTAATAAACGCTTGCCGATCACTTTGTCGGCACATAAAGCTGTTACAGCAGACCAGCTTCCATTCTGGCTGGCAGGTTTCGATGCACATTGGGGTAGATAGGGAAAATGTTTGCGTTTCTATGCCAGTGGCCTCCAATCTGATCTCAGAGTTTATGGCCAATTGCCTGAACATGAGATCAGACGGTAACCAGTGTAGCATAGTAAGTAACGCAGTTGTGGGAGTAGTGACTGTTGCACCAAAAACCATCAAAGGGTAAGGCTATGATTTTCCCCCGTTTTATCGCAGTAGGGTGGTCTTCTGCATGGCATGTCACCGTAGCAACGTGCTGTACGTGTATATCAGTATTGGCTGACATAAAGCGTTTTTGCTGCCCTTTGTTGGTATAGCAGTTTAATCGCATTTGGTGAGCTTGGGCTCCCCTCAGCCCTTACTACAGTTTTGTTCCTGTTGCAAGTAACCTTAAGGTCAGGCTGGCCTAGGCCATTTGCCAGACTACTCATCTAAAAGGATTTATCACATTTAAGCCACCACAACACATCCAGATAGTTATACAAATGGGACCAGAAAGTTTAAAAATTTTTCATTAAAATTTTAGGAAGTTTTTTTCGAAAATCATTAGGAGTTTTAAGAGATTAAGTCAAAATAAACATCATGAAGTATGAAGTACACTTTTAAAGCGTTAGATTACTTATTAGGGAAGTCAAATGCACTTTTAAAGCTTTAGCTGCTGTTATCCTAGAATTTGGGAAAAGCTTTTTCGTCATGGGCATTTACATTTCAAAAACTGTTTTGATTTTTAAAATAAATATTTCAGAATTTATCTAACGGAAAATTATGTACGAGTATGTATTTTTCTTAACAAAACGTTTTTGCTTAATGCCCCATTGTGCATCATTTATTTAGTTGCCCACTAAAAAGATGTCAACTCAAATAAAAAAAAACCCGTACACTCGCTCATATTTAGAGCCGAAAACCAGGTCCTTGAATAACATGTGAAAATTTTTGATCATCATTAAAACACAATTGAATTGTAGAGAATTGTTTTGGGTTGGTTTTTAAATCGATATTTCTGCCAGATCAATTTGTTAAATAGTTGACGTATTTAAACGTACTGCAAATGAATCCATTCGCACTTGACTTCAAATCATTGATCGTTTTTTCGCATGCCTTTTTGCAGTTAAAGGATGATGGATGACTGAGGATAATTTGAGCAATTGCTGAGTTTTGGTTTTAACAGATTTTTTTTTTAAACAAGATTTATTTTTTATTTTTATTTAAGCTTCATTACTGCAATGAACGAGATTTTTTAAGAAAAAATAAAACTGAATAAGTAAAAAATAATAAAGCAGCTGAAATTTTCGGTAATTGTCATATTATCAATACAAAACCTGGTATTGATTATTTTAAAGCCATGATTAGTGAAACTCTTTAAAGTGTTTTTTGTTTCTCTTTTTTGTTTGCGTTTCCCAACAGGAATCAAGTGCAATAAAATAAGAGCAAACTTTAACACACAAATTGTATGTAATTCAAGTCCTTTAATGCTTTTGGTTTTGTAAAACAGCAGCAGAATCAACAGCAAAAATGCACTGAGTGACGCGACTTTTATTTTACAAAAAGCTTAATTGTTGACATTCCCACCAAAAAAAAAGAAACAACAACAAAATCAATAAGAAAAAAATTATAAACATCAAACAAATATTGCCGAACTTAAAAGCGGATTTTTCAATTTGCCGCTTTTCTTTCAAAATTAAACTGCCCCTAAAAAGCTCTTCTCCAGTGCCCATCAATTTATCATTATTGATCGATATTTTTGTAGGAAAATTTGTTTTACAAAATCAAGTTTGTAAATATTTATTTTTTTTCTTAAATTCTCAAAACAATTTGCTTAAAATTTTGTCTTTTTCATTAATTATTATTTGCAAGAAGAAAAAAGAACAAACAAAAGCGTTGAATGTTGCTGTTTAGGGCTTTGAACTACTTTTTAAATAGCGTTGCAAAAAAATTATTTTAATTTCTAAGATATTTTATAAATTACTCATCGAAGTATTTCGCAAATTTCAGTTGTAAAATGTATAAGCGGTAGCCATCAAAAGAGCCTCTCCTTTGATCTTTCATTCAAGGTCAAATTTTTCAAATTCTTATTATCCTTAACACAAAACGCACGCATTGATCTCATTATTAGGGATTACAAGCGGCTTTTGAAAGTTTTCAATTACAAATTAAAGGTGCTTGCGCTTACGATAATATGAAGTTGTAACAGCATGTGAAGTGTGTGTTAGGTATTAAGCTGGAGTTATTTTAAATGGCTCATATAAGCAAAAAAAGCCAGGAGTATTTTCTTTGTTGATTTAAATATACGCTGAGAGAATTGTCTTCATAAACACAATAAAGTTTTAGTTGATTTATTGAAAAGTTTCACTAGAATTCCGTCATCGTAATTCTGTTCATCACTATCTTAGGTTAGGTTAGGTTAGGTTAGGTTGATTGGAGGGGTGTGATAAGCCCATGTCATACGACATACACTTAAGCCAGTGAAGGCTTGTTGTGCGCTCCCTTTAATTATCAGACACAAACTGCCAGAGTTCTGCGGCAGGATTCGAACCTGGGACCTTCGCACTACGAGTCTAGTACACTACCTACTAGTCTACGAAGGTCAGTTCATCACTATCTTACTAATATATTTTATTGGCTCAAAGGAAATATTTATGAAAATAATCGATGCTGTAATATAATGGGGGTTTGGCCCAGGATGGCCTTTTGCACTGCGAACATTGTTGATCTATTGTGCTCCCCCAGTCCCTAAAAGTCCAATACGTTCGCAAATAGGATCAGCTCCTTCAATGGGAGCATTAGCAGATGCTCTTCACTCAGCGTATATGCATGTAAAGTCCTGTGTCTTCTGTGACACAATTCCCCACTATTACATTACATTATACTCGTACACTCATAAAAACTAATACTTGCTTATTTGTGATTATTTTCATGTGATATATCATTGTCTGCATCAGCAAAGCTTAAGATATTTGTTAGTTAGAAATATTTATGGAATAAATAATAATAAAAATTCTTCTGTTAAACTCACACTTCTACTTCTACTTTTACATTTTAATTCTATTAAATATTTTTTTTTCATACTCTCTTTTCATACTGAAAACTTAAACTTTAAATTTAATATTAAAATTTTAAAAACAAATTAATATTGAAACTTATTATTTTGGGATATTCTCCCCAACTGACTGTTAAAAACAATTAGAGTTTTACAAAATGTATTGTTGTTTGTTGTGGCCTTAGCTGTTTATATGCCGACATTTCTCTGATCGCTAAACCAAATCGTCAGCAAACTTTAAAACATACGAGGTGAAATGTTTTCAAATTGTACGAACGAAACATATAAATTATTATACACAATTTAACCTATCGGCATGAATAGGTTATGTCGGACAAACGGGACGGAGGATCAAAACAGGATTTCGGGAACACATAGGGAAACTAAGGAAATCAGGAGGGACACCGGAATCGAATATCTGAACGAGAAAACGTCTTAACTGCTGAATGTACAATATAATCGGGGGATACTGAACTTATTTGAAAACATGGAAATATACAAACAAAAAACATTTGACGGAAGAATAACTAACGAACAGATAAAAACCGTATTAGACACAATATTTGAACCATTCAAATATTCTTAGGCGAAGAAAAACAATAGCCAATGGAAGCCACCAACTCAACAGTACATGAACAAAACAAGAGAGAATGCCAGATAAGAATAATTACAGAGAGATAGAGAGAGGGGGATAGCGAGAGAGAGAGATTGAGTTAGAGATGGACAGGTAGGAGGAGGGACACACGAACAACAACAAGAGAATGGCTCATTGACTCATTCCAAACTTAGTATTCTTACCCCTCCTCAGACTTAGACCTTTAAAAAAGAGATGGTTGTGCGATTTGGTCACTTCTTGTTTGTCACGGATTAAAATGCACTTAGACTGGACCGTACGGTAATCAATAAATAATCAAACTCAGTCCAATCGATTTATCAACTGGGAGTTTGATCGACGTTTGAATATAAAATTGTGCCATCGGCAAAAAGTCTTTCGATATGTGTGATTTGTAATAAACTAATAGTCGTATTAGAGGTTTCATAAGAATATAAAAATGCTAGGTACTAAATTTCTGTTTAGTTTTAACGCAACCCTTCTCAGATAGCCACCTTTAAAAAAAATTTTAAACTGTACGTATTAAAAATAAAAAAAAATAATGTTGAATTTGAAAAATTACCATTTATAAAAGTACGAGTACATTTTTATTTTAAATATTGTTTTATAAAACACTATCTTTAAAAAGTAGCTTTTTCATTTGCAAAAATATATTTTATCAAAAGTACACGTGTATCATTCAAAAAGGTCTCGTTTTCATAAAAGCGTATTTTATTTAAAAGTACCTTTTCCGAAAATGCTTCTTTTTCATAAAATCACCGTTTTCTAAGAAGAAGAACTTTTCTTAAAAAAAGAGTTCCCTTTTCTCATGAAGTAACCTTTACAAATAAAGTACATATTTTAAAAGTACTCTAGTAGTGGCAACTTTTTTAAAGTTATATTTTCTTAAAAAGTGATAACTTTGAAAAATACTATATATTCTGTTTACTTTTTTCAAAAAAGTAGATTCTAAAAAGATATTTTTGAAAAAGTAGCTATTTTAAAAAAGTGTATTTTGAGTACCTTTTTTAAGAAAGCGTATTAAAATAACATTTTTGAAAAAGTATTTTTTGTTTCAAAAAGTACTTTTTTATATAATTTCACTCCCGATAAACTTTTATTATTAAGTACTTTTTTTAAGTAATTAAAAAATCTCTTTTAAATAACTTTTTAAGAAAGAGTGGCAGACAAAACGAGTATATTTTAAAAAAACTACCTGTTTCAAAAGTGCACCCTTTTTGAAAGTATATTTTCCAGAAAAGCACCTACTACTATAAAAGGAGTATTTTAATGTGAAATATACCATAGTTTTTTAAAAATAACTTAAAACAAAAAACTTTTTTGAATATCAAAAAGTATCTTTTAGAAGATAGTGCCCTTTTCATAACACTGTGTGTAATTTTTTAAGTCGTGGCAAAATAACCATATACGATTTTTTAACATTAGCTTGTTAACATTTTTGACAGCTTTGTTAATGTTAACATGCTAATGTTAACATGCTAATGTAAAAAATCGAATTTTTTAAAGTTTTTTTGCGATTTTTATCTGGAAGGAAAAGTTTTTTTGATTTTATATGTTCACAATTTTTGTTCTTTATGACAAGAGCTACAAGTTTGCCTCGGAGAGTAAATCGAAATTCGGAACGGTTTGCAAGGTATGAGCCCGAGAAAATGATCACTTTTTTGCGAAAATGATACCGAGGCCCCAAATCTTTGGCGGCCCATAAAAAAAGTGCATGACTTTGGGAAAAATTGGGAGACACGGGTCTTTTTTTTAGTCTTTTATCACGTAGTGGTGTCCGTATATGGTTATTTTTTTCGTGTTGCACTGTGTAATAGTACCTCCTTAAAAAAAGCACCTTTTTCATTAAAGTACTCTTTGAAAAAACAGTAGCCTTTTGAAAATACTATTAAAATTCTCGTATATTTTTTTGTAAGCATATGAGTTTCAATGACTTTCAAACATTATATTTCTAAGGGTATTGAACAGATAAGTCTACAAGAAATAAAAGAAAATATATTAAAGTGTATCACGAATAATAGATTTATTTGATTTTGGGTTTTGAAGTAGTTTTTTAATTTACCATTTCCAAAATTAAGACGTCCTTTTTCCAAAAATTTCATTTTTGAACAAGTCCCAGTATTTTCATAAATACTTTTTTATCTTTTTTAATATTTTTTTGATAGCCTTGATGTAATGAAGTAAATTACCTTTTTCTAAAAAATAGGCCTGTTTGTAAAAATCATTTAAAGGTATTGCTTGCAAAGAAATAAGGAATCACACTTAAAAAATGTTTTAAATTTTATAATTCTTTTAGGAAGTATTTTCCAAAATAATTAACAAAAGTCATAATTTGATAACTTCATTCTGAACTAGTACAATTACAACAAAAAAAAAATTATATATTTATGTACAGTGAAACTTCGATATAACGAATCTAGAGGGGATCGAAAAATACTTCGTTAAAGCTATTGATTCGTTATACATATGCATTGTGAAACCTTGGTATAACGAAATTTAAAGAAATACGAAAAAATTCGTTATAACTACAGTTTTGTTTTGTCCAAATTCTATTTTTAAAAGGGACTTCCCTGTTTTGCTTAAAATTTAATTTTGCTTTATTCTGTCTTCGTTGTATGGAGGCTATAGTTGAAGACTTCGTTATGTAGAGGCTTTTGATAATGACTTACACACTTAAATATTATATTAAAATTTTATGTATGTATTTCTCAATTATAATTTCGTTGTATAGAGGTTTTTGAAAAAATACTTCGATATATAGAGGCTTTAAAGCTCAGAATTTTTTCGTTATAGCTGTGGAGCATTTTTGTATGAAAAGCTTTGTAATAAAAAGGTTTTTTCAAGGGACCCACCTAAAAATTCGTTATATTGAGTTTTTCGTTATAACGAAGTTCGTAATATCAAAGTTTCACTGTACTTATATAATTATGTATTTTTATTACTCGTACTTTTGTTAAATAAAAGTCTACCTTCTTCATCATCTTTCAATCTTTATTATTTTCCATATTTTTTGTAAAAAATATTTTCCATTATATCAACTTCAAGATATAAATTCTCACAAAAGATCAAAATAGAACTAAGGATTATTATAAATAAAAATTATAAATAATTTAAATGTAAAATCATTAGATAATAAAAATAATAATTAAAAATAAGCATTAATTAGTTTAATTTAATTAATTGTTTAAACAGTAGATATACCAATTAAATAAGGAAAAGAGGCAGTTGTTAAAGGACAATTGAAATACAATAAATATTCTTTGGTACATTTAGCTGCAATTGATTGATTGTATGGGGGAGGTGGTTGTTTTTTAAATCAATGTCTTCCTTCCATTTTTTTTAATAAAAGTTAATTTTATAACAATCTAAAAAAATTTAACTAAATAAAAAAGAAACTTATAGAACATATTATATATAAACTAAAATAAAGTCTTCTAAATTTGTTTTTATATAAAGTTAAATCTATACAAATATTAATTATTAAAAATAATTAAATATTGGGGACTTGGGAGATTTGTTTGTTTGTTTTGCTTCAACTTTACATATATATTTTTTTGGGTCTTAAAGCAGAATTTTTCACTTAAATACATATATGTATATATATATATATATATATATATATATATATATATATATATATATATATAAACTAATACAAATTGACTTCCATTTAATAGTTATCGTTTTGGATTTCTAGTTTGTTTGTCCTTTTTGAGTTGAAAAGACAAAAATAGCTTTGTTGTAAATTAAAAAAATAAAAATAAGCTCAAAAACTTTGGCTTCAAACAAGACTTGGCTTATGTATTAAATCAATTTTTTTATAATAGATTAACAGGATATTATTACTTTTTTTAAATAAATATACGTAAGTAAAAATAACATTTATACAAAACTTGTATTTACGTTTTGCTACAATATCAGCAACTGCTGCTGACTTCCATTTTAACTAAGCTGAGATTGTTGTTATTATTATTGTTGTTGTTGGCATTAGTTGTAGACGTTAGATTGTGTTCTTCGTGGCGACTCTCACGATGTCTTCTCAGATCGACTTTGCGTTGGAAGGCTTGATCACAGAGGCCACAGCCGAAGGGTTTGTAACCGGTATGTTTGCGCATATGTGTTATTAAATTCGAACTCTGGCTGAAGGCTTTAAGGCACACAGTACATTTATGGGGTTTCTCACCTTTAAATAATTGAAGATAATATTTTTTAATTAATTAATGTTTAATAACATTTTCACATTTTTAAAGTAAAATACGATTACTTAAAAACCGCAAGTGTTTGATTATTTTTAGCTACAAGTGTTTATATTCATTAACGTCATAACATTTTCTATTTAAAACTTATCTTTCAAATATCTTTTGTTCAATCCAATCAGTTGTATTTTATTAATTTGCCAAAGTTCCACATATAAAAATTTTAAATTGTATCCCCTTATGAAAGTAAATATAACTTTTTTATTCTTTAAAGCCTTAAATGGAAGTTTTCCCTTTTTATGTTTTTTAAGGCAATATTGCTCAATTATTTATTCACTCTATTAGTTAAATTAAATCAGATATGACGGTTATGGTCTCAATCGTTTATAAAATACCACAAATATTCCGTCCGACTCAACTATAAAGTCTAGTGATTTAAAGAACAAGTTCCTGTAGAAAAATCTAAAAGGGGAGATTCCTAACAAAAAACAATGTGTTAAGTCACGTGACATGTTAAAAAAATTTTTGCTGCTAAACTTAACACGCATGCAAGCAGGCATGCATTCATATAGGAACAACATACATGTGTTAGTGTGTGTACGTGTATTTGAGTGCTTATATGAAAGAGTAATTGTTATGACAAGTGTTAATTTAATGGCGAACAACAACAAAATTCATTGAGGAAAAAGTGGCCAGATGAAGTGTTAAGGAAAAAAGTCATTTACAATTAAAAGTTTTTAAGAATTATGAAATTTATTTCCAAAAAAAAAAAATTAAAAAATATATGTATGTATGTATATCGTCACGCAAAATCCAAAAGGCCCTAAATTTTGTTTATAGAAGGAGCAAAAAGTGTTACAGATTTAACACTATTTAAATGTTAATTAAATGTTAATATGTTTTTGACTTTCGATAATAAACTCGGTGAAACTTTTTGCGTAGATGTATACCGCAATCAAAATACCGATTTTTAATTATTTGTTAGTTACGTCTTTTTTGATTTTAGGTAACGATATGTATGTGTTTATTGAAGTCCATGGAGATTAAATTAAGAAATTATATATTCACGTATAGAATGTGTTTGTGCGTGTCATTTTGTTAAATAAAAACATACACAGATCGTGAAATTTTTAAATTACTTGCAGAAATATCCAGAGTTATTGAGAGAAATCGAAGCTGCAACATATAGGATTAACACAAAATAAGATAGCGAAAGATTTAGAAAAAAGAATATCTGCTAAACTATAAAAGTGTATTCCACACATATGTGCACCGTTGCCAGCAGTGCAGATTTTGTTTCCTTATTATTTCATGATTTAGAATTTTGACGCACACACAAAATTTAAAATGCATTAAATCACTAAATACATAAATTCTTTGGAATTTTTATTCAGTAGACAATCTAATTAGTATATTAAAACTAATCGCCGTCTGTATATAATATTTACTATTAAATATTAAATATTTGTATTTAAAAATATATCTGTTGCAAAAGACACAGAGAGCAGATGTCATGAAAAAAGGACTAAAATTGTCACTCCTCATCCACTGTTAAATATATATGTCACACACTGGCGTTAGGTTCGTTGTAATAATGATTTAATATTTTAGTTATTTGTACAATAATCTAATATTATATGACTAGTTTGATGAAAGAATTTAATTAAGTTGTATTGAAAGTTGTGTCTTTCTCCCGACGGTGTTTGCTTGAGTTTGGAACAATTTTCCATCATCCCTCGTCCTTTACTCTTTACCTTTTTCTAACTTTGGATTTTTTCTACCGAATTCGTTTCATTTTCTATAAAAATATGTGTGAAATAACAAAATATTTATGATTGGTTCTTTGTTTTTACTTTCAGAAAATATAAAAAAAGAAGATTCTTTAAAGATTTTCTTCAAAATTATTTACAATGAATTACAGATTCTTTAAAAAATAATTTGTGTCCCTTTTAAAAAAATCTGGCTACACTGCAAACGCACTCGCGTTTTTGTATATATTTTCAAGGACTAATCAATGTCTATAAAACATTGTATCATTTGATTATAACTGATTTTTTTTTTGGCACTATGCGCATACGACTTGGCGTAAAAGCAATAAATAATAATAATAAAAATAATTGATTTTTAGGCAAAAATTTTGTTACTAAGCAGTCGTGCTTGTCGTCTTTGCAAGGTCCTACCTTCGGCTAAAATCGCAAGCTACGTTTGCACTGTGGTTCAAAAACGCTAATGAACTTTTGAATGGTTTACGAGATACTGAAAATTAGAGATGGAAAATTAGTATATTTCTATAATGTTTTCGACATTTAATTGCACTACATTATAGAATATTTTTGATTATTATCTTTAAAATAGCACGTAAAATCGATGTTGAATTAAAAAATTGTCAAACGTAATGACCATGATACCTCTTTGTTTTCTAGAATAGAAAATATTTTTGGTATGACGATTTTTTGACTAGTTCGTTCAAAAATAACAGTTTTGACGATTTTAGTTTCAAAATTTAAATTTTTTAAAGCTAAATTTTTAGCTGTAGTCGATCTTTAGCCGTCACTTATTGCGATTTCTTTTTCGAAGTAAAATGCAATATATTCTTGGTCAGTTTAAGAAATATCTATTTATTGCTATTAATTAAAAAAATCAATTCCTTATAGGACAGCGTACTCTTTTATAATAGGTTTACATTTAATAAAAGCACTAAAGTCTCACTTTTTTGCTTTGAAAGGGCAAAAAATTGTTTTTCAGTCCCCGCCGAGTTTTTTCATATACAAAATATCCGTTCAAGCCAGCCTATATATTTACATGTACATATCTGTGTGTACTAGGTAATTGATATATATATTTTTTGTGAAATATTTACTTTATATAAAAATTTACTTAATTGCAAAATCCGAATGAAAAAAATAAACTTACCAGTATGTATATAAGTGTGTTTTTTCATATCCGATTTTTGATGAAAACGTTTGCCGCAATATTGACAGGGGTAAGGCCGGGTGTCACTGTGTATCAGCAAGTGGGTGGATAGTGTTGAAGAGCGTTTAAAAGATTTGCCACACTGTTTGCACTAAAAACAAAAGAAGAAAAAATTTATTGTTTGGATCTCTAAAAAAATAAAAATTAAACAATTTGCATTTTTAGACAATAAAAACGAATCAGAGTTCTAAAGGTTGTTAAAATTAATTTATTTTCAAAAATTTCGTTTATAATTAAAACTGAGCTTTTTGTTTTAATGCAGCTAAACAAATATGAAATCGTTTAGAAGACCTATACAACAACAAAAAATTTATATAAAAAACCTACATATGTACATACACATACATATGTATGTACTCGTATATATCGTTTAAAGTCAGTATAATGGAAAATTTTATAAAGAAAAAAATGTTGTTTTTATTTCAAATGCAGCTGAATCAATTTATTTGCTTATTTTTGTGTTTAATAAATTTTTTATATGTAGGTATCTGTCTTCACTGTTTTCAAAAGTTAAAAAAAAATTAAATAATATTCTTTAGAGAGTACATTTCACAACAAAATATGGAAGAAAATCTTTATACATTTTTCTACTTGCATGCATACGAATACGAATACACCCGTACATACATACATACGAGTATGTATACATTTTTAGAAATCGTACATATTTATTTTTCTATCTCACAATATTTAAACAGTTTTTTGTGTTTGTTTCTTAGTTGGAAATTTTTTCTTTGTCCATGTTACATTTCTATTTCTAAATGTGTCACTATTAGTTAGTGCAGCCCTTTTTCTAAATTGTACGTGTTAATCATAAATAATTTTGTTGTTGATTTTTTAATTTATTTCAAAATCAATAATTATACAAGTGTTTTTCGAATTGCTGTTAGTTGTTGTGTTTCATAGTTGGATTTTTTGTTTCTTTGGTAGTTCTTGCTGCAATAAGAAGAGTCAAAGATCTTTTGTTAAATTAAGTTATATTTTTCAAACTGATGCTTCAATTATTCTTAGGAAATAGAAAATGTTAAATACCTTCAGGTGAAAACGGAAGTTGATTTTACATACTTACACAGGAGTACGTAGTAAAAAATATGTAAATTTCGATGTCAGTAAAATATTGAAATTGATGTTCATTCTTTTTTTATTTTTATTTTTTGTTTGTTAAATAAAAAATAGCTTGGAACTTTTTTATTAACAAATATGCAAAATATCAAACTGGCTGATTTGATAAATTTATTAATGCCTGATTCCAAAATGTATAACAAAATTTATTGAACATAAAAACAAATTTGAGTTTTGTATTGTCGTTTTCAATATAAATATTCGAAAGAAATTATCGTTTAAATTTATAAAATCAGGGGTTTACCCGAAGAATTTTTTTCGAACCTACACATAAATCAATTTTGTTCCTTCGTTCGAATATTTGTATTTTTAAAAATAAAAACAAATTTTAATTTCTTATTGATGCTTTCATTCGATATAAATGTTCGAAAGAACGAAAATAATAAATAAAACTTTCGTTAAAACTTAGAAACTTTAGACAAAAAAGAGAAAGTAAAAGTAGTTTTTTCCCCTGTAAAAATTCTGAAGAAAAACAAACAAACAAAATTGTCACGCCCCCAAATTTAGCACATTTTTATGTACTCGTACTCATGGATTTGGGAACAAGAAAAAATATTGCATTTAATCAAATCCGCTGAATGTTTTGGCTCAAGACATTTTCAAAAAGTTTATTTTTTTATTGATAGTTAAACAAAAAAAAAAAAAAAATCATCTTTGATGTGACCAAGAGCTGCGCAAACAATTGCAAAATGCCAGACAGATTACTCCTCTGCTTGCCTCTAAAGCCATTAATGGAGAAACCGAAATGAAAACTAAAACCTACTATGTTAATGACCTATACAAAAACCTTCAAAATGCTTAAATTATTTTCACGTCAAATCATTACAATTGTTTTAAAATAAATTTACCTCTTGTATACTATTGCTTAGTAGCGTTTCGGTAGTTCTCATTTTTACTAATAAATTTGATTCAAATTAAATCAAATATTTATTTTTGAAAACCAAACCCCAATATTTACTCGGGTTCAGAGCTGTAAAAGAATAATTCAATCTATGAAATGTAATATCTATTTTGAATGCGTTAATATTCAACATGAAATAAAATTTTTTAAATGCATTCATTTCATGCAAAGAAATATTTTAATGGGTTTAACGAAGACTCAATAGAAAATTGTTGTGCGGTTTCTTTGCTTGTCTTTAAATAAAGATGAAAAAAAAACTTTTTTAACATACATTAAAATTTTAATAAGTTCAACTAATTTTTTGTGGAATTCATTATGCTCGTCGTACGTACATAAATTTATTTATATATTAATTCAATTTTCTCGAAGCAAACTAATGCAAATATTTACATCTTTGTCATTCATGGTGAATCAAAAGCAAATATGAATTATTTTACAGCTCTGCCCAGGATATATCAAATACTGTAGCAACTTAATTGAAATCCTTTAATTTCTATTATAGATTTTAATTGCTTAATATCGTGTCTTTCATAGAAGATTTTTCCATTACCCATAGAAATTTCCCTTCCATACCAGCCAATCTAACCGCAATTCAATTAATTGAAAATAACACCAACAACAACAACTCTAATAAAATTATGAACATTAATGAGCCTTTTTTAATACAAAAAATGTACTCATTGAATTAAAAAGTGAAGAGTATCCATAAAGAGACTCAAAAATGCGTGTTGCTGAGACAAGTTGTGTTAATTGTTTTTGTATTATTTACGATTTTCTAACATAATTTAATTGCTGTCTTTGTTAATAACACAAAATATATGTGTATGTGCTAATGCCATACCACCCTCCATACCGTTTATTAGAAAATTTTACTGTGTTGGTTGTGTCGTCCCTGGAAATGATATAATTTTATTGATAAAAGTGTCATATAAATTTTATTGTTTACAAAATAAATTTAGTTACTAGCAAATTGAAATCTCATAACATGCAATTAGTTAATCAAATTCATTTGAATTTTGCTTTTTCAAAGTAACAAAGAACAATAAATAAAAGAAAGGATTTCAAATAAGAGAATTTTTTAAAATATTAATAATATAATGATGATAATAATAATAATAATAATAATAATAATAATAATAATAATAATAATAATAATAATAATAATAATAATAATAATAATAATAATAATAATAATAATAATAATAATAATAATAATAATAATAATAATAATAATAATAATAATAATAATAATAATATTAATAATTTTATTTTATTTTATTCTATATTAATTTCGCGAAAATTCACTATTTATAGAAAATTTTATTATACTATTTTAAAAATTTAACACTACATTTTTTATTAATATTTATCTGCAGACAAGCCATTACGGCTTAGCAAGGTTTTCATTAACTTATCTGTTATGTACGGCTTTTATACAAATGAATAAATAAAATATTAATAACAATATAATAATCATAATAATAATAATAAAAAATAATAATAATAATAATAAATATAATAATATAATAGAATTAGAAAACCAAACAATTTTGTTAGTACTATTTGTTATGATTTAACACGTGCCGTAAAGGTTTTTTAAAAATTGTTTTACTTACATTATAAAAAAACTGACGCCAGAATTTTTAGGCATTTCAAATCTAAACAAATGTTTTTATTTATCATACAATATAAAATTCTAATTAATTGGAATAATTTGAACACGTTTTTCTCTCTTTTATAAACAGTACAATCAGTGTTGCCACAATTTTTTAAAGCAAAATCAGCAAAAATTTAAATTTTCTTCAAGTATTCTCTAAAAAATCGGTAGGAGTATTTCGTTATAAAAGGTCTTTTAAGAAATGCTCAATACATTATTTTTTGTTTCACAAAATTACAGTTTTTAAGCATTTTTTTATGAAAATAAAACGTAAGCGATTATTTACGAGTACATACATGCCTAAATACTTCGGAATTTGTTTTTTTTTTTTTTTTTGAAAGATTACATTCTTGTGGAAATATCGTATTTGCAATTAATTATTCGCTCTAAGGATCAATAAAGCAGATAAATTAAAATCTTTTATAAAACTTATAATTATTGCACAAATAACTAATGTATATTTCCTTGGGTTAACGAGTGATGATATGAGTGCAGTGCCAATGGGTGTTTGGTACATATATAAAATAAATTAATCATTTGAAATTTCTTAATATTTGGAACTTGGAATGTGTTTTTCCGGACTGCAAAATAAAAATATTTCATAATCAAATTGGATGGATGGCATCGGTCTATGTGCGCCAAATTGGAAAAGAACAGAGCATATGCATGTACAGAGCATCTAAAAATATTCTTTCGTTCAAAAAAGTAACATAATTTTCTTAATATTAAGTGTCCAAAGAAGTCTAAATTCTTCGGTCTAAAGTCTTCAAAAATTTATTTTAACATTTTAGGGTGAAAAATCTGCAAAGTGTCGGATAAATCAATCCTTTGTAGAAATCGTATTGTTGAATAACTTAATACAATTATATTGGCACGCATATATGATATATGAAATTATCTTATTATGATCACACATATTTAAAACATCTTCGTTGCGCTCTTGTTTGTCTGCAACATAATTTTTTCCCCGTCAAGATTTTTAAAAGAAATGGTAAAAAAAGTCGTCAGACAAATATCAACAGTAGTATTTTACAGATATTAAAAATTTTTATCGAACAGATCACAATGGCTAAAAACTGTAATTTCAATGAAATTGCATGCAGACTACATAGTTGATTTGTTTTTAACTGACGACCAGGCGTAGCACCTCCTAACAGGTAGGAGGAGGATCAAAGGCAAAGTCAACATAAAAAACTCATTCAAAGTCCGAATGAAAAATATTTTATTTTATATAGTTCCAGGTCTTTTCAATTCAGAGAATTAGATTTTTTTTTTGGGCAAAATTGTATTATATGTTTATTTAATCCTTTTTTAATATATTGCCGCAACTTATTTTATATTTTTTATATTTATAAATCGCAAAATGAAGGCCGTCATAACGATTCATATTCACGATAAACAAACTTCTTCGGAATGACGTAAATTTGGTTCTGATTGTTTCAGCCGTTTCAATCAAAAAGTTTACATACGTGCACACATATATGTATAGTTATTTAGTTATACTCATATATATTTAAATACATTGGAGTTCGTTTAAATAATTAAACCGGTAGCGATCGCCACCTGTCTCTTGAAGGCTCTGCTATTTTTTCTTGGTTCCTGCTTTTAAATCAGCCCACGCCCGTAAATAAAATGTATTACATTTACAAGTAGGAAAAAAAATTATATATATGTATTTAACGAATAAAATTTTCCATTTCTAGTTCGTTATAACCGAACTACACTGTATACATACTTATATGTACAATGAACTCAAAATTTAAATAAACACTACAAAATGGATTGTAAAATTCTCAACAACAAAAAAAAACGTGTTACTACAAAACTAACAAATTTGTTATTCAATTCTACATACAGATTTCGTTAAATGAAATAAAGTTAATAAATGACTTAAATAGAAGAAATTTGCTAAATTTTAATAAACTGCGAGTGCAATCTGCTGCAAAAAAGGTAATTTTAGCTAAAGTGAAATAATAATTTTAGTAAATTCTACTGAATTTATATTCATATCGACAAATGCTTGCAGCACTTGCAATGCTGTTATCATTTTGATAAATCTCTGGGATAATAATTCTAAGATATTGCTAGAATCGCTATCTGAGAAGTTTATTTTAAATGATTTGGAGCGGTGAATTAAAACTAATATTTTGAAGAAAAATCTCAAAATGGAGTTGTTTGAACCATACTACTATGTAAAACAAATTCAATATACACATAAGTATGTATGTGTGTAGTATGTGTAATTATGTATTTATGTATATAGATACATGCGTATGTTTATATGTATGTATGTATGTACTTATATACATATGTATGTATGTATGTAAATAAATTATTTATAAATTTTGATTACTTAAGAACACACGCTTGCTGGTATAGTTTAACATAAAATATCATAAATCGGAAATTTTAATTTACAAAAATTATTCGAATTAAATTTTTTTTAATCAATTTCCCTTTATGATGGTAGTTTAACTATTTTTATGTGTTGTTTCCATTACAATATGTTACTAATTATTTACTTCCGTTTTAACTAAGTTTTCATTGATTTTACAGACTTTTAGTTAATTTTTTAAATAATTTTTATTTAAATCATATCTAAAAATAAAATTTTTAACAAAATTGTTGATTTGATGAAAAATTTGATGATTTAAGTATGAGAATTTGTTTCGTTAAGCGTGTATTAAGTTTATATATGTATCACCATGTACAAGAATCTTCTTCTAGAAGTGATTAAAAAAATAACTGTATAAGAAATATATAATATTTCAAGTTAATACATTTTTATACACAACGAGAATGATTTATTGTTTTCCCAAAAGTACGTGCAGACTTAGAGCTCTTCATACTCTTAAACAACCGACATAACACCGCCCATGCAAAAAAGCGGGGATTTCCCCCTGCCACTTTTAGTGTTATGGCGCAGGGAGTTATCAATTGGCATTGGAAATGCCAACTTTTTGAAGAAATTGCAGCCTTTTACATTTCATCTGTGAATTACTTTTAATCATTAGTATTCGAGGATCAAGATAGGCCTCCCTACTAAGAACACAAAGTAGACCAGAGATGTCACGTGATGGAAGATATTGTGTTTTCTTCTCTTAAATATACTTGGCCCAATTGCACAAATTGCAATGTCAAACAATTTTATGAAAACTCTTAATATTATATTATGAAGTCAATTACTCGATCATCCTACCGTAATTGCCAAAATTCATTTAAATGCCTGATTTCCAAATACAGAGTGGCGCAAAAGTAATGTCATAATTTGAATTGGTAGCCGTTTTTGACATTTATGATGTAGATATTATATGGGGAATTAGTTGTCCACAAGCCATGGAGCGATACACACCTCAAGAATATTTTTTTTAAATAGAGCTGTTTTTTCCATTTATAACAAGTTCAAATTATGATATTTCTTTTGCGCCATGACAGTACTTTGCACCACTTGTTGCAAGAGTCATGGTACTAGTCCATACTTGCCATGATAAAATCTATAATATATTCTTGTACATACGCACTCACATACAGAAATAAACACAGATGGTACATATATACTTGCGCACGGACATTATCTTAAAAATAGTCAACGGCAAATTACGGCATTCGATATTAATCGAAAATTCAATACATTTCAAAAAATGTTTGCTTGATCCTTAAAATACCGAGATCTGGTCAAAACTCGTTTTGCGAAAATCGAAATAAAAATCTATAAATTCCAATTTTTTGATCCCATCTCTTTGGTTTAATTTTCAATTCATAATCACAGCAGTCGTGTGCTGTAAATTTTAATTAAATATACGTATTTTTTTGCTTGTGTTTTTTTAATTCCTGTTTTAATAACAATATCATTTTTACAGTTTTTCACACATTCATCCTTTAATTGTTTAGTGATACATACTTAAATAATGTGTGGCACATGGTCTTTTTCTCTCTTTTAAACTGAATTTTTGTGCACCAGCCTGCATTTAGTTGAGTTGAATGCAACCAAGGAGGTAATAAGTATGCAACTTGATACGTTTGAAGGGTTTCTTAAAGGCGAACAGACACTGCTGGTCGTCAGCCAGTATGTTTACGCGTTCGTACGATCGTACGTACACTGGTTCGATCGTTTGCTCTTTTATAAGTATATTGAAAAACATTTTGTGCGTGCGACTTCTTAGGAATTAACAGATGGCTTTAAACGCTTATCGGTAGGTTTTAACGATTATTTTATTTTGTTTTATTTTGGAAATTATCAAATTAAAAGAAAAAAATCTAAAAACAACTGATTTTTTATTTATGCTTTAAATATATGAAACCAAATTATTTGCGTTTTATTAAAACGGTACTACATCTGTTGTAATAAATAATGGAAATGGGTGGTCCGTTACAAAAACACTTGTACGGGTATATGGAAAATGGCCTGAAAATTTTTTACCTCAAAAAAAAACTATATAAATAAGTGATTTATTACGAAAACTTGGGGCTGTTTTTATAAAATGAAAAGAAAATTTACTCCGAGTATTTATACTGAAAGCAAAAACAAATTTGTATCGGTATCAATATAAATAGTCGTACCAAATTTGCTTTTAATTTTATAAAAATAGGCTCTTAGAACTATTAAGCAATTTAAAATATCGATATCTTCAATCGCAAAGGAGCTACATATATTTAATTCATTAAATTTTACCGGACAGGAGGAAAAATTTTGTAAAATCTACTAACTATTCGTTACATTTAAGAAAATGTTTCTAACGTTATTAGATTTTTTGCGAACTTATTGCCAATTTTTATAAATCTTAAAGCAAATTTAGTTCAAACATTTGTTGAAAATTAGAAAAACCCAAAATGTTTTTTTTATTGTTGGAGGCAAATTTTCTTTCGAATTTATAAATATTGGCAGTAAATATAGGGTCCAAGTTTTTTATTTCACCGATGTCAAGCGTTGTTTTATGTTTTTTGTTAAAAAAAATTTAAACCCATAACTTTTTTCCGAATGACATTAGAAGTATTTCTTTTTTCAATGTATAAAAAATAAATCTTGATGAAATTCTGTATACTTGGAGACTAGCGTTTTGTGCCATGTTACTAAATTTAGTTTAATTTTAAAAAACTTTCACAAATTTCAAAATTTCTATTTTATTTTTTTATACATTGTTTTGTTTTGAAGTTATAGCATACGAATCTCGATCGATCTAGATGTCTATTTAAATTGTCGATATCGTGAACCAGATATATTTTGTTTGCTTTCAAAATTTTTTGTTTTAAACTGTTTCTATTAGGTTTTTTGTATGCGGTTTTTAACAATTTTTGTAATTTTCGACCTTTCTATTTTAATATATCTTTTATTTCATAAAGGAGCTTTAGGTCTTTTTACAAAAAACAAACAATTTTTTTTTTATTCAGTATGTAAAAAAGGAGGCGTCGAAATATTGAATAAATAAATGTAATTGTTTGTTTTTTATAAAAACACCTAAAGCTCGTTTATGAAATAAAAGATGTATAAAATGCATTGTTTGTTGGGGCTTAAGCTGTTCATATACAGACATTTCATTAGTAGCAAAACCAAATCGTAAGTGAACTTTAAGAAGTTTGATTTTTGAAGTTTGCAAAAACTCTAATTGTTTTAACAATTGGTTGGGAAGAATATCCCGAAATTATAAATTTCAATATTAAGTATTTAAAAAATATATATTTGTTATTATTATTGTTGTTGTTGCTGTTGCTGTTTTCTATTTGGTTATTTGGAAATTTGTATGATTTTAATTTTTTCTTTTTCGAATTTTTCCGCCATTTTCATTTATTTATTTTAACTGCTTCCGTGCCTTTTGGTTATTTGCTTATTTTGACGTTTATTTATAATATTTTTAATTTATTTTTTTAAATTTCGTATTATTCAAAACTTCAGTTTGTACGATTTTATTTTTTTAATATATGTATATAGTATTTCCAGTCATCTATTTTTATAGTTGTTTTTAGTGATTTCTAACTAATCTTTATGTTTGAAACTCTATATTTTTAAATATTTATAGATTTTAACCAATTTTAGGACTTCTTTAGTTTTTTTTCCAATTATTTGTACTTTCTTAAATTTTTCATGATTTTATTGGGGTTCCTCTCCTCCATTTTATAATTTTTGTTGTTTTCTTAATTTTAACTAGTTCCAAGAGGAAAATTGCTTTTGCCTTTATATCTTTTTTTTAAACTTTTTCGTGATTAAGTTCACTGCTCTAACTAACGCTTATAAAGCAATTTCAACAAATTACCTTTTCTATTTATTTTGGAATTTTGGCTTAAAAGAAATCGTCTCCCTTAATCCCTCCTCACAGTTAAACAAATACAAAGATTAGTTTTCTTAAAACTCACCTGGAAATTTCTGGCCGTTCTTTTTTCACCATTATTAGAAGTCGCGCCACCACTGCCGCCGCCATCACTATCCTGATATGAGCTCGATGACATGCGCACATCTGCTAGACTCCCAACGGGGGCTGTTGAATCTGGGTGTTGTTGTTGTTGATGCTGGGATAGAAAGTTGTGCTGATGCTGTTTATATTTTATATCCTCAAAATCTTCATTTATAGTAAAATCACCGGGATTACTATCATTATCACTGGTCTGTTGCACAAAGAAGTCGACACGTTGTTGCCTTAATAAATCCAATTCCCTTTTTGTTTGAGCTTTCAAATGTTGTGTGAGTAATTCCAAATTGTTGCCCGCCAAGCCAGCCATGAAGGCATTGCGATGAGCGTATATTTGCTGTTGTGCCAAATCAATGTCAGGATTTGCTTTAGTTGAAGCTCGTGGAAAAGTGGCAGGAGCAGATATGGAAGATAAAGGCGTTAGAAGATTGGAATCATGCAAATGCAGTTGCTGTTGTTGTTGTCGAAAAAAGGAATTTCTGCGTTCATATTTAAATTTACGCACAATGGGATCCATTTCTGGTTCTTCTTCAGAACGACGTTGATATCTAAGGGATTTTTCACACATACTGGCCGGCGACCAAATATGAGAGCCTTGTGATCTTCTTTTTGTGGCAGGATCATATTCTTCATCATCTTCTTGTGAATGGGGTGAAGATTTTAAATCTACCGTTCTCAGGGGTGGAGGAGTGTCAGACTCCGTTGAGTTTTCCTCATTTCTTGGGAAACGTTTAACCGACAAATTCAAGGGCATGTCCTCGTTTAAACAATCGTCCTGTGAAGATCCTGATATATCTTCCTTTTCGGGCGTTAAGGCATAATCTCTATTATTTGTTACGGTCAGTGGTGATTTGGGAGTGATAGGCGTATGGGGAGAACCTAAGGCTGATGCTGAGGAGAGTAAAAACTGAGGCCACAATAAGGCACTTGAGTAAAGTAGTGGATTGTATAAAAATGGCGGTAAATCTGTAAGGGAGAACAAATTAAAATTCACTTATACGAATGATTTGCATTTGGAAAATATATGCACTGAAAATAAAGTGTGAAAATTCATAAAAAGATATTTAATTTTGCTTGATTGTAGCTGCATATAATTAAATTTAAATATAAAAAAATCAAGATTAAAAACAAAGTGACTTTAAAATCTTTTACGGGTGTTATAAAGCTTTTTTTATAAGTGATCTATGAATTAGGGCAGGATTTTAAAATCACAAATTTTTTGCAAGACAAAATTTACTTTAAAATTTTTTAAGCAGTAAAATATTACGAAAGATAAGAAAACATTTTTTGGGGTCGAAAAATTTGTAACTGTATTGATATTTTGAATACACTCAAGTATAAGAAATAGTTTTAAACCTTTTATTGTTTTTAAAATTTTATTTCTCTATAATTGTACTAATATTTTGAAAACCGTAAATTGTAAAAATCAAAAAAATTGCTTTAAAGGGATTTTAAAATTTTTATTTACTTATCTTTATATTGCTTATTTAATATTATAAAAGGTTAAGCTTTTTTGAAAATGAAATATCAAATAAAAATTTAATTGTTAAAAATCACAAATTTCTTGAAAGATAAGAAATAATTTTAAAGCTTTTACAGACCTTAAATAGTTTTATTTCACTATGACTGTGCTTTAATATTTTTAAACATTATTTTATTTAATAAACTTAATTTATTTTTTAAGCTTAAGGTCTTTTAATTTTAATTTTTATCGAAATTTCGGTACTCATCGAGTAACAAAAGCTTAAAAAATAAATTAAGTTTATTAATTAAAATAAAACGGTAACAAAACTAGAATGTATGTATATTTTAGTAGATAAATATTTTTTCAAAACTGTTAACTTCCCTAATTAAAAATGTGAAGTTTTTGATTTCATTCCGACTCTCGAAAACCGAATTTTGATCTCTTGAAGTCGTAATTTTTTCCTATAAGCTTTTTAATGTAATTCGTAAATTTTGTGCCTATTGTACTAGAGCTTTATTAATAATATGACAAACCTTTTTGCTAACATTAAAAAAAACTTAAAATTTAATGATATTAGGCGACTTTTATTTCGATTATTTATTTGAGTTCTTTTTTTAACAATATATTTATTTTTAATTATTTAGTGTTTCTAATCTAACCCTTTGTATGCTTTTTTCAGGAAATTAAAATTATTTAACAAAATTTTAATAATTAAATAATTTTAATTTCCTGAGGGTGTAGAAATAACGGACAATTAAAAATAAATACATATATTGTTTTTAAAAAAGATCTAAAACTCAAAAAAAAAATAATAATAATTCAATTATTTAAAAAAATAAAAAGATACTACTTGAACACATGTAATTTTTTAATATTTTTAAAGAAAACATTTCTATGTAAAATAATTAGTTTAACAAGCTTTTCATAAATCTAAAAATTCTTTTATCGACTGTAGCTGCTTGAATTCCATTGAAACTGCTTTTTAAGGCAATTGGTTTTATAGAATATGAAAAATATGTATTAATAAGACCTTTTAGCTGAGTCTTTCGGCTTAAATTCTTAAACGGGAAATTTCAGAGCTTTCATTATTTAGCAATATGAAAGAATTGCGCGTTAAGAGCTTTTTAAGGAAATCAAGATTAATTTCCAGAATTTTCCAATATAGAAACTTTATTTGATTTCGTATCTAATATACTCGTATGTATTCATTGTTATATAAATCCGCAAAACTTTTGCATTGAAAATAATTTTTGGTATATTGATAGAAATATTACCAATTTATTAAATAAATCAATAACATTTCTATGTTTGTTATGTTCTAAAGAAATGTGCTTTCAAATTTAGAGAACAATTATGGTAGTAAGTGTTTTTAACATAATTAACAGAACTTAACTGTATATAAATTTTTATCTATAACCTTAGTGCAAAGATTTTGAATAATTTTGTACTAGGCTCTGTCTTCTTTTTAGTAAAGTTTAGAGTCAATTCTGACGACAAATTTAAGCCTTTTTATAAAGCTTGACTTTTTAGGCTATAGTATACTTTAGCATCTTAAGTCTTACCTCTGTTGTTTAGCTTTTGTGCTGCTGCATTTGCCATAACACTATTAAAAGCTGAGGCTCTTTGTATCCAATTTTTTGAATTGGCTAAATTTATATCCAAAGCGGTGTTATTGAAATTATTTAAAGCCGCAGGATTAGATTGAGGTGAAGGCGGTGGTGATAAATGATTCATGTTGAGTTTCAAAAACTTTCAGTAACAATTGGTTTTTCTTTTATATAAATATAAAACAATTATGTGCTTTTCCTGCTTTTTCTATCTAATAAATTTTCTTATTTGCACACTTTTAATATTTATTTTTAAATATATATGTATGTATATGCATGTATGTATGTATATTTTTTAGGCACTTGCTTATATTAATTTTGTAAAAATTTTTGTATTTTTTTCAGTAGATATTTTTATTTGGAAAATAAATACGTGATTGTGAAAACGTTTTGTTAAGCTAAATTTCACTGTGTTTTAGTTAAATATCTCCTTTTTATAAGTTCTTTTTTTTCTTCTTCTGGCAATGAGAGCACGCGCACGTCCATTCGGTTTGGTGCTTGGCACCTGACTGAATCTTTTTAACAATTGTTATGTTCTGAAAAGACTCTGGTGTGATGCACGGTGTAGTTAGCCAGAAAGTCAGTTAGTGAGTGTATTCAAATAATATGGCTAAAATCGTGGCCTGAAACCAAAACCAAAGCAAGCTGAACAACACCACGGCTGCTACCAACAATGTTATTGTTAAACTACATGCACAAACACACATGCAGACACAAATACCTACCTCTGCAGCACATAATAATAAGAGAGTATTTTTCTACCACTAAGAAACGGTGTATCTATGTATTTTGAGAGAAAACGAAGGTAAAACGAATCAAAACTGTTTTAAAACTGTTGTTATTAAAGTTCATACACGAACTTGAAGATCTTTTATACTCCATATGTTATTGTACGAGTATCTTCTAAATATGTATAAAAAAAGCAATATGCACCCTTAAATTTTAAGATCTTATTAAATAACCCTTGTGTGCTCTCTTTCCCTTATGGTTGTTGTTTTTAGGCTCCTTTAAGGGTCAACACTCACAGTTATTTCACATACACTAATGTTTTTAATGCTCTCTCACACAAACTAATGTAATAAAATTCTCATTGTGATCAGTAACTAACATTATTTGATTTAATCTTTGTTGTTGTTGTTATTGTTGCTGTTGTTGTAGGGAACTGCAGTATGCATTTTTTATAAAAGTTTCTGTTAGCACGCGTCCTTTCTTACTAATTGGTTTTGAATGCTTGGCGGGCGTTTTGTACACAATTCGTGGTAGTAAATATATATATTTAATGTAACATTGTATGGATTGTCCAACTGACACTTTTAGTTCTTCTTTATTTTCAAACTCTGCCGGCAGGAAGAAAGCAAAACGGACAAAAAATAACAGTTTGTTATGCATTTAAAATATATAAACCTGGAGAAAAGCGGTTTATGGAAAAACGTTCCTTCTCTTTCTTTATTAGTAAAGGGCCTAACTTTTGTGAAAAAAATCTAAAATATACATAGATAATTATGTATACATATGTACATATGTATGCATCCATACCCCGAGAAGAGATATGCTGACGGGGTATCCGTCAATATATTGTTATGTCAAACAAATTGTGAGTATTTTGAAATATTTTATAAATTGCTATATATTATATAAAAAATACTTAATATTGAAATTTACTATTTGGGATATTTTACCCAATTGATCGTTTAAACAATTGGAGTTTCAAAAATTGATTGTTTGTTGTGGCTTTATCTGTTTATATGCCCAAATTTCATTGGTCGCTAAACCAAATCGTATAACAGCATTATAAAACTACGATGATTATATATTTTGTAATAATCATATACGATAGAGAACTCTCATATTGTATTTGATTTATTTGGCATAAAGCTATGAGGTTGAATGTTTTCAAACTTCTTAGATTTCACTGACGATTTGTTTTGCGACCAATGAAATGTCAGTGTATGAACAGCTAAAGTCACAAGAAACAATCAATAGTTAAAAAATAAAAGACATTAATTATTTTCGAAAAATTATGCTGTTATTAGAAATTTACATAAAGTATTGTAAATACATGTTTATATGAATACCACTAAAAAATTCTATAATTGTGGTAGTTTTGTAACAGTAATGATTTTATTCGTTTGTAATCAAAATAACCTATAACTGAACGAAAAAGTATTTACCACCACGCACTCTCAAATATATTTCAAATTATTATCTTGTGCCGTATACGCTGTGTTATAATCCTTTATGTAATTCTCATTTCATATTAGATTAAGGGCCCATTTTAATCTCACTATATGCAGTTTATAAAATAAATCTATATTCACATTTATTTTAATTTAGATTATTTTACCTTCGGTTCAAAAAATAATTGAAAATATGCTTACTTCCTTTAAACGGAAAGGGTTTTGCTTGTCCAAAGATCGTTTGGATGAAAATATTGCTTAAACGAAAAACAATTACCTGCTGAAATGGGAAACCATTTTGTTTATTCCAATCCTATTGTAGAAATAAATGTAGCTATACTTCCATAGAATATTTTTAATAACTATATTTTTTAAGTTCGCTCATTTATAATTAAAGTATATACATAAGACTAAAAAATAAACAAATAATACTACAATAATACAAATAATACACATATACAAAATGTGTTATATATGAATGTTTTTTTAAAAGAAATTGTGTTCCTTCCCTTTTTCTACCAGCTCGATATGTGTTCATTAGCTAGCTTTTTTTAGAGTTAAAACACCAAAATTTGTTTTCCTATAAAAATAATTTAAAATCAAGAGGAAAACATCACAATAGAAACAAAGTGAGAAATTAAAATTTTAGTGAAGAAATATTTACTTTAATCAATAGCAATTTATAGAAAAATAATAATAAAGCAATTTATGATGGTGTAGCGAAATCTAGGTAATATGAAGAAGAAACAAGGATGTTCAATACATCTTATAGATTGTAAAAAAATTTAAAGCTAAACAATGTTTTCTTCTTCAAGTGCATGAATAAAAAGAATTAAAGTTACATACACTAATAATAAAAAAATATTAACAATAACTGAAAAGAAAAATACATAATTAGCCAACATATAGAGTTGATGTCGTTTATAACGGACTTCGTAGGATCGGGAAATTTTGCTCGTCTAGAGGAACAACCAATAATTGTAAAGTTAGAATTAGTAAAATCACATCAGCAGGAAAAAAACCGTCACAAAGGTAATGCCTTATGCTATTTACTGAATACCTATCGTTGCTACTGTCGAACTTTGGTATCAAATTAAAAATTAAAAGCCGCACGAAAAAAATATGTATATCTATTTAAATTGGATGATGCCAAATTATATATTTCTTGTTCAAGGAAACGAAGAAATTTATAAATAAAAAACAATTTTATAAGTAATAATAACAACAAAATACTAACAACTTACAGGATTACTTTCTATGACACGTTTTCACTAAGTAATAAGTTGGATGGCACTGAAAGTTCTAAAGTTAATCGACTCGTTTTTACTAAGCCACATTGAAATAACTAAAACTCATTTATTTTCGATATGTTTATACAACATATTGTATATATATATATATATATATATATATATATATATATATATATATATATATACATATGTATATACATACATACATATATATATATATATATATATATATATATATATATATATATATATATATATAGTATATAAAATATAATAAAAAGTAATATATTTAATTTAAATTTTGCAAGTTCGTTTGTTATAATAATATAATACAATAGAACTGGTTACGTTATAAAGAGGTCTTTATAAGCGAAAATTGACTACATATACGCAAGGCTTACCTACCGTAATAGTTTCTACAAAATATTTGCACAAAACTAATGGAAACGGATAAATATTTCTTGATACGTGGAAGTTCGTTTTAACCGTTATGCGTTATAACCGAAATAAAATGTATATACACACATGATATATAGTATTTTACCTACACATTCAAATCACAAAATACAACTACCACCTAAAATCTCATTTATTCTCATTTTGCTAGCGAGTGGAAAACTACCAAGATTTCACTTATTTTTTCCACGTTCCTCACCATTCCTCGGGCTATGGTGGCACCCAAGAATCCATTGCTATAATTTTTAAGAGTTCTATTATAATATTTTCTACAGTTAAAATTAAAAACATCGTTCTGGTTCTGCTAGTGTCTATAGTTATTTTTGGAAACAAATACGTATCACTCGCTTAGATGAAATACTAATGAATACTATATACATACATACGTACATAACAGATTATCTACATACATATATAACAAATTTTCTTTGTTTGCATTTAAGTCATAAGTACTATAATATTAAATGAATAAATTAATAATAATACGGTAATTTGTAGTACATATTTTATGGTTATAGGTGCATATATAAGTTTTTACATACATATACATAAATATCGAAACTTTTTGGTAGGAATAATTTCGGTTTAGCTTCAGATATAATTCTGATATTCTTTTATTGTACATACATCCATCCTACACATTAAAAGGATATTAGGGAATACTTTTTCATCAGTAACATACAAATTTTGAAAGGAACGATATGTTATATTGTATTTAAACTCTGTTAGAAGCAATATACTTATGTATTTATAATTCATATGAACGATTATAATTTAATAGTCAACTATTAATAATAATTAGTTTGAATTACTCTTAAATTGATTGTTTGGATTATTATCCGAATGTTAAAAGGTATTAATTCATTGTAGGTGTTCAGGTACATACATACATATATACTATAATACTAATCAACATCATATAAATAAATGTTTAAAAAAAATACGTAGAAGATATATGTACATACATATGTATGTATGTACGTATTTTTAAAAATCAAACTCATTTTTCACATTTACATTGCTGTAGAGACTTCAATATACATACTTACTTGCCACAATCATACATACATATATGAGTACTTACATACTTATAGTGTTTTTTGCACGTGATAATAGTATGTTCCAGTGCTCTTCCATATCATTTCTTAATTATATTAATTTATATGGAATTTCTTTTATTAATTTGTTTTCTTATTTGCGGATCGTGTGTGTATTTGCTCGAAACAAAAAAAAATGCGTTAGGCTACATAACCACATATGTATGTACTTATGTACATACATATGTAGCTATGTACTTATATATTGTGAGCGTCAAAAAAGTAAATAGTTATTTAATTTGTTTAAAAGCTTTTATAACAGTACAGTTATTAATAAAAATTAAAATGCCGATTTGCAATTTAAGAGTCTTATATAATAAGAGTTTAATTCTGCATAAACATAAAAAAACCAAAACATAAACAAAAATAATTCATTGAATCCCAAAATAGAGATATTTTTAAGCGTCAACTTTTAATATTTAGTTTATTTTCCATATGCATTCAGCAGGGAGTTCTGCAGAGTGCTACAGAGTGCTACGAAAAAAAGCCTTAGATATCTTCCAGAAGGTTTCTAGTTATGTCCGGATAGATATTGTTCCATTCTTCAATTAGAGCCTTTTTAAATTCGTGCTTGTTGGAAATGGATCTTTGTCTGATTTTTCTGTCAATGTGCTCCCACAAGTGCTCAATAGGATTAAGGTCTGGAGACTGTGGTGCATGATCTGAACTCTTAGGCGTTCGGTATAACAACCATTCCTTAATAATTATTGATTAAGACTCAGTTGTTCGACACTCTCAATTTTTCAATGCTAGGGCGAAATTTTTTTATAATATTTAAGTAATCAATTTTAGTCATTATAGATTCAATGAAAACTAGTTTGCTGACCCAGATGTCGCCATGCATCCCCAGACCATAACTGAGCCTCTACCGTGATTGACAGCGCTTTTAACACACTTTCAAGAAAAGCATCGTTCTTTGACTGCCATATTTTTGAAATCTTTTCACTCAGAATATTTTCAATTCGCTCTCATCGCTATATAAAATGATTTTCCAGACGTCTGCAGCCTCGTTTTTGTACTTTTTTGCGAATTCCATGCGCCTTTGTTAGTTTACTTTAGATATGTAAGGCTTTTTTTCGTAGAACTTTGTCATGTGGTCCTTTTGTGTGGGGTGATCTTTTAATTGTATTAGCTTTTACTGTTTCTTTGTTTTCTATTCTTTGTTAGTTGAACAGCACTTGACACTGGCCTTTACTTCTCGCTCTTCTGTGCCACTCAGCCGTTTTGTTCGTCCCGACCGGGGTAAATTCTCTACCGCATTATACTTATCTATAACTTTGTTATAGTGAAGTGATTCTTTCCGACGATTTCTCCAATTTCGCACAATGATTTTTTTTAAATGTAAATCCAAAATGATTTCTCGCGTTTCTTTGTTGGTATTTTTAACCATTTCGTAACGTTTGCTTAGCAAAATTTATATGAAACTTCAAAAATATTTTTACTACACCGGCTTGTTAGATTAGTAGCTGCTTTCAAAAAAATTTCAGGTTCTTTCCCGAAATAATTAAAGAAATATGAAGAAATAATGCCATTATTTACGTTTAAACTGATTTTTTTGCTTTTGTTGGCTTTTGGTTTAATGTTTATGCAGAATTTAACTCTTAATATATAAGCCTATTAAACTGCATATAAGCATTTTAATTTTTACTAAAAACTAGGTATTGATATATGTCAATTTAAACAAGTCTTTACTTTTTTTGACGCTCACAGTATACATATGTATAGTTTTTCTTATTACCTATGTATGTATGTATCTAGTTTCATTAAACTATATTTCCTTATGAATTTTCTTGTTGTCAACTTCAAAAAAGTTTTTTTTTAATCTCTCGCGTTAAAAAAGAAATAATGATGAAATTACTCTTACTTCATTTATAATTCCAAACACGTCTGTTTATAATATAGGACATACATACATATGTATGTGTGTACATACTTATGTACATACATACATATGTATGTACATATTTATTTAAAAATCGCAAATGAACTATTAAAATAAATAAAAAAGCCTATAGGTATTTACTTATGTATGTGTTTTCTGCCTTTTGCTTCACTCTAACTTACTGCCTTTCTCTTCCATCTGAAAAAGGGGGAAAGAAAAACACATTAGTTATAAACATTAAAAAAGCATGTACATAAGTACATACATGTGTACATAAAAGGTGTCTAATGGGTATATTAATGTATTGTAAATATGAGTTCAATTCTACTAAACCTTCTCCAAAAAGTAAAAAAGGTAACATTAACCCAAAATCAAAACTAATGGAATTCCTTAACACGGCAAACTGCATAAATTCTTTTATGCTGGAGTATTGTTTTTGCTGTGTTCCAAACATTTTTGAAGCTCTGAGTAAACAAAAGTAAACGCCTTCCCATAAACAAAACAGCCAATAGCTGTTTAGCAAACATAAAAATGAATGAAAAAGTGCAATAAAAAAATAAACACACACAAACACGCACACTCAATAATATTATATCCCCAGACATTTTGTTTGTAAGATTATGTACACTAGGTACTCATTGATATACCAACTCACCACTAGCACTCATTGACAGGGATGGAAAATTTAATACCATTGATTTATGAAATTCCATTGCGACTACAAAATTGAACATTTTCACCAATCTAAAGTTCGGTAACGAATAATATCTAGTAGTATAATAAAATATACTGGGGGGTTACTCTCTATTGCGATGCGTAAGAAAAATGGTACATAATCGGATAATTGATAACTTTATTGAGTTTACGCGCATCTGATTTTTCCACTTTCGCAAATCTGGTATCAATGCACTCTGTAATTGTCAAAGTCATTCGTTAAAACCAAATATCTTGCGCTAACAAAACATCACACGCATCGAACTAGCTTACGCATCGCAATAGAGAGTAACCCCCTGATAAAATAAAATAAAATGTTTCAAAAAGCCTGGATTGCATTGAAGATATTATATTAATTAAATTTTTAGGCAATAAGAGTTGTTTATATCACTCAATACAGGGTTATATGTTTTGCATTGCAATAATGACTGCAAATTATCATAAAGTAATCTCTGAAAGAAGTATACCAGCTGTAAAAATTCCTAGCCATATACAGCGCAACTATGAATAAAAAATTTAAGAAAATATTAGAAAAACAACACATTATAAGTACCTAGCATATTTCTTTAGTGTGATAATAACGTGATGCCGATTTAGCTATTTGCTTTTTATTATTTCTCACTGATGTATTTGTATTTACTACATCTTTTATAAACTACTTCTTACTAAAATATTCGTATCTTTAAATGGACTTACAATTTGCTTACGTCTAATGTCAAAAATACATAGATACAATGAAACTCAATACCAATTTAAAATCCTATTTTCCATGCTTGCTATGAGTGAGACACGTGCAGTGTGTAGCTAACTGAGTTTGTGCTTTGTTTTTATTGTAGTGATTCTTGTTTAGTTTTTACGGTTTATTTGTTTACATACACGAGTAAGAAAACTCAACACTAAATTTAAAAATAGGAATTCTTATACATATTTATATACATGTATAGTTACTAAGTAAATAAGTATATGTTGCCAGACTTAATAGTGAATTATATTTTATATACATAAGTATGTATATTAATACTATTGGGATTTTAAATTATGTTTCTGTAAATTGACGGAATAAGAATAAAAATGAAATAATCATTTAGATTTTCGCAATATGTTGCAAGGAAGGTCTTAAGTAGACTTGTAGACTAAATTATTTATTCAAAGAAAATTGTTATTACTGTTTCTAGTGTATATATATATATATATATATATATATATATATATATATATATATATATATATATATATATATATATATATATATATATATATATATATATATATATATATATATATATATATATATATATATATATATATGTATATATATATATATATATCTACATGGGCGTAGCTAGGTATGGGCCTAGAGGGAAGTGGCACCCACCTAATTCTATAATATTTTTTTTTACATGCATACAATATAAAATTATCAAAAAATGCACAGGGTATTGTGGACGTATTGCTTTTTTCTATTCAAGAAAACACAGCCAATTTAGGAATAGAGATGTCTGTTCCAAATATAGTCTCTCGTCAAACGCACCGTTCAAATCCCCCATTTTGATCACCTGCTGAATACTGGAAGCGATCTATATACATTTCTTATATAGATTCTTTAATTTCATCACTGGACATCACTGGACAGAAGATTTAATGAAGAGAATAGGCCAGCGTTTGCAATTCATTGTTTGCACCCATCAAACATGCTTTCTTTGAAGCTGGAAGAGCTTAAAGATGCCACAAAAACGTTTGAGCATTTTTATGAGTTAGATGATTTGGAAGGAGAAATTGAGCTTTGGTATAATTCTTTGCAACAAAAAAATTGGTAAAGACGAATTAGCCGACTTAGAGCTGGCGAGTATTTTGAAAGACGCTGGATTATTTTATCCAAATATAAGGAAGGCGTTATTAATCTCATTGCCACAGCCGTGCACTAATGCAACTGTTGAGCGGTCATTTAGCACTTTAAGGCGAGTAAAAACATGGTCGCACTCCACAATGACTGAAGCTCCACGCAGATTACTCCTCAAATAGATCGAAATTGTAATAATCATAAAAAATCATAATTTTCGTTGCACCACCCTATTTCATATCCTGGCTACGCCCTTATATATATATATATATATATATATATATATATATATATATATATATATATATATATATATGTATGTATATATATATATATATATATATATATACATATATATACAAATGTATATAGTTAGATTATACAAAAAGAGTTTTTGAGCTTTTTCTATTTTTTATTTAAACTTTACTTTAAAATCGTGATTGTTGACATACTTGTTGTGATTATGTAGTTCAATTTTAAAGATCTAAAACCTTAAATTGAAGTGATTCACAACCTTAAATCAAAATGAAACAATGATAAATATTTTCATTATTAATAAAAACATGTTTATTAGAAAGGTGATTTTGTGCCATTAATGTCCATCGTTTTCGTTGCTAACTTGAAAATGTGAACATTTCAACACGCCTGTATGAGTGCACTTGAATATGTATTTACCTTCTCAGTACACTATCTTAAGAACAAGGCTTATTCTTTTTAATTTTGCCACATTTTGTTTATATTTTTAAGTCACCGCTATATATACACAAGAGGTATCTTTTCCTTTTAATATTCTGGCAACATTATCGGCCAAGTAAATAAAGGAGAGTAAAGCTATGAAGAGAGACTGGCTGACTGCTAGTGAGAATGTGTGTGTGTAAAGTAAAAGTAGCAGTGGGCTGAACCTTTGTAACCCTCCAATATGTATTTAATTTTAAATATCTTGGATATAAATCGTAAAGCAAAATAATTGTTGCTGTTTATACCTGTTCATTTAGTAACAGAATACTTAAATAAAAATTAAAATGTTGACGTCTGGCATACGCTGAATCCGTTACAATCATCATTTTATTTGTGCATAGGCATGTACATACATATCCATACATAAGTGTGTACATATGTATATGTTTGCATATGGGTATGTGTGAATAATAATAAAGAGAAATGCTTTTATTCACCCCTACAAGATCTCTGAAGCATGATATTTTTACAACAACATAAACCTTAAATTGACAACACAAGCCAACTGATAATAGTTTTACATTGCTTATATTCTTTCTTTTAAAAATTGTGTGTAGTACCCAGGTACATACATATGTATGTACTTATATGTATGTTTGACTGTCAAGTGAAGAATCAACTATTGGAAACAAAAAATGTTACACATTTACTCACGTGCCCTTATTTTCTAAATAATCAAGGAGCCAGCAACAATACTGACAGTAAATTTACTAGCGCGCGCCTGCGCTTTATCTTTTTTCTGGAGGGGACTTTTTTCTTGTTGTTGCAGTTGCCTGCATTGTTATGTGACGCGTGTCACTGCAATTTCTACAGTTGCCCGCCAATTGTAAATTTTTTTTTTTAGGAAAATTGTCCGTTAACGTGGTTTAATATATTTACCAAGTATGATTTTGTCTTCTGCCTGGCTTAAGGGCTGAAGTTTAAGGCTAATTTATGTATGCACATGAATTTTTATTTTTGCTCTTTTTTTCTAATACAAATTATAGTATAAATGGTTAAATGAGGGCTCAGCGTTTTTCAAAATGTACATAAATGATGTTTTAAGGGCTTAAATATTTGTAACTAACGGCAGGTGATATGAGCCATCACTTCTTTACAATTCTGGTATTATGTTATAGCTTTGGCTTTGAAAGATAATGAAATTAAATTTTAGATTTGAAATTTTCTTTAAAAAAAATTTCACTTCATAACTTATTTTTTGTGAAAACTACTTTAAGAAGCTATAAATATATGCATGTATGTACAGTGGAGTTTAAAGTGGAGTTTAATTAAAACCAACTCAGAAACACCCGCCAACTTTTTTCGTTATAGACAAAAGTCATAATAATAAATAAAAGTAAGCAACATTAAAACAGATTACATTTACAGATTACAATTGCAAATATTTTAAATTATTTTGATCGCTTTGCGAAAATAATCTCAAAGAAAATTTTTTCAAGGCTTAGAAAATTAGCGAAAACATTTTGGGATTTTGCTTTGTTGGTTATGAGCGTAAAATTTTATAATCATTTTTGTATCAGGAAACTGGAAATGAGTTCTATATTTATAAGCGAAAATTCATTATAACCGTACTAATTTGTATGAAATATTTGTAAAGTTGTTCGTTATAGGCGATAATTCGTAATAACCGGTGTGTGTTATAACCGATCTCCACTGTGTTTTGAATTTTCAATAAATTTATTGGTCTCCAATAAAAAATACCTATAAATTTCAGAGTTATTATGTTTTCATAAATAACAAACTAAGACTATATTAACAGTTTAAAATTTTGCATGAAATTTGCCGCATGAAACCAAAGAAAAGGTATAGTGAAAAAGTTGGGTATAAAGCATAGTGAAAAAGTTGGCTTAAAAAATGTGATAAGAAATCGAATGCAATTTCATATGCAACGCGTCTAACCGTTGAATGCGTTTTGCTCTGTAATTTGACACATACAATTACCCTGATTATACATTTTTGGCGTTTCATGGCCACAATGCATAGAACGGGTGGTATAGACTTTCAGCTTTATGTATTACTTTTACCCTTTTCTACAAAAGCCTTAAAGTTGTAGATTAATGAACTAAAATTTAATAGATGTTTTAGGTTTGTTTCAACTCATTGGCATCGAAATGTCTCTATGGGGATGCATTGCGCACCCTAGATTGGATATTGTTCCCTTCACATTTTTAAGATATGATGTAAATCAATAAGTTAAATATGTCCTGCCTCTGCCTCGTACAAGTTAGAATTTTCAGGAAAAACATCTTTTTGTTTTGATTTTTCTTAAAGGCTTTTGTTAATTCTTAAAAAATTAAAGTAAAAAAATAAACTATTTATACAATATTGTATTACACAAAATCATTACTCCACATGCAATTATGAAAATTTGTTTATTCTTCCCTATTATTAATTAACACTATCACTTTGATTTAAATCCCGTCAAAATGTTAATAGTTCTCGTACAATCGGCAGAATTTCAAGCGTCAATATTCTACATACGCGCACATACGATAACATTTTCACTGAAAACATGTAAAATTTATTATAATTTTATTGCTTCTAGGGGGGCAACATGGATAAATTACTGTTGGCAATAAAGCAAAGAAAAATTTCTATTAAACAAACAAATGAATAGTAACCAGGAGTAGCAATAACAACACAAGAGTGTGAAAGAGAAGGAATTACTTACAAGCTGAATGTAGTAAGTAGACAATACAAAAAACCAAAAGACTAAAACGTTGTGAAAAGAAATCAGGCAAAATCAGTAATAAATTTATTACAATTTAAGCTACTGGTTATGAGCGCTGCAGGCATCGGCATCGTTGTGGCAAAACCAAAGCCGTACTAATAGTTGGTCTTTACTAGCCAGGCCAATGTTCGAATGCACTTTGTATTGAATTCACAAGGTTCTATGGAGTTTTAAGTTGTGGTATGCAAACAAATAGAAGCAGTAAAAGGAAATGTTGCAGCCACAAAAGCCACGCAGCGTCTCATATATCGTGAAGATTGTTGGCAATTATTAAAATGATAATTGCACAAATCTGGCTATCAATTGACGACCATCAAAGGACCTTTTAATATAAGAAAAGCAACATAGAAAAATAGGAAAAATAAAATAAAATACAAATTCTACAATTCAATAGGTTATCATAATAGAATAGCAACAAACAGAAAAGATGCTGTTCCCTAATATATTTTAGGTGATCAGACGAATTAAAATATAATGTTTCATATCTTAATCCCTGGGTGAATAGCTAGAATTGCATTTATCTATTAGATTTAAAAATAGAACTTATCTAAAGCTGATGCTTTACATACATTTTTAAGGCTGTTGTTCACATATTACATAATGCAAAAACGCAAATTTTTTGGAGAGGACTACAGCCCATAAAAATAAATGAAACTCTCGCCACACGCCTTTAAATTTTGCTAATGCTTAGAGGAAGAAAACTTGTTACGTAGTTGAGAATTTCTTCTAAAAATTTAAAAAAGGGGCAGAAGAGCGTTCAAAAGCGTTTAGTAATATACGAAGATATGCCCCCCGCAAATCGGTGTTGCCAGCATATTTTTTAAATGCTTACGCATGCCAAACTAATTTAACTTCCCCTACGAAAATTCCACAAATATTCATTGAAATCAATAGTTAAACATTTAGTATTTAGATATTGCCGGCCCATCCTTGGAACTTCCCACTATATTTAGATCCAGTTAAGATGAGTTTTGAGAGCAAAACATCAATATCGACATTTTTCGTCAACAAAATTTTTTGGATTATTCCAACTAGATAAAATTATGGAATTCGGTGCATCTCGAAAGGTAGATTCACCCATTCGTTCGGAACAATTTCAGCTTGAATTGGTTTAATTTTAATTTTCGTTGCTAACAAATTGAGCTGTGTTGCCAGCTACATACATAAATTTTTTATGCAAAATTGAACTGAGCTGCCACATCATATTATATGTTCATACTACAACTTAAAACCCCATAGACCCTTGTGAATTCAATACAAAGTGCATTCGAACATTGTCCTGGCTAGTAAAGACCAACTATTAGTACGGCTTTCGTTTTGGCATAAGGATGCCGATGCCTGCAGCGCTCATAACCAGTAGCTTAAATTGTAATAAATTTATTACTGATTTTGTCTAATTTCTTTTCATGTATAATAATATACAGAGTGTAGTTGTAAATTTTTTATATTTATTTAACTCAATAGCTATTAGAACAAGCACTCGACTTTTATTCACTTGTATATTTTTATTCCATAAAAATTTTTTTAATTTAGAACACAGTGAATTGCAACCATCTACCACTGCGCTGCCTGCTTGTAAAAGTAACACACATCATTTACAGAGTTGTTTCATGTGGTAGCTTTGTTTCTCCAGAATATTTGTTCGAAGTGGGTGAATCCTTCGTGAACAAACTCTCAGTAAACTAAAATTGTCTCACAACAAAAATTTTGTTCCGAATGAATGGGCGAATCCACCTTAAAATTCTAAAAAGCTGACCGAATCGAATATATATATATATATATATATATATATATATATATATATATATATATATATATGTATATATATATATATATATATATATATATATATATGTATATATATATATATATATATATATATATATATATATATACATATATATATATATATATATATATATATATATATATATATATGTATATATATATATATATATATATATATATATATATATATATACATATATATATATATATATATATATATATATATATATATATATGTATATATATATATATATATATATATATATATATATATATGTATATATATATATATATATATATATATATATATATATATACATATATATATATATATATATATATATATATATATACATATATATAAATATATATATATATATGTATATATATATATATATATATATATATATATATATATATATGTATATATATATATATATATATATATATATATATATATACATATATATATATATATATATATATATATATATATATATATATATATATATATATATATATATATATATATAATATGTTTATACTAGATTTGACAGGCAATCAAAATTTTGTCAACTGAAATAATTCTCTCGAACGCGGTCCATTGTTATATTAATTTGAGAATCCCTGCTTTTAAACTGTTGTTTAGTAGCAGACCAATTGTTTGACAATTTGTTTTTAATTTAGTGAAAAGATAAAATGCCAGTTTTTGTTTTACTTAAATTGCTAACTGCTTGTTGCTCATGTTGCTACTGTCTTCTATTTTTTTTTTATTTTGTTATTGTTATTTTTGTTATAGTAGCGTTGTAATGCAGCGCGCATGCTTACAATCTTATTTTCATATTGCCTTAGTACAGCTCAAAGATTCTGCGTAACACCACCCGCCAACCTTTAACATTAATACAACGAGTACAACGACTACAAAAACATAGGAAGAGAAGAAAAAAATGCAACTACAACATGTGTACGAAAATACGCGATTTTATATTGGAAACACATTGTTATTGTTGCTTTTGGTTTCCTCTGGGTAATTTTTCTTTGTCTCGTGTTTTACCACACACAATTAAAATTTCTTTCAAAAAAGTTTTTTCTTTCTTATTTGTCGAAAAACGAAAAAAAAAATTGATAAAACAAATTTTTTTCTTAATTTTTTTGTTGCAAATATTTTTTAAAATTTTAGTTTTTGGTTTCTGGTTCACTTTTTTTAACGTCCTACCGCAAGCAACAGTCATGGTGTTGAGTTGTGTGTTGTAGTTTTTTTTTTTTTTTTTTGTGGCCACATGTGATCAAAGTTTTTGGTAACATTTGTTGCTACAAAACGAAAACAATGAATGAATGACAAACGTATGATTGATATCAATAACGTTCAGTAGCAGCGAAAATAAAAGTTCGTTAACAGCAGCCCCAAAAAAATATTTTACTGAATTGGAAATTTGTTTAAAATTGATTTTGATTTTCCTTCTAAAGGAAATTATCAACACGTTGTCGTTTTATATGACATGTTTTGAAAAGGTTGACATGAACATTGCCACAGATAAGTGTGATGTTGAATACTTAAAATTTTCAATTTCATTCATTATTAATTTTTTATATTCAATAAAAAATGTGTAAGAGAAATGTACTATTTTTTTCTATTTGTGAACAGTAGAGGGCGCTAAATTAAATAATTTTTCTAAGCAGAAAATCGAAATTTAACTATTTTATTTAAAAAATGTGTAATATTTTTTAAATATTGCATTGAAGCTTAAAGTCTTTTTAATTACTATACGAGTATGTTAGAGATAAACAATAAAAATCAATAAAAATCTCCATTGTAATCTTTAGGTATTTTTTAAACAGACATTTTATTACACATTATAAGTATCTTTTAAAAATATATTGGAAGAAAATATTTTCTTATTTACTTATTTACTTATTTATTATTATTTATCTATGGAATTGAATTCCTTACAGATAATTACTAATATTAATTAACAATTAATAACATTAAATAAATTACAATACATATAAAAATTCAACAAAGATTTTTTAATTTGAGTTTAAATAATTTATAATAGCATTTTTTATTACATAAGTATTTAATGAAAAATCTATAAATCTATAAAGCTGGTTAAATGTGCTACACATTCTTCTAAGGGGATCAGCATCAGCATAATTAGGTCTATGTACTTTTACTACTAGAGGAATGAAATTTCGGGATATACGTTGAGGGACATTACACGAAATTTCATTTATCAAAAATCCAGAACAAATGTTACCTTTAATAATATTGAGGACAAATGAAACGTTCAGCATAGTTCTATGACTTTTTAGAGTAGGCAGCTTAATAAGGGCAAGTCGAGACGAGTAAGACGGCAAGTTAACTGGGTTAAAACATAATCCTCGAAGACAAAATAACAGGAATTGCTTTTGCACCGATTCAATAGCATCAGAGTGAATTTGGTAAATAGGGTCCCATATTATTGATCCATATTCGAGAATAGGACGTACCAGTGACATGTACAATGCTTTCCCAATGTACGGGTCGTTAAACTCTTTAGCCCAGCGTTTAATATAGCCAAGTGTAGCTCTAGCCTTGTTTATTGTAAATGTTATATGAGAGATGAAGTTCAGCTTAGGGTCAAGTAAGATACCTAAGTCTACAAAACTATCGACCAAATCCAATTGATGAGCACCAATAAAATAGTTTGCAGTAATTTGATCAGATCTTACAAATCTCATTAGTTTACATTTATTCAAATTAAGCTCCATTAAGTTTATGTTGCACCACTCATAAAGTGAATCTATGTCCATTTGAAGAAGTTTATGGTCTAAATATTTATTATAACTTAAAAACATCTTTGCCAGAAATTCAAAAAAATTTTTTTTTGAAATATTTCATGTCTTTTCACATTAGTTTTAACAATTTTAAAAAGAGGTAAATTTGAATTCTAGTTTAAGGGAAATTTTATTTGAATTAAAGAATACTTCAAACTATTTTGTAGAAAATATTTTTCTTAAGTTTTTAAGTGTACCTATTTAATTTATCCTATGAATTTTAACATAGTGTGATTGCTAAAGAATAGTTAAAATGTTTAAAATTTTGTCACAAATACATATGCACATCAATATACGTGGTATGTATAGTATGTATGTATTTGCGAGTAACTTAAGATAATTTTTAAATGTTCCAAAAATGTCTTTTCCACAGCAAACATGCAAAGATTGTGGCATTAATAGACTGAATTCTTTATTTAACCTCTATTCTTTGCTTCCAGCCACAATTAACCATGGCTTCTGCTTGAGTTGTGTTGTCGTATAATTGTCACCTTTAGAATGTTGTAAATACATACATTTAAAATATTTCAACAATTATACACCTTTAGCATTACGAGAGTAGCCGGCCAGTCAGATAGTCCTCCAGTCAGAGCAAATGAAATGATTTGTGCTAGAAACTGCTTTAAATTCTCAAACAAAGAAAATAGTGTTGAGCGAGCGAGTGAGCAAGCAATCGAGCAGCTTCCATGCATTTAATGAATTGTTAACAATTTGACCATAAATGGCTTAAACGACACGTTCTTGTCGATTTAAATGTTTTTTGCTTTTTAATTTTTTTCCTGCTTCTAATGCAAGTAATTTAATTGAAACAGACAACATGGCAGCATTTTAAACTAATTTCAACCTATAAACCAAGTTTGTTGCAACAACTGTATTGCATTGAGTCGAGCTTAACTTTTTGTTTCGCATTAAAAATGGTGGAGCATTATTATTTAAACGGCAATGGGGCAACAAATTAACAATATTCTTGTTGTTGTTGTAAGCAACTGTGCGGCTTAAACAATAAACATGTGACAAAACAGTGCTGCCAGATTTGTCTGTACATTTTATATATATGTTGCCTGTACGTTGCAGCAATGCCAACAGCAGCAGCAGCAACAACAACAATACAACGGTGCCTTATTTGTTCAAATTGATTGTAATATCACATGTAATTGTTTTTATTGTTTGTTGTTTCGTTTTCTATCTTTTTATTGTTTTCTATTGATTTTGGTTTGTGTGCGCAGGGTCTGTGTTTTCTCTGCGAAATTGTGGAAAAAAGGCGCCATCAGTTTGTGTACTCGTATGATTCCATAATAAAGGATGTTTTTAAAAGAGATGTAAGTTTCGTATATGAGTAGAATTTTTGCATTAGAAGATTTCATTGACAACTATCATTTGCTTGGACCACAACAAGGCATGTTGCAGACATCATAACATAGTTATCGCAAACATGTTACTAATATATTTTTATCTGCTTATAATTTAATCGAGTTAATGTAAAGAATAAATTAATCTATTGACACTAAAGTTATATTAGAAAATTTGCTTTGCCACAACAAGCCACTTTTGCAAAGGTCATAATATGGTCATCACAACCATGCTATCGCTATAATTTTTAAAATTAGATTGCTTGGTGACTTCTTCTCACAATTTTCAATTAAGCTCCTTTTGTTTGCACCTCCCTGTATCAGTTGTACGTACCTACAAAACATCTGAAACGTACTCAATATCAACTTTGAAATTCCTTAAGGCTACAAATATTGTTCTTATATTGTTAAAGCCACTATATGAATGTAAAGTTTACATACATATAAACAGCAGAAAACACTGATCGCTAGGAAACTTATGGTTCCTTCAGTTGTTGGCAGCTGCAGGCCATTGAGTACTTAACTAAACAATATATTGCATTGAATCGAACGCTTTATAGATCCCACAACTAGTATATACATATGTGTGCATCAGACAGAACAAGTAGCATGAAAATCCATGCTGCCATCCAGCGTTTGTTTGTTCCTGGAGGTTTTATCTTTTTCGTTAGCATATCTTGCGCTGCCTGTTGTTGTTGCTTTATTGATATGAAGAAAAAAGAAAAATCCCTTACCACTGAATTTGAATGTGCACACACAATGAAAACTCTTTTGGTTTTTGTTGCCTATTACCGAAAAACCAAATCGGTTTTTTTATAGTTATACGCAATTAATATCAAATAAAATTGAAATAAATTCACTTTGAAATGCAAATTATGGCGATTTGTTTTTCAGTTATTCTTTCATTTTATTTTTGGTTTTCTCTTGCAACAACTCTTCATTGGATTTATATTATTTTTGCGGTATTTATTTTTTACCATATCGATTGGGAAATCTTACCAAAATTGTAGAATAAAAATAAAAAAATCTCTACTCAAGTGCGCGGACTTTTTAATTAAAAGGTGCTGTTCTAAGGAGGTCTCATTCAATCAATTAGCATTTCTGAATGTTTATTTTTGTTGAGTTTTATGAGAAGGAGCCACTATTTTGTTAATCAAATCTACTAGTGATAATGCAAAAGGCTTAAAGAGCATAACATTTTGTAATAAGAATTTGTCGATTTTATAGAAGTTGTTGGAACTAAAATTTTCCGACATGTCAAAGTTATATGTGTTTGAAACGTGATGTAGGTCTGAAACTTGGTTTTTTTTAAACATAGGAATTCACAATATTTATTAAATTCTCTAGAATAATTATTCTAAAAATTTATTATTTGTTGTTCGCTTTGCTGCGTGAATGCTTTTGAAACATCATTCGCCTAAAGAGTATGATGATTTTTTTTAGCGCCAATGAAATGCAGGTATACATATACTCAGCTAAGCCAACAACAAATAATAAGTTTTTAAAATAAAGACTTCAGAGAATTGTTGGTTGAATGCTATTAAATGTTATTAAAAATTTTTTTCTACGAAATTGTTCGTCATCGATATGTCTAAACGACTCAATCGATTATAGTAAAATTTTTGACAATTTACATTGATTTTGTTAGGTTGAGAACTGCTTAGGTTTTCTGTACGTTTGAAGTGGCATCTTAAAGTTATTTTGTAGAAAATTTTACATCGAATCGATTCGTGTGCACACGGCATCGGCGTGAGTTCAAAATTTTTAAACCAGCCCCAGGCATTCTCTGGCTAAATTGAGCAATTTTTTCCTGCCTTTTAGCCAGAAAAAAAGTTAATTTAGTCATAAGCAAAAAAGAGCATAAACAATGTAATTGTCAATTTTTTATATGTTCTAGTTTCTTTGAAAGTTTTATTTTAATTAATAACTTCTATTTATTTTCTTTAAACTTAAGGTCTCTTCACTTTTAATTTTAATTATCGATATCAAAGTACTCATCGAATACCATCTTTAGGATATTTGTTTATTTTATAAAACAAACATCGATAATTAAAATTAAAAAAGAAGAGACGTTATAAGCTTAAAGAAATTAAATAAAATTTATTAATTAATAATTTTTTTTAATTTTTTCTGAAGAAGACGCGCGAAGAGGCGTCGAAATATTGACTAAATTTGTGTGTTTTTATAAGAATGCGGCAGTCATCTTCGGTAGTCTTCTTCATACCCAAGTAACCATTTAAAATTCAAACCACTGAGCCATGAGAAATGCCTATGGCTTCCTCAATTTCTCTCTCAATTTCTCACTTTCAATCTACGATTGGCCAACACCATATCTTGAATTTTTCCAATTGATTCGGATGTAGAGACCAGAGAACGATTTGAATGCATTATTTTATGCTTTTGGAATGCAATCACAAATTGTGAGCATATTGTTATCAATGCACATCATACTCGTATGAGAAAAGCAGTACATGATACCATTGAAAAAAAGTAAATATGATGAACACCATGCATTGCTTTGCATGTATTCTGTTATTGTTACCAACACTCACAAAAACAACGAATATATAACGATTAGTATGAATGGCGTCAATGCTGATTGAATAGAACGTAAAAATTTAATTCAGTGAAAGATCGTATAATAAGTATATTTGGTGTTTCATAAAAATATAAAAAAATTTCAAAAATTTCTTTTTATAAAATCGTTCGTCCACAAGTCTGTTGTTACTTACGCCACTTTATTGGTTACTGCTTTTTTAACTTCCTTTTTGATTTCATTTATTTTTTCCCTGCCTTGATTTGAATGCGATTTGAAATTGTTGTCGGATCTGGTATTAAATCCAATGCTCCAATATTTATTAGAGCTTGAGCTAGCTTTTTAAACCCATTGCCACTAACGGAAGAAACTGGGGTACAGTCCTCTAACAATTACATATTCCATAATGCACAAATCCATTAATTATATCGTTATTCTCATTCTGTAGGAGAGAAAACATATCCGATATGGTAGCGACCTCAACTGGGCGTCCGGAACGAAATTCAGTACACCACTTTGAATAATATTTTTTCCTGTGATCATTGAGTTAGAATAGCTTCCTATAATCTCAAAAAAGCGAAAATTTATTGAAAACTCTATTTTCGTATTGAAATCGGTAACTGCCAACTTTTTAAAAGGGCAAATTTAAAAATAAGAAGTTGAAATATTAAAATTTTACACTCAATATTCAAAAATGTGGCGTAAAAATTTTTTCTAATGTTTCGAGCAACAAAATTACATAAAAATTGGTAAAGCGTTTGAAAACTGTTTAAATTCTGTTTACTGTTTAAATTCATTAAATAATTATTGCGTGATTAAAGTTTTCCTGATTTTAAATATTCAGCTGCTTGATCATCATGTTGTCCAAAATAACATTGAAATTTATGATAATTTTTCGTAGCCAGTGTACTTTTCGATATTAAAATGATATAAAGGATATTATGCTCGTAATGCGTTGTATAAATTTACGATCTGGAATATTTCCCTCCAAAAGAAGAGATAAAAAGAGAATCCAATAGATCAGGTGTATCATTGTGCCACCACTACACAAATGATTTTTATGTCTTTTCGTTTGTGGCCATAAACATGTGTTACATGACTTTTTATTTTTTTATACATATTTTATATATTATATACGACTATATGTGTATATATGTATGTTGAATCTAGATACAAAATTTTCCTATAGCTTTGTACTATCTATGAGTTGCATTGAATTTTGCTGTTGCTGCCGCCGTTGCTTTGTTTTAGTTGCGTTTTGTTGAAAATTAATAAATTCTTTTAACATAACTAAATAATTGTTCTATGTAATGATGTCCTTTCAACCTGCTGTTGCACAACAAACACTTGAAACACTCACACACGTTCCTATATAAAGAGATCTATAAAAAAGGAAAATAAGAGAGGAAAAAATGTATATCGAAGAAGAAAAAAAAAGAGTCAATGTGGAAGTGTGGACAATTTACATTGCCACCTGCTAGATCGATTACAAGATACGGAACAGAAAAAAATGAAGGAAAAAAAAACGCCCAGACAAAAGAAGTTGGATTTTTTCGAGACTTTTTCGCTTTTCTCTCGAAGGACATGAAATGATCAAACAGGAATAAATAGGTAGATGATATTCTTATAGTAATTTTATAAAATAATGCACGCGTATGCAGTATTTATCTAGGCGTTATCTTTTAGGCACCTGTTTCTTTAATTTTATTGTAAAATAAAAAAAATTACACGTACAAATAAACAAACTGAACCTTCTGACCAACGAACATTATAAAGATCTATTGAATCTCCTTTTACGAAATTTAATAGAAATTTATATTTTAATTCAAATACATTTTTTTTGTATTTTAAAGGATATAAGGTTTAAAATATTTAAATTAAATATGCAAATTAAACTCAGCAGTATAAGTTATAGCGACGTTTATTAATTGCTCTTTAACGCACTTTTTTTCTTCTACATATGAAATAACTGCCTGTTTCTTTGAAATGTTTGTGAGTGGTTATTTTCTGAACTCCCCCACATTTTGGCCTCCAACTTTGTTATTATTATTCACACCTTTTACTTAAAAAAAAAATTTTAAATATTTACTCATCTTGTGTCATCTGACAAAGTTTTTTTTTCGTACACTGAGAAAATTATTAAAAAAAACAAGTTCCTTTCAATGAAAACGTAAAAATCTCTTTTCGAAAAGAAAAAAGTAGGAAGACATAATAATAATCATAATAAAAAATAGATAAATATAATTTATTAAAATTATTCGGTATACTGTACGCCCTCGCATGCATGTGCAACTATTAATATCCAAAACTCTCGCCTATTGCAACAGCCGAAGTTTGTGTATTCTAGACTCTATTACCGTAATACTTAAGAATTTTAGGACTTTTACAAGAGCTTCGTGAATCTGAATTACACAAGCAAAAATGCGTACTCGCATGTACATATGTACGTTTTTCTATGACGCTATAAATTTGAATGTTTTGTTTATGTTTCATATTATGAACTATTAAAGCAATAAAATAAACTCCAAAAATATAAGCATTTCAATACAAAAAACAATATTTTTCTATATACTCTGTTTACTCAGAAGAGAAAATACTATATTTATTCTCTCAATAAATTTTTAAGAAAATTGTTAAACGATCTCACTACAAATAACAAATTTTTAATAAATAAATTAAAATAAACAAGAAATACCTTATAATTTTTTTCCAAAAAGAACTTTTTAAATAAGCACTTAAAAATTTATTTTTCAAAAATATAATATCTACATTTTTTGGCCTTTTTAAAAATTTTATTAAATTATTATTCCAGCTTGAGGTTTTATTTAGTGGTTAAATAACTTTATTTTAAATCATCGATATTTCGATACGCATTGAGCATCATCTTCAGGAAAATTCAAAAAACACAAATTTCCTAATAGCGTGTTTCCACGCACCTACTTCGCTCTCTATTCTTGCTTCACATCCCAATCATGAGCGAATCAACTTGCTTCGCCATACAAAATTTTGAGAGCGAAGCAGGTAGATTCATATTGAATCTACTTGCGAATCAAGAAAAAATCCTCTCTTCTCTAATTTTTATCGTAAGTTTATCTGCACTAGTTGTCAAAATTAAATATTTTTGTAAACAAAGCAAAATTAAAAGTGAAAAGTTAAAAAATGTAATTGTTTTTTGTGTGTGTTTCCTAGGCGTAATAATAAATTTGAATTCAGTGAAAAGTTAATTTATTTAAATTTTATAAAAGTTAAAAAACAATGGAAAGAAAAAAAATTATAAAATCGAAGCAGGTAGATGAGTCGTGTAAACAGCATGATTCATTAACTTGCTTCAGAAAGCGAAACGAGATTCAAATTGTCGTGGAAACAAGCTATAAATATGATACTCAGTAAGTATCGAAATATCGATAATTTCAATTAAAATTTTTGTGTACTTTAAAGAAGTAAACTTTCAAATAGGTACTTTTACAGGCAGGAACCTTTTCAAATAAGAATCTTTAAAAAATTCCCGTTCAAAGTATGTCTTTGAAAAGTATCTGTTAAAAAAATAAAACTTTCAAAAAAGTGCCTCTTAAATAAGCACCTTTCTAAAAAGTACCTCTTAAATAAGAACATTTTAAAAAAGTGCCTCTTAAATAAACACCTTTTAAAAAATACCTTAAAAAATCTTTTAAAAAAGTACATTTTAAAAAGGTACCTTTTAAAAAAGTACCTTTTAAGAAAGTGCATCTTAAAAAAGTACTTTTAAAAAAGTAAATTAAAAAATACCTTTTAAGAAAGCATCTATTAAAAAAGTATCTTTTAAAATACATTTTCAAAAAGTACCTTTAAAAAGCGTCCTTTAAAAAAGCGTCCTTCTAAAAAAAGCATGCTTAAAAAAGTACCTTTTAAAAAAGTAAATATTAGGAAAGTACAGAAAATTTAAAAAAAGTGTCTTTTCAAAAAGTATCTTTTAAAAAAGTACCTTTTGAAAAAGTACGTTTTAAAGAAATACTTTTTAAAAAGAACATTTAAATTAAGTAAATATTTATAAAAATGCCTTTTGAAAAACTACCTTTTAAAAATTTATCTTTAAAAAAGAATATAATATAAAAACAGTCACTTTTGAAAAGTAGATACTGTAGGAAATTTGCTACTAAAAACTATCCCTACACGAAATAAAACATCTCCTTTTAAAGATGTCATTCCAAAAAATTTCTTTGGAAAGTTCCTTATTGCATTTGGCATGTCTGTTTCCTTCCAAAAGCACTCCAACTATTTCGCTAAGTGTAGTCAGTAAATAATTTGTGTTTTTGTATATGAATAGCCAGCTAAATCATGCAATTATGAGATCTTTTGTCATTGTAAACAAAACTGAACTAAAGTTAAATAAAACAAACTGAAATGAAATACACATTTATGCAAATCGTATGTCGGCGAACAAAATAAAATTAAATAGATCGCGTCAGCGTCCGTCTAACTAGACTCAATTGGCTAAATAACTGTCTTGACTGCGCTGAATGTACGAATACATACTTGTATCCAATTCAATGTTGACAATATTCTTCCACCGCACACCACTTTAGACCGCCTCAGCCTCCAATGGAATGATTATGACTCGAGTTGGGTTTTTTATGTGTTTCACCACACATTTACAACTTCTTTATGTCTGGTCTGGCCTGGTCTTCTCTGACTTGATGTGTGCGCTGTGCTACTGTTTTCATTCAGTACATTGTTTAGACCACTTCCGCAGGCAAATAAACAAACGTGCTTCTTGTGGCTGCTGAATTGTATGGTCGAGTGTCTGTTTCAGTTGCCGGCTTAAAGAAAGCGGACTGTATACGTCACGTCTCGTTAGCAACAAGTTGGTGGTAAATCTGTGTAAATATTTCTGTTTTTTTTTTTCTTGACTTCTTAAAATCTTTTTCTTTACCATATTCTTATCTATTGTGAAAACTTCCGATACTATTGATAGAAGTTTTTTAAAGTTTCTGCTTGTAAATTCAATTCTGTTTTTTTGTGGAAATTTTCAAATCTATTTGTTAAAAGTTTGAGTTGTATATTTGCTTACGAGCTTAAATTTGTTACATTGCTGTTTGAGTTAAAGTTTATCAAAAAGTCCAATTTAAAAAAAGCAAAGAACTGATCCTTCAGTTTGTTATGCGTGTTTGTGCATGTGTTGCTCTATTTGGCGCCGTAAAAGAATTTTCGTATACTTTGCCTACCAAACGCACCTTAAGGTTTATTGCAATTGTGGTATATTTGACGATGATTCTCATTGTTGTTTTTGCTGTTGGTGGCTTTTAAGGGAAAAACCAAGCCAAATCTACCAGTCTTCTTGTTTGAACCTTCAACAAATATAAATGAAAATGATAAATGCGCTGTAGCGCCCATGTAACCAACACAATAAAACGTTTAATTTTCAAAACAAATAAACGTCGGCTTGTAGGAGAAGAGAAGGGGCCGTCTCTTTAAATACGTTAAAAAAGGAGGGAAATTATAAAAATAAAATCGAAAACGATTTTTTTTATTAAAAGCTGAGTTAAAAATGAGGAAAAACTTTTTATAGAGCGAATCAAAAGGATTAAATTCTTGTATTCCCGCTTAGAGGCATTTTCTGGTGGATGCAATCATTATTTATACGATAATGAAATAGTTTTCTTACTGAATGAATAGAAACGCAGTCAGTCCATCGTCTTATCTTGTATGTCTGCAAGGCTCTTCGGTATCTATGCAATTGCTACGTGAATTGCGCGAACAGTTGTGGATGATTCTACACTAAAAAAGAACGTAAAATTAGAAAAATTTACTAAATTTTATTACAAAATGGTTCTTATATAGCGACAAAGGTTTTTTGCAATGGGATTCAGTAGAAATTTTATCGCTACTAGTAAAAAATATTTTACAAAATATTGATAAATATTTAAATTTTTATTTTTTAGAAATTCTTAGGTTAAGTTAGATTGCACAAGATGCCAGTTAGTTCTGAGACATAACTGTCCCAATTGAGTCCTTACTGGTGCCATTGTGTTGCTTGGGTAGAAGGGAAAGGCTAGGAAGATGTACATCTACAGCATAAGTCTACTCATTAGATCCAATATCAAACCGTAATGACGAACGGACAAAAGAGTTTTTCCCTTTGTAACCACAGTACGATATCTCTACTAGATAATGCAGCAGCGGGCTGCCCACTTAAGTCACTCTCTTTGGGGAAGAGAGTAGAGAAATGGCAGAGAAGGTCTTCAACACTATCCTCCTTTTCCTCATCTCGACAGCTTCTGCAGAAGTCGTTGTATGAGAGACCCAATCACTCTATATAATAGTGTACGCAGTTGGTTCCGAGAAATCCCTCTAAGAGTGCAAATCTTCCGCAGTCATATCTTGAACAGGTCATTCTTAAGATGCCACAAGTAATGTCACTAGATCATCTGGTCTGTGCGCTAACATAGAGTTCCCGCCGAATCAGCTCCTTAAACAGCAAAGCGGCATGCCCCTCAGTTGATCCGTGTTCCGAGCAGTCAATTGCGTCTTGGCACTGGCAAGGGCATCCCTCTGTGTCCCTTGTTCCAGATCATTTCGATATTTGAATCTATCGCTATCTCCTTAAGAGATACACGACATCCATATACCATATATGTGGATATGCTCTTCGTATATTCCATGTGATATGATTTCAGTTAATTGCCCTTCTGATGGGCGATATTTTCGATATAACAGTTTAACTGCATATTATTTATAACAAAACAAAAGCTATACGCCCCTGTCTTAGAAAAGTTATAAGTTTAATATGTTCTTTTGGTGGACACATTTATATCTATTCAAAATGGTCTTGTTTGGTAAATTGTTTTATTGCAATTGCGCTGATGTTGTCAACTCCCGAGGAGGTCTAACCCAAACAGCAAGATATCCACTCCAACGAACAACTCCTTTTAATTCTGTTACTACTTTTCTTTTTATTCCATTCGTCGTCCACTAACAGCAGCTTCAGTGGCATCAAAATATTGTCGTTGTCGTTTTATATTTAATAGCCATCATGGCGCTTACGCCACTAAATACTACTATTTGAATATTGCTATGCAAACTCTAGGATCTTAGAGTCCAAATAACCGCACAAAAACATTGATTAAGCTTCCTTACACACACTCATACTCACACACGATAAGAAACTCATGCTGTTGGAGTTGGATTTGAGTTTGTACTTGCAACTGCAAATGTATATGTTGGGCTGTGAATTTGCTCATGTCTTAGCAATTGTCCAAATGCAAAATAAATTGTAGGATTTTCTGTTTTTGGCCGGTTCAAGAATACCCTTTGAAGTTTCTTAACGAAATACCGTTTGGAGCGGTGATTGTGTTATTATTGTTCTTTTGGCATCATTTTGTGACAGCTAGATTTCATTTTAACAAAAGAAAAAAAAATGAGAAATACTCGTATGAGTGTATTTGAGCGAGCATTTAATTTTTTTTTTTTAAAGAAAATGAATTTTTTGGCAGCGCGATTTATGAATGAATAGATGAACGAACAACTGCTGGGGATATAAACCATGTCAAAGAGACGATGTCAAAATATGAAGGAATTTGTAAATCATATAGTGGTTATTGATTTAGTTACATATTTGCATTTTTTAAAATTTACTTTGATTTCAATCTCTTTCAACTGTCAACTACTCTTATCATAACAATGACGATGAATTTTATACGTGACAGGTTTACAAAAGTATACAGCAGCATTAATCTTCTATGAAACAATCTCCATTTAAATAAATATGTATATTAATTAAATTATAAACTGGAAATAAGAAATACTAAATGATTAATAAAAATCACTTTTTGAAAACAGTACTTTAAACAAGGTCCAAAAAAGTATCTTAAATTGCGTCTTAAAAAGGTGTCTCCTAAATAATAATACACTAAAAAGTACCTTTCAAAATATGTTCTCTGCAAAGTACTTTTGAAATGTGTACTTTGCAAAAATTAAAAAAAAAAAAAAATCATTAAAAAAGTTATTTAATATTGAAATTTATTACTTGGGATATTCTCCCCAACTAATCGTTAGAAATAATTAGAGATTTTGCAAAATGCATTGTTTGTTGTGGCTTTAGCTCTTCATATGCCGACATTTCATTGGTTGCTAAAACCAAATCGTCAGTGAAGTTTAAGCAGTTTGAAAACTTTCAACCGCGGATGTTTTGAAACTGCTTAAACTTCACTGACGATTTGGTTTTAGCAAGCAATGAAATGTCGGCATATGAAGAGCTAAAGCCACAACAAACAATGCATTTTAAAAAAGTTACTTTAGAAACTACCTCGTAAAAATTGCCTTTAAAAAATACGTTTATAAAAGCCAAGTTTTAAAAAGTTGCTTTTCAAAACAGAATGTTTTAAAAACTAAGCTTTAAAAATGTGGTTTTTTATGACGTCCCTTTCAAGGCAATACTTTTCTCCAGATCTTCAAAGAAAATACCTTGTGCAAAAGCAACATTTGAAACAGTACCTTTAAAGATAGCACTTTTTCAAAAAGTACCTTAAAAAAAGAATATTTAAAAAGTACCTTTTAAAAAGTATCTTTTAAAAAAGTACCTTTAAAAAAAATACCTTTAAAAAAGTGCCTTTTAAAAAGAGTGAAATTAAAAAAAAACATCTTTAAAAAGTACCTTGTAGCATAGTACCTATTAAAAAAGTACCTTTTAAAATATAACTTTTAAAAAGTACCTTTTAAAATATAACTTTTAAAAGTAACTTTTAAAAAGTGCTTTTTAAAAAAGAGTTTTAAAAAATTGCCTTTTCAACTCTTACGAAAGTATCCCTTAAGAAAATATATTTAAAAAAAGAGTATTTTACATATTAGCTCTCTCTTAAAATTTTAGAAAAGTACCTTCGGAAAGGTGCCTTTTAAGAAATTATATTCCAAGAAATTTTAAAAATTATCGTTAACAAAAATTTCAAAAAGTTCCTTTCAGAGAAGTTCCACTTAAAGATTAACTCAAAAATAGCTTTTTTTTAAATATATTTAAAAAATTAATTAACACTATTTATTTTCGACCTTTTTTAATATATGTATATGATTTTTATATAAATGAGCTTTAGCTCTTTTTTACAAAAATTATTTTTATTATGATTTAATATTTCGACGCCTCTTTGGGCGTCTTCTTCTTCTTCCTGAAGAAGACGCCCAAAGAAGAGGCGTCGAAATATTGAATCATAATAAAAATAATTTTTGTAAAAAAGAGCTAAAGCTCATTTATATAAAAATCCTACACATATATTTAAAAAAGTACATTTTATGAGGTATCTGCTAATGAGGTGTTCCGAAAAAATAATTTTTTGAAAAATATTTTTTAAAAATAACCTCAATACAAAGTGACTTAAGTATTAAAAAATAAGCCGTACTCAATAGTCGTCTTGAATTAAAACTTTAAAGGAGATGCTTTTATCCCGCAAAAATCCTTTTAATTTTATCACTGATACGAGTATTTATTAATTTTTACAAATTCTGCAATTTTGAAAATGTCTACTTCAAAGAGATGGAAACAAATTTACACCACCTTAAAATTCCCTTCGAGTTTATAAGCGTCATATGTTTTGAAAATACTATTTTTGTTGTTGTCAAAGTCAATGACAGTAAACAGGATAATAACTACAAAAAAGGGAGAGAGAGAGAACGTATTGCACACATACCGTTTTGTTGCGATCAACCAAGGAAATACGAAAAAAATCGTGCTCAACAAACCGTACGAAAGGAGCAAAAAAAATTTTGTTTGTTTGAAAGAAAGAAACCTTAAATGACGACAGCCGGCACGCGCCCAGGTAATAAAGAAGTTTTTGAAAAGCAGGTAGAGAGAATTAAAAGGAACAATGGGAAAAAACCGAAATGATCAATCAGAAATTCATTTACAAGTAAGAAAAATAAAGCTCCCATATACATAAAATATTACATTCCTTGATCAATTAAGATTTTGGTTTTTATTTAAACGCTCGACTATATGAAACGGAAGGAAGCTTGAAACTTAGATTAACATCTAATAATTTTATGAGTTTCTGTTTTATGACGTATGTTTTCGGCAAGAGTAGAGATTCATCAAATTACAGTTCCGGTCTAAGAATCCTTTCTTTAACAAAAAAAAAAAAAAGACTATCACTGAAACAGTTTTGAATATTTTTTTTGAGCTCCTCTTTTTGCTTTGTTATTGAGCCTCCTTAAAATCATTGTTTTTTTTTTCTTTTGCTATGTTATTGAGTGATTGAAAATTTATAAGGCAACATATGCTGCAAGGTTTATAAAACTAACTAACTGCCTGCAACATGCAGCTATAATATAATGTTGACTCTTGGCACTTTTCTTTTATAAGGGATTTTTGGTTTCGTTTTGAATTTTATTTCATTCTTTTTGTTGTTGTTTGTTTTCATTGTTGTTGACCAAACAACTGACGCTTTTTCTTCTGTTTTATTATTCATTACAAATTTATTGATGATGGTATTCATGAGAGTTTTAATGTCTATGGTTGTTAAGGACGGACAACAGCAGGACATTTCAATGCATGTAAACCTTATGTCCTGTTTAGATTTACATTGAAATTATTTGTAACATTTCTAAACAGAAATTGTAATTATAGAGAGTTGTACGAATCGTACTTAATTTTAATTAAATATTAGATCAATAGCAATGAACGTAATGCTATAGTTGCTTTCAGATGTCAAAGAGAAAAATCAAATAATAAAAATATATCAAAAATAAAATTTATTCTGGAAGTGCGTGCTTGTACCTCATTTTAAAATTGCAAAATGTATATTAGACAAGTGAATGAAGATTCTGGTTTAGTTAATAGTTGGGAAAGGATTTATGGCATAAATCCGTAAGGATATATATTTTTTTAAATGAGTAATAGAACAACTAACTGGGGAATGCAAAATGCCTTCGAAATGATTCTAGAAACAAGAGTGAGGGGCACTATAGACTTATTATCCGCAAGATGGTTGACATCCTGCCAAAGATTCTATGTACATATTTCTCTAATGAAATTGCTGAGCTTCGCTATTGGTTATAAAAATTAAAATATCTGTTTTGTTTAAAAATGTATTTGAAATATGACTTAAATTTTTTTCATTGAATCGCGAAAAGCCACATATTTCTTTGTGATTCTAATAACTGAAATGTAAATATTAAATCAAGTCTAAATCAAGAATGTAATAAATGAGTAGTCTGGTAACACTTCAATTACAGGCCATAAACACAATTCGGATGAACGACCAATTTTGAATCATAATTTCGACGAAATTATGATTCAAAAAATATTATGTATAAAATATTGGAAATCATTTCAAAAATATGTATTTAGGAAAAATTTATTATAAGATTTTCTTTTAGAATTTAGTGCTCACCAAGAGGATGGTGAGCGTAAGTTTTGTTACAAAAGAATCCTTTGATTTTCATACAATCGATTCTTCACACTAAAGGACAAAATATAGAGAGGCACTATTAGTGGATAGGTTTACGTTTACTTAAAGAAAGATTGCGCCAATACCGAAAAAAGTTATTATTCTATTTGTACATATTTATTTTTCTTTTCTTTTCAAACTTATTAGAGGCTGGCTTCGAAGTTGCTTAAAAATTTCCATTTCAATTGCTTTAAAGTGCAAGTTTTTATATTCTTTCTTTTAGTTTTGTTTGTATTTAAATTTTTAAATATTAAGTTTTTTAAAATGTTATGGCTTTGAACCCAGGCCTCTTAAATTCATCGCAACTTTATATAAACTGACATCTTGGTAACAACAATATTTAAAGTATTAACAGAATATACAAATGAAATGATTTTGATTGAAAATTCCAGTATGAAGTTTTGAAGTACAGGTGGGCATCGATCATCCGAGATGTTTAGAGACGAAAATCTTCTGAATAATGGATTTTTCCTGGTTATTTGAGGCAAAATTGTGTAAAAGTTTTTCCATATATGTATATTATTTAATCAATATATAACCATTTAATGAGGTTTGTTTCCTATTCTTAACTTTTATTAATTGCTAAAAGCTTCTCATGACAACGATTGACTTCTATTTTATCTTGTTCTGTGGTATTCGTGTCTAGTGTCTAGTAAGGTGCTTGTGGCATCTAGCAGTTTAGTTTTTTTTTCATCAGATTCCCGAGAACTCTTGACAACATCTTCAACATTCTTCTCTTCATTAGACCAAATCGAAAAGAAGGGATATTTTTATTTTTAACTTTCCAATTACACAGTAAAAGACCGCAGTGCTTGATTGTTAAATACATAACACCTGAGGAAAAAAGGAACCCCCCATTTCGCCTTATATAAATATTGATCTTAGGGCTGCTGACACAATAAAAACAATTTTCAACAGAATACAGATTCATTGTAGTCCCAGGTAACTAATGTAATCATGATTAATCAACGAAAATTTAAAACAAAAATTCCTTTCATTACCGATCCAGGATAATTGATGTACTTGGTTTCTCTTATTTTAAGTGTAATTTAGGGTATTTTTTCCACGAATTGTAGTAAAAGTACTTCCTTCTGTATAGGAATTTTCCCAATTTTTAGAAAATTCGCTTAAACGCCACACCAATAAAATTTTGTTGAACTTAGTTTTTCTTTTTATATGTGTGTAAGTATATGAGAATGATTTCCTCTCCCTGTTTTTCTACCATTTTATATGCACTCGTATATGTATGTATGATTATTTTATTTGTATCCCTTATTAATTTGTTCTTTTCCCCCATTTTAGGAATCAAAAAGAAATCTTTAATTCAATGTTCTTTTTTCAAGATGCGTTTAATTTTTAGTTTTTGTTGCTTTTTCAAGTTGTATTTAAAAATCTGCTACAATTTTGAAATCAAAAAGCACCTGCTATTTTTCTTTAAAAAATAAAACAAGAAACGGTTGGACATCCCTATAGACGTTAAAAAAAACTAATGATTACAGTTAACCACAAAACACAGTGTAGGGATACTTTTTTAACCCTCCCGTGAGAACAGGGTGCAAAGAAGTGCTTTTTATATCTGTTGGTAGGAAGTAAACTTTTCCAAAATCAGGATTTTCTTTCTCTATCAAGAGAAAAATAGCTCCAAGTCACATCTAAAGTAGTATTTGGGATAGAAATGTCAAAAATGACTTCTAAAGAACACCAATATAGTTAGTTAAGTGATATCATTTTAGTGGCCCAGAGTCCAATACGCAAAGTTCTGTGGTCACCTTTGTGATTACTGCTTCGGATTCGTGCACTTATTCTTTATTGCCACAGATTTAATTAGAACGGTCGAAAAAAATATTAATTATTTAAAATATAAATAAAATTCCATGCCACTTCATTATTATTATTATATTTTTTTCTAAATGTTTTAATTTGATTTACTGCAAATTAAATTTTTGTATGGAATCCTTGTAAAAAATGCAATTGAGGGTTAAATAATCCTTTATAATGTTTTTAACTGTTTTTTACTGTGTGTTTTCGATCTTGTTTACAGCTTTGGACCCTTTTTTTAAATCTTTAATAATAAAAAAAAAAAACACAAATTGCAATGGATAAGGTAAAGAAATCATGCGCCCTACATAAGCAACTGTCAAATCAAAATCCTTAAAAACTTCTCATATATGATCGAAGCGCATAATTTAGCACCTATTCCCTGACTCACTCAACAATATTAAGGAGTCAAAATCAAATTTCAAGACCGGAACTTCTTCTAGACACTTTCACTAAAGCTGGAAAGCCTAGATTTGGTATACAGAATGGTCTTGCTGAATAAATAATCAGGGAAGCCGGAACTTTTTATCTAGGGGTATTATTTGGATGGGTTATATATTTTTTTTTTTTGGTTTTGATTGTACAAGTAACATCTCTTGGAGGGCTTCAGGAAATTATTTTTTTCTTTCTTTATGTTCAGATCTGCACTCCCATTACGAAGAGTTTCCGCTCTCTTAGTTTTTTCGTGGTTAATATGACCGAGTTTACATTTATCAAGTTTTGTTGATGCAATTACCTCCTTTTTCTTTTAAGTTGTATACACGTTTACACTTATGAATATTTTTTTGTTATTTTTGTAAAAATAGTTTTTAGAATTTGCTTAATAATTAAAATATTTTTCAAGAGAATTACAAGAAATTTGATGCGCTGATAGAGTTCATATTGAAGAAGTAAAATTTTTGCCACACAAGAAATGAAAACGTTTCAAAATTTCTTAATATTCCGTGAGATTATGCTTTTTTATTCACAAAAAAATTCATGCCAAAATACCAAGAGGTTCCCGAAATATAAGATATGAAACTTTTATGTTTATGGCAAATTTTGTCAGCTAATAACGCCGAAGTTGTTCAAGATAGGAAAGTTAAACTTGGCCGGCTGGTAGAATGGGACTTGGAGACTTATTAGACGTCCAATAGATATAGAAGTGAATGTCCTAAACATATTTTTTAATATGACAGAAGGGCCACCAGGCGGGCCAAAGATCATATGATGTAAAAAATTATACTATTAAATGGTCAAGGTAGAAAACAAATGTCCAAACATTGTTTTAATTAGAATTGAGTATACGGGTATTACATATAATAATCATTTTCAATCACAACAATTTTTTGTTGTGGCAACCATGCCTTATCATATGCTTCTCTCTTCATTTAAGTTCTGATATCGCACCTTTAATGCAAATATCTTTCAAAAAGAGTCGAACTTGATAAAATGCTATTAAAGTTGAAGTATTAGTCGCCATATCGAAACTATGTCGCTCTAAAAGAGCATTTGCTAAGGTTTGCCTTGCACCAATACTCCTTTCTTCTCTCCTGTAGCTCATTTAAAATCAAAGTTAAATTTTTTTTAAACTGTTTGCTTCAGATTTCAATATGTATTGACTGCTTTCGCTAAAAAAACAGATTTTTTTCGAAACCAAAACACCAAAAGCAAGACCATATTCTGGATCAATGCAATAAACATGGCCTGCGTAAACAATTTTTATGCAAAAGCGTGCCAATTTTAATTTTCGTTAACCAAATCAAACTGAAAATACTCCTGGTAAACCGCAGCACACACTTCGTCGTTTCATTACGGTTGCGTTTTGTTGCCGCATGTGTTGCCTGTCGATTTGGCCAGAATGCGTGTTTAAAAGTAGTTCCTACCTTTTGGAAAAATGTTCAAAGAAGGGCTTATTACAGCGCGCATTAAGTGTGTTGTAAATAAATGGAGAAGGATAATAAAACCACTTTCAATTTTTTTCTTCGTACGAGTATATTTCTGCGTCAACTCAATTTTAATTTGGTTTTTCGTAGTACCAGTATGAACTTGTATGAAGGCAACTTGTGTGTTGAATTTGTTAAAAAATTTATTTTCAATCTTGAACATTTGCTATTGTGGCTTAATTTAGTTGTTGTTGCTTTGTTTATTTTTTTAATAAAAAAAATTGAAAAGTACCGTTTGTTGGTTTTTTGCTCCAAATTTCAAAAAATTAAATGTATTTTTGAATATAAAGTCTGTTTTATTTGTTGCATTTTTATGCAATAAATAAAGGGTTTATTTCGTTTGTGTCCTTTTGCATTTAACCCTTTTTCCTTTGCTGTTTGTTAAGATCTAAAAGAATGACGGACGACTGTCGGGTCATCGGAGTGAATGGAATAAAATGAAAACAGCGCAATAGTTGAAAAATAAAATCAACAGTTGCATTTTCATTGTGTAAAATTGGCACAAAATCGTGTGCCTTTACCACGTGCCATCTTGACTGCAACTGTTATTTCGCGTTATTTCTCTTAATTTTTTTTATTCTTTTTAAAACGAATAAACTGCATCATAAAGCACCGAAAACGCACCTTGCATTTGTTGCTCCCTCTCATTTTGGCTGCAAGAAATTCGACAGGTTTTTAATGAAATTTATTTTTAATACATGCAACAAGTTGTAAATCAATGATGATCGATTTCAACACGAGACTAATTCGCTTGATATATTGTTTGTACACGAAATTATTCCGTTAAAGTATTTGTTTTTATGTTAATAATTTTTTGACGATTCTAGTAAAAGGTGTCCTTTTACAAAAACCTCCCTTTTAACAATTCGTTCCACAATAATTTAAACATTTTATTTTTATCAATTTATTTGATATTATAGTATTTAAAAAGAAAAACATTGCAAAAGCTCTATTCTGATTTTTCTAATTTTTCAAAAGCTTGTCTCAGCATTTGATTGCAAAGCGCTGCAAAGGGATTTATTTCCACCAACTGCTTTTTGGCGAATTTGCTGCCCATTTTCGCAGCTTCTTCAAAATCGCTTCTGGCATTGTCTAGTTTGTTCTGTTTTCTAAACAGAACTCCACGCTGGCATAGTGCATGACATCTGGTTTTGGTTGGTCTTGTTCCACTAATTTCAAGAGCCCGATTAAGATCAGCGAAGGCAGCTGTAAATAAAGGAAATTTCGGTTATTTCGAATGTTTTTAAGACCTTCAATAATATTGATAATCTGTATTTAGAAAACAGCTTTTTAAAAATTAATATTGTTAAAAGTTCCAATCAATATATATTGTTGATCATTTGAAGTCCGACTTCTTAAAAAATAAATTAATACTTTGATACCTCTTTGGGTGTCTTTTTCAGTAATAGTATAATAATACAATACTATGTTCAGACATGAACCATAATTGCGCAATTAATACTAAACTGCACCACCATAACACCATAAAATGTAATTGTGTTCTTTTATAAATAAATAAATTAAAAATAAATATAAAAAATATTCAAAAAATATTATTACTTATAAAATGTGTATACAACAAATCTTATACAGAAACTTGTTTGATGATTTTTTTTATTGAAATGTGTATAACATTTAAAAAAATTTCTTTGTTATACATGCGGCATATATAACCTTTTTATTTGGGAGGCCTTCCAAATACTAAATAAATAAATAAATAAAATTCTGGAGGAATGGATATTAAAATTTTTTATAAACTTTTTTATAAAGTTTAAAATGCTACAAAAATTAATAACATTAAAATTATTATAGAAATTTTTGAAATGTAACCGATTATAATTTTCTATGAACATTTTTTATATCCATTCGATTTCAGATGAAGTCGATTACTTAGAAATTTCCATAGACTAGATTGATTTGCATTAGCTGTCGATATTAAAAAAACATATAATTTTGTTATCCATACAGTATATATTATTTAATTGGGAAATTTCAACAACTTTGAATTTATTTAAGAAAATCTTTAAATCTCTAAAGGTATTTGAAAATTAAAAAAAGTCAACCACATAAAAATTTCAAAAGAAATAGTTACCATTGAAATTTCCCTACAATTTTTATGAAATCGATCACAAAACATTTTCCATTGAAGATTTTCAGTTGTCAGTGACATTAAACTATAATAATAGATAATTTTACTGATAAAATACTATAAAATAAATGCTGCGGCAGTCTTTTCGGTATAGTCGTTTATGTAAAAAACTTGAAAAAAACTTGCATTATCGTGAATTAAATATCACATGAAATAGATTCTCCTTTCCCGAAATATAGGCCTGCAACTTTATGTTGTTGTTGTTTGTGTACTATTTTTGTTGTTGTAATTTTTCACCAGGTTTCGTTCATAATGTATGCACTTAAAAAATATATTCGCCTCTTAATCACAATAAGTGAAAATTTCTTTTATATGCATTTTTAAACATTCTTGATTATTTATTTTTTTTATTTTTTTTATTATTATTTTTTTTACTGACCTTCGTAGACTAGTAGGTAAGTGTACTAGACTCATAGTGCAAAGGTCCCAGGTTCGTATCCTGGCACAGAACTCTGGCAGTTTGTGTTTGATAATTAAAGGGAGCGCACAACAAGCCTTCACTGGCTTAAGTGTATGTCGTATGACATGAGCTATCACACACCCTCCAATCAACCTAACCTAACCTATATATTTTTTTTAGAAAATTAAAATAATACCAATGGATAGATTTTTTTACGAAAATTTGTACTCCGCTTTTTCATTCATGCTTCACATCCCAAATAACGTTCTTCGCCATACGAAACCTTGAGAGCGAAGCTCCTTGAATCTACATATATACTTGGTTCTATTTGCGAGTTACGAAGAAATTGCTGTCTTCTAGTTTATCTCAACCATTTGTGAAAGCAAAATAAGTATGTATGTGTAAACAAACACAAATCAAAATCATACGAATACGGGTGTGTGTATGTGTGTGCAAGAAATTAAAACCATAAAAATTGCATTTGAATTAAAAGTAAATAAAATATAAATAATAAAAATGCAAAGTAATAATTAAATATAAAACGCATAAAATAAATTTAAAAGAACTTAAAAAGAATAAACTAAATTAAAGAAATAAAAAATATAAAAATAAAAAATACATACATATTGAGCCTTTGCTGCAATAACGTAATAATTCAAAAAAGGTTGTTTTGCAGAAATTGAGTTTAAAATTTTGAATTTACACACAACTTAATGGTAAAAGAAAATTTGATTCTTTTCTCAAGAGCTGAGTATACAAAATATTGTTATGAAACTTTTACAGAATATAAAAAATGACATGGCGAATAATTTCGTAATATAACCTTAAAAACGACATATTTTGATTTATGACGCTATTGCAGCAAAGGCTCGATATGTACTTATGTACGTGTACAACAAATGTAACCTCGGCTGTTTTGAGTACTTTTTTTATATTATCGATAACGGGATATATTTATCGTAATTCTGGATGTTTTGTTGGTTCAAGTGCTACCAAATCGCGGGATTTAACGGTTTATTATGTGTTAAGAGGTTTTTGACATGACTAAATTATTGTATAAATATGTAGTTGTGGACATGAACCAGCGATTTTTTTTTGTGGTAATGGAGTTCCCTTTTTACTATATGAGAACAAAACAAAGCAAAAACCTTTTGTATATTTAAGCTTGTATGGCTCGTTGGTCTAGGGGTATGATTCTCGCTTCGGGTGCGAGAGGTCCCGGGTTCAATTCCCGGACGAGCCCAACAAATTTGTTTTGTTTTCTTTTCAATCAATGACATCATAAATTTAAAAAATTTTCATTCTCAAATGATTTTAGACATGTGTATATGTGGGATTTTGCTTGTCGCCGCGTATGGGGTTTCTCTTTTTTTTATTTACCCCCTTATTGTGGATAAAAGGCAAGCACATGTACATACATATATATTTTTCGTTGGTAAAGTGACAATTGGAGTAGAGGGAATAGAATTTACGTAAAAATTTATTCTTAAAGAACACGATTCTCTCCTCGCATGGCAGCAAATGACACTTACCCTCATCTCTTCCAGCTAATCTCAATGCTTGCGCACGATTGTTATAAATAGAACATCTCTTTGGTGTTAATTGTAACGCTTGCAAGAATTTTTGTAAAGCTTCTTCTAGTTTTTGTTGTTCAGCCAATTCAACCGCCTCTATTTCGATCTGTTTAGACTGCTTTAATACTTCGGGAGCACAATCGATTTCCTCATCGTTATCTAGCAGAGGTACCGTGGCCTCAGTATTAATAAACTGTGCCTCCAGTGCAGAGGTTAATTCTAGGGGATTAAGGACTGATTCTAACACCTGTTGATCACGCGAACTTAAGCAAGACTTTGTTAGTGGCATCTTGCGATTTATTTATTTGATTTTGTTTTTTTAATTTTAAATTTAATTTTTGTTTTGCTTGTAGTCGTTAAGAGGTCTTAGAATAAACTGATTCGTAGTGGAGTGAAGTCTTTAGAAACTGCGGCTGGTTTTAAACTGAGAGATGCAAATGAACATGAAAAACTGGTCTACATGTATGTTTAAATGAATAAAATTAAATGAATTGGTAATGAGTTTTAAAATCAGCATGTGAGTATTTTTATACGAATAAAAGACGATAGTTGTAAAGTATTGGAAAGGGGAGAAGAGATTTCAAATTATTTATTTAAAATTTTTAAATTGTTTTCCGTAACGTTTGTTGATTTTTTTGTTTATATTTTTTATTTACAGATTTTCTATAAACAAGCCACAACCATTTGCAATACAAAAGGATTTTTAAAATTCTGATGAGATTTTAATAAAAAACAGACAGAGAAGTAGGAGGTGCGTTTTTTACGTTTTCATTTATACTGGAATAAAGTAAACTCTCTTCAAATGAAAAGACGATTGGTACGGCGAAAGAAAATGGAAAGAGGATTGGTACGGGCGAAAAAATTTATAGTGATGAATTAATAAACTATTTCGATTATGTAAATATAAGTTTCTGTAATATTTTGTTAAAAATATGTACGAACTTAGAAATTTATTAGAGATCAACACGAGTTTATAATAGTTATACCTGGCTCATTTACGTCAATTTTTCTTTCTCAATTTGCAATTCAGCCGGCATTTATTCCTTTCCCTATCTTTCTTCCAGCTGAAGTAAAAATTCAGGAAGAAAACCTGACGCGTGTGAATCAGATATTAGTATACAAGTAGTATTTATAATAATTTACTTATAAAAAGTTTACCTAAAATTATTTCTTATTTATCAAAGTTTAGTTTTAAGGCTTAATATAAGTATATTTTTTTGGCTGAAAAGTATGCATTTAAGTATTTGTAAAATAAGTTTTCAATTGTAAAAATTAAAAAAAGTATTAACGGCCGTATTCAAAAAATATTTCACATTAACTTTGATGTAGTTAAGAAACCGTATTCAAAAACACTTTAGTGAATTTATGGGCAATACAATCGTCCACACAAATAGACCACTTTGTGGTATAAAAATCGAAGAGATAGTCATTTAATAAAAGTATTTATTATTTTGTAAGTAAAAACAATCGTTTAAAAAAATTATGAGTCCTTATAAAGGCAGCAAAGCATCTTTATAGGAAAATAAAAACTGAAAAAAAAAATGTTTTTGAATCAAGAAGAATTCAGAATATTCTATTTATTAAATATCGAACTTTACACAAGAACTAAATTTCAATTTCTAATTTAATTAAGGTGCAATACGAGTCCCTATATTTTCTATTAAAAATATATATTTTTCTAGTAAAAACTAATACAGAGTATTTTAAGTTTTTACCTTAAAGTCTTTTCATATATGATTTTTTTTAACTTAAAAATGGTTTCTAAAACTTTTTAAAGGGTTTTTTTTTCGAATATGGCCGTAAATGTTTTTAGCAAAATTTTGCGAATAAAAGCAAACAAATTTAAGATAATATTAATTTGCTCCTTTAAGCCTGGCACTCTGCTCTAATTTGTGAAAAATCTTTATCAATATTTATTAATTCGTAAAAAAATTAACTTGCAACATATAATATTTATGCTACTTTTTTGTATAATTTTTTATTCGTTTTTATTGCTTTGAATGTAGTTAAATACTATAAATATTTCAAAAATATTTCATAAAATTTTTTATATGGATTTTGACAGCTGGTTACATAAAATGTTAAACAGAGCAGCAGTGAAGAAGTCAAATTTTCAAATAATATTATTATTACGCAAACTTAAAAACACTGATTGTTAGTCATAATAATTTTTTTAATATTACTGTCGTAGGACCACATTTAGTAAAATAAAACGTTTCCAAACCTTTAAAATTGTATATGAACCCTTTTTCATATTGCTTAGAAACGTTTCGTTTTCTAAATACATAATGTTATATATTCGTTATCGATATCAATAAGTATTACTATAATCAAGGTACAATCTTTTTTAACTTTTTCCGAAAACAAAAATTTTTATTAATATTGAAATCTTAAAATAATAAGGAAAGTTTTCCAAAGATATTGTTTTCGTTAAAAGCTAAAGCTTTCGATAAATATAATAATCGATTAAATTAAAAAAAATGATATACTTGAGTTAATGTTATCGAAAGTTTAATACTGAAATTTTTTTTAATTATATGATGCATCCGACCGTATTTGAATTTTTATAAAAAATTTGAGATATTGAAAATTTTCGCTAAGATATTTAGAAAAATTATCGTTAACTTGTACAATTTTACTAAATTAAAATTTTATTATTTATATACAAATATTATTGATCATAATATCTCCTTATATTTTTCAACTTGTTTTTCAAAATTTTAATTAAAATATTACTTAAGCTTAAGTAATATTTTAATTAAAATTATTATTAGTTATGTATGTTTGTTGATTTCTTTGAAGCATTTATAAATTTTATAAAATATTGAAATTTTTTTCGACTTTTGTTATTTAAAGAAATTTATGTTTATGCCATTGTCAGCAAAATAATTATTTCTAAGCAGCTAATGAAATTACAAAAGAATTAAATAAAAATAAATAATTCTTTATATAAAAGAGATCTGGGACTTGGCTAAACACTGATTTCATTCTAATTGTACGAGTATTTTCATTATAATTGTATAAAAATAAATTAGACAAATATTCTAGAATTAAGCTGAGTCCCTCAAAATCGTTTACATATTAATTTTAATACTGTAGACTTTAAACAAAGCTTTCGATTTAAATTGTTAATTTAGCTGATTAAGCAAAAAAAAAACAAAACATTGAAATACCCCAGCTTGTTCTGATTTAATATAATAAAACAGTCCAAGCAATCAAGTATTTCAATTATATTAATAATATATGAGAAAATAGCAAGTGGAAACTTATTATCGATATAAGTCGGATTTTTCGCTATTACAGAGGGCCATCAGGTCAAAGGTTGACCGTCGTATGGCTGAGGCATCCTAAAATTGTGAATAACTTCTAAAATCATAATCAGAACTTTATATAAATTTCGTAAAAAATTAAAAATATCAAATTAAAATTCCTAAATAACAAAAATCCGGCCCGAAATCACTTTGCACAATCGATTTCTTCAATATTTATTAATATAATTGTTGAAATATATTTTTATGTAATTAATATATATTTGTAGTGATATTCAGATGATAACTGAGGATGGTTGCATGCCACCTACCTTAATAAAACCATACATAAATAGTAGTAAATGATCATACTTCTTTGAGCGTGATTTGAACCGCAAAATTTATATCTCTTATGATATACTTCATAAGAGATATAAATTTATAATATATAATATAATATATAATATAAATAAATATAATATAAATTTATAATATATATAATATATAAAATATATAAAATATATAAAATATAAAAATATATAAAAAAAGAATATGACTAGATTTTATTTTACAAAGTAACAAATAATATATTTTATCTGTTCAAAAACAACACGATAATTTATTATTTCATAAACATTTTTCCAATTTCATACCATTCAACGTTTTTGAAAAATCGTAGTTTATAATTAGCGCCCATTTTCTCACTTTCGACATGGGCGTGGCAACACCAGTTTGTTTCCAAATTGTTCCCCACTATTTACTCTATTAACCTACCAAATTTGATTAAATTATCTCCAATAACACCGGAGATATCAAAGAAATTGTAAATAAAGCCAAAACGACCGATTTTCCATCTCAATTTTCGAGTTCGTGTCTTGAGTCTTTCAAAAACCATTTGTTGATTGTGTTTTGAAAGACTTAAGCAACGAACCTGAATTTGCACAAAATACAAGGCGAATGTTATCCCCTAAGATATGCTGTAAAAATACTTGCACAATTCGCTTTACCATTTTACAAGTTCGCGGCGATAAGTTATCCCCTAAGGTATGCTGCAAAAATATTTTCACCACTATTGGCCTGGTGTTTTTGCAAATTCAGGTTCGTCGCTTAAGTCTTTCAAAACACAATCAACAAATGACTTTTGAAAGACTCAAGACACGAACTCGAAAATTGAGATGGAAAATCGGTCGTTTTGGCTTTATTTACAATTTCTTTGATATCTCCGGTGTTATTGGAGATAATTTAATGAAATTTGGTAGGTTAATAGAGTAAGTAGTGGGGAACAATTTGGAAACAAGTTGGAGTTGCCACACCCTTTTTAAAGATGAAAAAATGGGCGTTAATTATAGATATAATTTTAAAAATTTTGCTTCTTATTTTATATCTGATAAATCTGAAAATCAGCTTTACAACTTGAAACGGAAAAATAAAGCAATTTTAAATTTTATAAAATAAGCGTTAAAGCCAAACTGTAAGGGTTAGTGCTTCCACTACTTCGTTTCAAAGACATTGAACGTACATTTCTTAGCCGGTATTGCTGTGTGCTACCCCTTGTGCATAATTTGATTGAAACTCATTGTTAGTTTTTATTTTTTAAAAACAATTTATTAATGTTATGTTCTTTTCTTATTTTGTTGTTGTCTTTTTATATAATATCATTCTTTTTTATTAATATAATTTATTTTTATTTTTTATATTAATGTATATGTAAATATTAAGGACAATATTACTTTAGCCGTTAATTAAACTTTTTTTAATTGAATAATTATTAATAATGTATATATTCATAATAATAAATCAGCATGTTTTAAATTATTTATATTTATATATATTTGCTATGCTAATGAATTATGGTTTCTTAAATTAATGAATGTTATATATATTTTTTAGTTTGTTTGAATAATGTTTGTTTTTTTATATAAATTTTTAGTATTTTAAATGTTTAACCTTTTTTCAAATATAAATATATTTATTTAAAATTAATTTACACAGCTGTTAAGATTAATAATATATTTTTTTCTTAAAAAATCTCATATTTTAAATTAATGTATAGCTCGCTGATTTTTTTTAAATTTTACTTTGTCACCTAAACAAATAAATTCTAAAATCCAATGGTGTTTTATTTATATTTTCATACAGTTTTTATAATCTAAAAGCTTGCCTAAAAACTTTTTTTAAATATTTAAAATAGTTCTATCTTGTTTAAGAAACAAGTCTCGCTTTTTAAGGTAATTATTATTTACGTTAATCAATGATTTTAATAATTTTTTTAAATATGATGTTAAAAAAGCGGTCTTTTTTCTTGTAAAATATGTTTTTCTTTTCATTTAAATACAATATTTTGTAAAATTTCTTCCAAATTCCTTTGGAAAGCCACAAAGTGTTAATAAAGAAATTCTATAATTTTTCTTCGTAGTCAACAAAAATTTTTTTAAATAACTTTTTGTATTCTAGAATGCCCAGAATCAAATCAAAAATCTTCTTTTTTGTTTTATTTTTCTACTTTTTTCACCTACCCAGCCCACAGTGCCAATTTATGTGTAAATTTGATAAAATTGTTTTCTTTCTTTTGCTAGATTTAAACAAAAAAAGAAGTGTATCTGAAATTTTACATCTACTGTACAATAAATTATGGCTTATAATTAATTAGAAGCATTTTTTGTTTGTTAAATTTTTCTGCTCTAGAACCTTAATGTGGCACGTATGTAAATTTGGTTAAAAAGTCCAGTTGTCATACACAATATTTTACTCTTTTGTGTTGAATATTTGTATCAAAAAACGGCTCTATAAATAAATAAAACATAAATATTATTTAAGCCAAATTAAAATTTTTACTAAAAATATAATTAAATTAGAAACAAATTGTGTGTACAAAAACATTTAATATTTAAAATCATTTTATAGCTAAAAAAAATTATCCTTTCATACGACACATTAATGAAAGCAAAACATATTTTGGAAAAATTATAAAAAGCTCAAAGTTCACTACAATTATTCTCAAGATATTTTCTCTTTTCTAAGCAAAAAAATTATAAAAAGTAAAACCTAAAAATGTCATAGCTGGGGTTTCAGGAAATATTTTTTTTTTTTTGAATTTACAAGGCATTATTGAAGCTTCCTAAAGCTTGATTTCAATTTTTATATTTTCAATAGTTCTCCTATACATTTTTTTTACAAAAAATACACAAAAAATTCTTCAATTGAAGCTTTAGGAGACTTTTTAAGAAAATTTAAAGTTTCTAAGAGATTTATTCATTAATTGGAAAGTTTTCTTAAAGCCATTGAAAACTTTCTCTGCAAACTTGTTTAAGTTTTTCCACATTTGGATCAATCACTTTTTTCAATCACTTTTTTTTCAAAGAAACAAACAAAACCAATTTGTAAGTCTTTTATAATTAAAAGCGATTTTTGTATAAGATTTGAAAGTTGGAAATTTCAAAAAAAAAAATAAATTCTGTATTTAATTAACATTAAAAGTTAAAAGCTTTCTGAACTCTTGGAAATTCAAATTAAAAAATAAATTAAAATATTCCTTTACTTTTTTGTTTCATGTAGAAGCAAAAACAATTAACAATTTCATAGAAGTTGAACAAATTAAAAACTCTTAAATAAAATATTGTATAAAAATAAACTTAAACACTGCATGATTTTTCAAAAGCTTTGAAATTTTCTTAATATGATTATTATTCACAAAGAATAAGCTCCTCTAGTTTTATTTGCTTGTTATGGAAAAGTTCTTATGCTTTAGTTGTTTGTTACTTAAATGGATTTTTTTTGGCAAAATATTGTAATTTCAAGCTCTTAATTTGTTTTTGTAAGTAATAGACCTGTTTGTTGTATTTATTTGTGTTTTTTTTTTTCAAATTACACAAACGATTGTCAATTAAGTTCACAACCTTTTACAGGAGACGTTCAGTTATTATTATTCTTTAATGGAAATAATAAAAAAAAGCTGTTAAATATAAACTTTTCGAAATGAAAGTCTTAACGATAAATGCAAATAAAACTAGAGGTTTTAAATTAAAAGCGAAAGAAAAAATGAAAAACTTAATAAGCGAGACTTAAAATGTAAAGAATTTTTGGCGTTTAATATTTTTAGAAATAATTGCAAGCTTTTCTTGTATAAGTTTGTCTTAAATAAAGTTGATGTACACATTATCTACAACATTGTATTTTTATAGTTTATAAAAGTTAAAGTTAACTATTCTTCTGCGTTAAAGTTTAGATTTTTATTTTTGTTTTTTTTTTTCAGAGAAAAATTTTGCTTGTCTATACAAATATTTATTAATGGTAACTATTTAATTATTACTTTGTATGTCTTAAGTAGTTGTTTACTCGTATTTAAGCCTTTTTTAGTTGTAACTTTTTTAAATGCTTGTAATTTTAATAATTTTTTCAATGTTTCTTTTTTTTTTGTAAATATAAATTTTTTAGGTTTTTAAACTTTAAGTTTAAGTTTTAAACAACAGCATATTGTTTTGTTAATGGTTATTATTTTTGAAATAATTTACTATAAAAACAGCTTTTATTAAATGAGTTTGAAATGTAAATGTTTTTTTTTTCTATTTTACATACAATGTTTGTTTGATTGATGTTAAAAAATATTGAAATGATTTTATGATTTCTCTTTAAATTTCTATTTAATTTTAATTGCTTTTGATGTGCTATATTTATAAATATTTTACAGAACTTTATCAAGTAAGTATGTCTATATGAGTTAAGCATTTTTGAATGGATTTGGAATACAGAATTGCAAAAAAAAATCTAACCTGAAACAAATATGAGGTTTGAATTAATTTCGTTTTGATGTAAAATATATAAAGTTATTCAAACTGACATATCTTAGCTGCCCACATAATACAAATGCTATGGAGCTTAGCTTCCAACATTTCCGGATTAGGTTTCATTGAAGCTTTCGGAACATCTCTGTTCAAGTTTAACATATTTTATTTTTTTTTCAAATCTTATTAAAGACTGATGATCCTAAAAATATAGAATAAAAGTTGCTTTGTAATAAGCGTTTTTGTCATATTCGCTTTTTACTTCAATAGAGACCTCAATTCTTGTTAATGCTTTTCGTTCACAAAAAAATATTTGAAAATTTTTTAATGCTATTAGAATTTTTTAAATTGTTTTCAAAATTTAACATATTGGCGGGTATATACGAGTATGTATGTATATGTATATTTCTTCGTTATGAGTTTCTTGCAATTTGAAATTTTTGTTGTTGAATTTTTTTGAAAAATTTTAGTCACAACGATTTTATTTATTTTATTTTTTTTATTTATTTATTTATTTATTTATTTATTTATTTAGTGGTTTACTTCCTGTACAACATTATTATTTTTTTTTAACAAATAGTAAACACTTAATTTAGCTAAATTTACATAACTTGTGATTATTTCATTTTTATTATTTTTTAAACTTTCATAATTTTATTCTCAAAAAAGAAAAGGTACTAGATTTTTAACTATTTAAATCAAACTTACTTAATTTAATTATTTTACACATTATTCAACAATTTTTTTTCTCGCCATAAGAGTATAAGTATATATTTTTCTTTTTAGAAATTTTAACAAAGTTCTCTTTTTTTTGCTTTTTAATTTTGTTTTTACAAATTTAAAATTAAAGATGCCAACATATTTATTGCATAGATGTATGTATGTACAGAAATACTTGTAGTTAATAATTTTGTTAAACATTTCAATTTTGGATTTCTATCACACTCATAATAACTCAACGCAGCTGGGCAAAATTATGAAAAGATAATTTTATTTTAATTTAATTTTATTGTGCGTATTTGAAAATTTTGTAATAGTTTTCAAACATTTACATGACACTTAGCGATTTTAGCGATTGCGTTAGAATACTTGGGATTTGTTTATTTAATTAAATGTAAATAAATTCCAGGTTAAACAATTTCTCCCACCTTCTAGTATTTTTTAACAAACATAAATAAACATTAATTCAGCTGGGACAAAGTCAGAGAAATTATGTATTCCTCTCAATATCTTCCTCCCTGCTTAATTAAATCTTGTGCAATTATAATTGCTCTCTTTCGCTCTGTCTCTGTTTAAATGGGGCCAAACTTTAAACTCTAATGCACTTGGTTTGTTTTTATATGTTGTTGTTGTTGTTTACTGTACTGAGAATTACTATTGACATTTTTTCTATTATGAGAATAATATTTTTTGGCTGCTGAATATGAAATGGTTTAATGTTTTTGTTTCTTTTTTACAGTTTTATTATTTTGAATGAATCACATGAAACGATTCTGTTGTTATTAACAGTTACTGTTAATTCTTCTTATTGCTGTGTTTTCTCTTATGTTAAAATGGGGAATCGAAGAATTGTTTTACCTTTGCAGCGATATAAATGTATGTTTTCTTAATTTTTTTTGTTGCACTTGCTTGTTTTGTTTTTTCTTTTTTACTCATTAATTCTGCCCAGCTAAAAAATCAAGAAATTTCCAATTAATGTCGAAAAATGAACTCATTTCACAAAACTAGGGGTTAGGGGGAAGAAAGACCTGTTTTCGTAATTGTTTAACTACAACCGGGGTTTTTTTTCTTTGCTTAACTAAACTTATTTCATAATTTAGTTAAATTTGATTCGAAGTTTTTCATTTGAGATAACTTTAATCAATTAAAAGAATTATTAGCTTTATGTTCAAGTATTTTACATATGTATGTATATAAGTATATTTTGTATTAAACTCGTTACTACTGTTGTACGTACAAAAGCTTAATTATTTGATAACAAAAATATTTTAAAAACTAAATTAGAAGGGAAACTTTTTAATAATGATTAAAGTTAGGTTAAAATTTCTTGAGCTTAAAAAATTTTGTTTTCTTTTGCTGTACATTCTTAGAAAGCGTAAGTGGGAAAGTAGGAGAAAGGGATAGAGCTCATTATACAATAGTTTAGCGGTTTTCGTTTGTTTTAAATAAGTAGCGGTTTTAATGTTTGTTTGCAGTTTTGAAAAAATCGCGCCCTGTCGGCCTTAAATTTGAATGATGCCAATCAACCTTTTTGTTTTTAAGCTTTTTTAGTAGTTTTTTTATGTAGATTTTTTTCAATAAGCTGTTTTTTGCTTTTTCCAACCTTAATTGATTAAAAATGTAGTTTCTTGCGTTTTCTGTTGAAGTTTTTAATTTTGTTTATAACTCGTTTACCAAGCGAAATATTTTCTTTAGTTGAAAGTTAAAATATAATGTAATTGTTGCAAATATTTTGTTGAAAATTACAATTTTCGGTGTAATAAGTAGTTGTTGTTTTTTTCTTTAAACTGGTGCGCGGTGCATAATTGTACTAATACATATTATTATTATTATTATTATTATTATTTGTTTGAAGTTTTTTTTTTATAATTTGGATAAAGTTATATTTTATGTTTTTGTTGTTGTTGCAATTATTTTCTTTTAGTAAATAAAAGCTAAACATTTATAATTAATATATTATTATTTATAAATTTAAATTTGTCAATTTTCATTAGGAATTTGTATATGTACGCTTTTGTGTATGTACTCGTATAAGTGTGGGTTTCTGTGTATTTGTTTCCTGGTTGCGTATGTATGTTGTATATAATTCTCATATTGTTTCTACATAATGTTTGATGGGGGTCTAGTTCTTAAAAGTCGTTACTTAATAATTTTTCTACTGCATAATCTGTGTAATTTTTGTTTTGTTTTTAAATTTACGACTGTGGTATTTTTGTTATTTTTTAGGTGGGTTTTATTTAGTTTTTAGTATTTTTTCGAGTATTTTAGTAGTGTTCTGGTTAAAAAAAATAAAATACGAAATATTTTTGAAAATAAATTATAAAATGGCTTCTCTAATTACAAAAAGTTTTCATTTTGATTTGTGAAATTAAGGGAAAGGAAGTATAGGTTTCAAAACATGAATCCATGAGCCAGTGGTAAGACGTGCTAGTTCTTGTAGTTTGTTATTTATTGGCAGTGTTTTATTGTTTTGATATTTTACAGATATACAAATAGTTTTTTGATGATTTTTTTTTTGACAAGAAAGCTAATGAACCTAACGAAATTAAGAAGAAATATTGAATTTAAATTTCAAATATTTTTCTAAATATAAGAGCTTAAAAAAAGTTGACATCTATAACTCATTTCTAATTTTTATTCTAAAGAACCAAATAGACTACACAATGGTTTTTAGCTATATTGAATTTTTGATCTTCCGCTAGTAGTAATATTGTCAACTTAATTGGCTGAAGAAAAGCCATTCGTATTGAAATTGATAGAAAATTAACAGAAATATGACACTTTAGCTGAAATTTTAAAAAAGATTTTGAAGTTACAAAATACCAGTACAAATGATTACTTTTAATATAATTTTCAACAGTTAAATTAAAAGAATTTAGGTAAATTTCATACACTTCGCATAATCCTTGAAATGCACCTAATAGAGGCATATTTTGTCATCCTCATCAAAATTGTGTAAAATATTCAGAACTAAATTTAATATTTTGATTAAAAGATGACATTTTCAGTATTGAATTCCCTTACTAAATACATATTTATTCAAGGCCTATTTAATAAGTTCTATGCGTTAGCCTAGGTGATAGATAAGATGACTGTCAAACTATATAAACAAAAATATGTAAACATTTGTATGTCAATTTTCTTGTGAGGAGGTTGACAGTTGCATTCTCGGCTTTGTTATAATCAATTCGCCTTGCATAGATTTTATAAATGGGCTTTCTATTGAAGAACTTTTATTAAAGTTTTAGTTGTTAATCAAATATTCCTTCTGCGTTACTCCAAGTTTAATGTAAAATTTTTTTCTAAAATGTTTGTGGAAAACTCTAAATACTTTATTGTCAAAATTACATTCAAAATTAGAAAGTTTGAGATAAGCTTCTAATCTTCACAAATCAGTGATGTCAACTTCTTGTCATTATAGTTCAATTGTAATGGGGTTCAGACTGGATGATTCTCTGAAGCTTTTTATTTTTTGCTTTTTCATTTTAATAAAGAACTCCAAGAGCTCTCACTTTCCCGCTACATCTGTTTCAAATATAAGAATCGTGGTTTATCCTCTCTAAGCGTTCAAGCTTAATAAAGTACCATAAATGTGGCAAAAATACTGAGGTGACATGACTGAAAAATTATATTTGTTTAGGTTAGGTTCAACAAGCAGCTTTCGACCACTTGGGCCCATAACTTGATTTCTTTGTTATAGCTGCGACAGATAGAGAATGGAAAACAGGAAACGGATGTGTTCGGAAGGTAGAAAGCAAATTTAGGCAGAGTCTAAAGCAGGAATCCAGCATGCAACCCTCTGGCTGCTAGTTAGTATAGTACACCCATTTTGGATCCGTGGAAACAATGCAATATAAATATTTCTAATTTAAAATTTCCTACTGGTCTTTCCTAGCCGGTAAAGTAACTGACAAAGTCTTTTATTGGATAAAATCTATGTTGAATGGTGTGAAGGAGAGAAAGATAATATTTTTTGTTGGACTTCTGTTAAGTGTATGTAGGTTCTTTATAAACCTGCCACAAGGATAGGAAGCGGAACCGGGATTCTATTAATAAGTATAGCACAATTGACCGTTTTTTTTACAAAAATAAGCGCAGAAGCATGTTTTTGTTTTTTGTTATTACTTTTTCGGTAATATTTTCAAAGCTTTAATCAGGCTGCAACGCTTATTTTTTAAGCACACACATATTAATTTTGTTGTTGTTGTAATTTTGATTAATTTTTAAGGGGGGAAAACATACAATACATACATGTTGTTGTTGTTCTTGTTACTGTTCAATATACAGTTTTCTCAAGCTGTTGTTCTTGTTGTATTTTTCAGTTTATTGGTAAACGGAATCATAATTGTTTTTGGTGGTGGTGTTGGTGTTGGTGTAGCGGTGGTGGTGGTGGTGGTGTGTGGGCGTATTGTGTTCACTAGATGAGAGTGGTGATGTTAAAGTTTCCAAAGTTGATTCCTGGTGTTGATGTTGGTGGTGTGAATATTGGTGTTTTGAGTTTTGTTGTAGTTGTTGGTGATGTTTTTGTTGTTGTTGAGTGTTCGCTGGTGTAAATATACCTGAGGACTTTGTTGTTTGGTTGTTGGTATTTGCAGTTGTTGCTGTTGTGTTCATAGTTGTGTTTGTTGTTGAGTTTGAATTTAGTTTAGCATTGGTGTAGTTAATGTTGTTGTTGTTGTGGTTTTGGTAGGTATCATGCGAATGTTGTTGTTGTTGTGTTAGTGTTGGCAGTGGCGGTGGATTTTTAGCTTTTGTTAATGGTATTGGTGTTGGCATTGGTTTTGGCGTTGTCGTTAGATCGATACCCCATTCGTATAGAAACTCCAGTTTCTGTTGTTCCAATGGGTCGTCTGTAGCCGGCAGGGCAAGCAAATGTTAGGCTTCTAAGAATATTAAAGCAGTTGGTTTGGGTTCCAAATTAGATTTTTTCGCTTCGACAACTAAAAATGTTATTTCAGCCTTCTCTCGATTCGCAAAACATTCAGCTATAAGACGGGCAACGTCCTAAAGAAATAATGAAATAGTTAATATTTAAAAAAAGTCAAAACCGATAATATTATTTTACCTGATGATGTAGACCCTCAACCTTATTGCCGTCTACCTCCAGTATCAACTGACCCACCTCTAAGCCTCCCGCTTCAAATGCTGCACCATTTTCCTTTTGTAAAAAGAAATATTAGACATTTGCTCCCTGTGTTGTAGGCATATATAAAGTTGTTTTATCCTGTGCATACTCACATGTATATTTATTATTCTAGGAAGCGGATGTTTTGTATTAGCACCACCTTCAATAGCAATACCTAATATGGGTTTTGTTTTCTTAACTGTTACATGTAAGTTGCCTCTATTATCAGGTACGACGTTTGGATTGTGTTCATGAGTTGTTTGTTCAGTCGTTGAACCATTTTGTTGTTGCTGTTCAGCGGATAATCTTTGCATAGACTGAAATATTTATATTCCATTTATAATCAAAACAACTATTTCATTTGCAAAATAGAATGAGTAAATTATACAGATTTTTTTGTTTGCAATTTGATGCTCGAAAATTTAATTAAAAATTTTTTATATAAATGTTTAAATAAATATAAAGAGTTGCACTAATAAATAAGTCCAATACATAATCAATCATTCGTACAAAACTTAATGTTAAAATAAAAAATACGAAAAATATAGTTTCATTTCGTATTGAAATTATTTGATCACTATTTTAACATTCTAATAAAAAATAATAAAATAAATAAATACAGTGAAAGCTGCCATAGCTGTCAGTCAGTTTTTGAGTGCACACAGAATGATGCACAAATTTAATTTGTTCTGGTTTTGTAATAAATCCAAAAATGCATTTTCAATATTAAATTTATACAATTTATTTTTTTGTACTAAAAATAAAAATGCATTTTACTTTAGTACTAAGCAATAATAACAATTTAATAAAAATTTAGGCTTTTAAGAATTTTTACTATAATTCTAAAATTAATTGCCTTAAAATTTGTGTATGAATAAATACAAACATTTAGCATTTAATAATGAAGAAAATGTTTTTTTATATAATAAATTTATCTTTTAGTAGAAAAATATAAAAATTATAAAAGTTTATAAATGGACCAAGGGAAATATTAGTACTAAACTACAGCAAAACGCGGAATGATACACAAATTTAATTTGTTCTGATTCTGTAGTAAATTAAAAAATGCATTTTCAGTGGAAAATTTATACAACTTATTTGTTCGTACTAAAAATAGAAATTCATTTTATAGGAGAAAAATCAGTTTCTTCTACTTTAGTACTAGACAAAAAGATAATTTAATAAATATTTAATTGCCTTAAAGAGACTAAAAAATTGTATTATAAATTTGTGTATGGAAAAATAAAAATAAAATTTTTTTATTAACAATAATAAATTTATCTTTTAGTACAACATAAAAAATATATAAAGTTTACAAATGGACTGGTAAATTAGTGCAATACCCAAGAAAAATATGCTTAAAAATTATTTAGAATTATTGATTTCCAGAAAGAAAAAAAATCTGTATAATTTACACAATTTGTTTTAAATTGAAATTTTAAAATATTTAATTTTTAATAAAAAGGGTGTTCTCATTATGTGTATATAAATTAAGTAAGTACGGGTTCTATTTAAAGAAGTATATTTTTGAGGTGTGCGTTTTTATTTGAAAATATTTTAAGGGCAGTTATTAATTGAAATAAGTAAGTAAACAAATATGTAGTTATAAACAATATCTAGCAGGCAATTCGTTAAATAAGTTATAAATTTATTGTTATCGAAAAAGAAACCAAACATAATGAAAGTTTATTCAAGTCTTGGGGAATAAATAATTTTCAATGGTGTCTATTTTCTTATTTAAAGAAGAAATATTTTTCCAAATCAAACGATACTTTTACGAGTTACAAACAAGCCAATTGCTAAACGACAAAACTAAAAACTCAAAAGGGTTTAGAGGAAACTCTTGCGGGTTTTCTTTTTTGTTATTGAAAATGCTAATAATAATGGTGATGGAAATTTGTGAAGAAATGATTTTGATGAAATTGAGTTGCTGCTTGTTTTGTAGGTTTTTGTTGTTGTTTTCATTTCGAGTTTTCTGTTTAAGTCTTGCTTTAGAATCGTGCCTGTTTGTTGGGGGATTTGTAGTTTGAGTTTTGTGCCCTTGACCCATAATTTCACTTACCTGATGTCTACGTACACCCTTATCGCCCAGTAATGTACCGCCTTCCTCCTTCATATCGAAACTTCTTGAGAGTTTTGTGGCCAACTCCTAATTATTATTTATACAGTTTGTTGAGATTTTTTTTTCAAAGTTTTTCAAAGTTATTTTAGTTTTTTTAATAAATTTTTTTTCATGTCAGACCCACATTTTGGATATGAATTTTAAATTGCAAAATATTTAAGATTGTAAAAAAATTTGTGTTTATAAAAAATTTATAAGAAGTTATCGCTCAACATTTTATTTAAAGTTTTAAATTTTGATTTCAATTTTATTTTTATAATTATTTTTTGTTAGAGAAAAGAGAGTTTTTGTTAAGGAATTAAATTATTTGAATTTTTTAGTGCTAAAGTTTCGAATTTAGAAAAAAATTTCAGGGAAATTTTGTTAAGTTTTTTAACCAAAACATATGTACATTAATTTTGTTTATAAAAACAAGAATTAACATTTCAAAATGATTTTGTCCCAATAAGAAAATTAGTATGATCTAGAAAAGTTTCAATATCCGGGAGCAAAGATACACGTAATATAAAAATAAGTTTATCTAAATGGTATAAATTTTTTAATTAAGAGTGATTTTTTTAATAAAAAATTTGTATTTAGGTTTGCTTTTTGTTTTTATATGGCAGCAAGGATCCAATAGGTTCTGGCCTTAAAACTAACCGACCAGGCTTGGGAAACTTGTTTTAAAAGAAGATGGGTAGAGTTTTTGCAGCTGAAATAACTTGGCACGTTTTATTTTATAATTGGGGCAATACTGGGGGAATGTCCCCTACGTGCGGAAGAAAAATGGAGGGAATAGTATTTTTGGGATATTTGGTTTGAATTTTCCCATGTTTGTTCACACACCAATTGTTCGTATTTTCCATTCAATACGAGGTTATGAATAGATTGGCCCTTAACGAAAAAAAGTTTTTTTTTCGCGAAAAATGCGGATTTCATCAAAGCATATTCCACTATATTAGTGAAACACTGCTACAAGGGCTTTTAAAATGGCAAGTGGCCGTTAATAGTAATTTTTTCTTTAATCCTGACTTGATGTGACGTCATTATGAAAATTATAATAAGGAGGTTTGTGTTGTCTTGAGTATGGTCCTGTGTTAAACCGACCCTTGATGCCGCAGTCCGATAGGTCTATTAACACGGGTATGGTTGAGCTGTTAATATAATTCTCCTGTTCTCCTGTCTAATAGAGTTGTCCTGTGAAAGAGGAACTATTAAATCGCTCCTTCCTCCTCCTCATTCTGGCAACTTTTGAAGAAGTCATTAAAGGAAAGACTTAATATTCTGGTGTGTGTACCTACAAGACAATCTAGCATTAGTACTGCTAACGTCATTCGCAGTTCTTCGCTGGAAAGCTTTAGTATGGCTTATAATCTTGGCAAATGGATGTGTCGACCACACCAGTGGCTTCTGAGGACCATCTTTTCTGCGCTTCGCTACATAGCTTTTGCGGTATAAGTGATTTACAGGTATTTAGCGTGGCTTAAATTGACCAGTACATGGACCTGTTTAATCTTTCATAGAAAAATTGCAGAGTAAATTGTAATGGGGCCGTAACTTTAAGGGTAGTTAATATCTCCTTCGTTGGGAATTGGTGTTACATTAACAACCTTCCACTAAGAAATCATCTTCAGTTGTAAGCTTTCATTATTGGTGAACTATTTTAAAATGAAAAAGCTTTTTACTTAGTTTAACAAGTTCCGCTTGTGAAAGACTAGATCGGTTAGTTCTGGCAAAGACCCCGTGAATATCAAAACTTACTTTTTTTAAAACTGTTGGCTGGAATGATTTGAAGTGCGGCGGTACTTCAAATAAATGAACATTAAAAATGTTGACACAAGAACTATTTTTATTTTTATTGTTCAAATAATAATAAAAAGTCATTCCTTCATTAAATGTTGTGCTTGACACTTGAAATGATAACGATCGTTTTTGTGTTCTTTTTTTTGTTGCTGTTGCTATTCTTGATTTTTATAAATTTTCAACATTATTTTTTTTTAATTATTATTTAAAGACTGTTAGTGTTAGTGTGTGTGTGTTAGTGTAATTTTTTTATAATTTTTTTTTTTAATTTATTTTTTGTTTTAATGGAAAGAAATGATATAAATGCGGCGTTTTACGACTGATTTGAGATAAGAGAGAATAATAAAAGTAAAATCTAATTGCAAGTTTTATAAAATAGATATTAACTAATGCGAAATTGTGTTGAAAGACTAGTGAAGACACACTACAAACAAACAACAAAAAGTTCAGAATAACACTACGTTATATAGAGGCTGTAGAAAAAGGATAGTTTCAGACAAGCTCTAAGAGTTTTAAGTACATACATACGAAAGTAAAAGTCAAGCTCAACTATGAACACACTAAACTACGGGTGGTTTTGGCCAAGAAAAGTGTGTGATATTTTTTAAAATGAGGAGAAAATCTTAAAAACGAAAAATCGATTGAATGAAAAAAAAAAACAAAGAACTAAAAGAGTTACATGTATTTCTGAGTTTATTCGAAAGCAAAAGACTTTTTAAAATTTTTACGAGTGTGAGCCCACCAAATTTATTTCTTTTAGTTCTCAAGTGAAAAAAGTCATCGAAACGCAAAGAGTTTCATCCTAGAGCAAATTCAGTGTCAGTGTGTTATCTTTTCGGAAGTTTTGTCACCGATTTGGAAGTTATTTCCAATATGTTGAGAAAAGTATGTATACATATTTTGTTTTCTTTTTTACAAGAAAAATAAACTTATATTATATTGTGATAAGCTCTTTATCACTGGGAATAGGCTTTACATCTGGAAAGGATACAAAGTTGCCAATAATCAGATGAGAAAGAAATTTTATTAATTATTAATTGAAAACCAATTAATAATTTTTTTAGATATAAATAAATAAGAAATTTTCAATTTATTTTTAAAATCGGGAACAGATTGTCACAGTTTTGTAGAAGTAATTCATATCTTTAATCAAAATATTAGCAACTTGAGCTTTCCCAAAGTTGAAAATAAAAATGAATGTAATTTTTCAAACAAATTTGTTGTTTGTTGTTGGCTCAGCTGATTATATGCCTGCCTGGAGAATATCTCGAATACTGAATTTAATAAACAAATTTAATTTATTTTTTATGCTTAAATTCTCCTAATTTGTTTAATTCATCCTGTTTATTTTATATGAATTTATATAGAGTATCGAAATATCGATAAAAATTAAACAAATTAGGAGACGTAAAGCTTAAAAAATAAATAAAGTTTTTTAATTGAAATTAAACGGTAAACAAACCAGAACGTATATTGGTATTTAATAAAGATTCATTCTCAGTTATAAAATTTTTCGAAAATTTATTTGTGAATTTTGTGTGTTGAAATTATATTAAAAATTAGGAAAAAATATTAATAATATTTGACAGACGATGTAGAAAATATTTCTCTAAGAATATGAAATTTTCCATCGCGTTTTTTAAATATTAATACGCTAATTAGATTAAGTTTCTTTAAAACTCAGAAGTTTGTTTTTGTTTCTTTTTAATTAAAAAAAAATGAGTTGAAAATAAAAACAGAAGAAATTTTCAAATAACCGAAATTAGAAATGGAGTGCATGATTAATTAAAGGAAATTTCAGAATAAAGTTTTCTAAAGGAAATCTAAACTCATTTAAATGGAAATGAAATAAATACAGGGTGACTCATGCGTTATGGTGCAATTATATTTTTCAAGCTTTTCATTGAAAGTTGTGGTAAAAACTGTTTCATTGTTCAGCTACAGTTTTATTATTATTTTCTTATAAGTATATATTTTTTTAGCAGACAATACTTACACATTGACAAAGAAAAAAAAACTTCACAAAGACTAAAGTTTGAAAAATCAATTTTTGAAATTTTGGTAACTATTGCAAAATACTATTAAACTATTTAATGGTAAGTTTATCTAAGAACACAAGTGCAACATAGATTCAAAGAAGAAAAAAAAAAAACAACAACTACAGAAAGGTAATTAAATTGGTTTAAAAATTAAAAACTAAAAATTGTACAAACACATTAAAGTGATTTTCTTAAATGGGCTTCAAAAATTCATATAACAAAAGCGAGCTAATAATCCTTCACATAACAGAAAAAATTTGAAAGGAAAACTAAACTTAAAGGGAACTAAAATAAAAATCCTTTCTAGCAAAAAAATAATAAATAAATAATAAGGGAAAACCAAGTAAATTAAAAAGAAAACATCATTTCGCAAAACCATTTTATTAAAAAAAAAAAAAAACGTTTAAAGAAAGTTTCGTTTTTCAAAGAATTTTTGTTAAAAATGTTAGTAAAAATGTGCTTTTTAGAGAAAAATTTTGAATTGAATTTTCTGGCTGTTTTTGGTTTTGAATTGTAAGGGAGTTTTTATTTTAAAGTAATAGTTTTGTTTTTTGTTGTTGTTTGATTGATTGGTTTGAATAGAAAGCAATTTGTTGGTGGGATTTTTTTTTTGTTATGAAAAATACAATTGCACTTACAAGAGGTCGTCCCCAATACCATGATTTGACACGTTGTGTTAAACCACCCAAATGTGAACGTAGTCCATCTAGGTAGCCTCCCTGAAATGTACAATGAACGAGAGAAAAAAACCACAAGAAAAAAAATAGAAAAAAGGAAATACAGGGATAAAAGAAAGAAACACAAAATGCGGATATGGAAATGGTTTTTCTTTTTCTTATGTCAAGAGGATGGAAATTATTATTAAATCTTTTTAATGGGAAACACACATAACACTAAGTATGTATGTATGTATACACAAGACTAAAAGGAAAATCCCATACTCCAAAGAAAAAAAAAACAAAATATTAAAATATACAAAATTCTAAATTCAATGCACGAGGGCTGTCCTAGAATTAGTTGACCTGAGGTGAACTTACAGAGGCGAGCACAGTACAATTTCGCTCAATGCAATATTCAATCAACGCAACTCTTCGATTATTGCAACTCACAAATTGTTGATGTCTCTCAGTTAAAGGAATAGGATATCTGAACCAGATTTTTCTAATTCATGCTTATCGTGAATAGTATAAGGAATTTTTTTCCTTCGGTATTTTCCTTTGCATCGAGCGATGTTTACTTTTGTACAATGAGTTTTTGCAGTTTTTCTTTTTCGTAGAAATATATTAGATTTTAGCAGATTTATTTCTGCAAAATATAATCTGGCAACGCCGCCATAAAATCGACATCTGACAGACCTCTTAACTGAATTTGTTATTGTTTGTCACGGAAAGGCTTAAACTAATATAGAATTAAAGTCTTAAAGTGCTAAAGTACCATGTTTTGTTTAAACATAAGGCGCTCATTTGATCACAGGCAATATGCAGACGATTTGAGCGAAAATAGTTTTTGAGTCGATGTGGAAAGTTCTAGTCTGTAGGAATCGTTACTCGGATAATTATATTAAATTTTATATTAACCAAATGATAATAAAATGGATTAGAACATGACTTGGTCTATAGTGGCTAGAGATAGATTTGATATTCTATAAACCAAAAATATAATAATACCACAACCATCATGTCCTCTCCTTAACTTTTCAAGTCAGTCTAAGTATATTTGAAAATTCATTGCCTATTCGTTTAATGTTAGGTTAGGTTAGGTTGATTGGAGGGGTGTGATAGCCATACACACATGTATGATACGACATACACTTAAGCCAGTGAAGGCTTGTTGTGCGCTCCCTTTAATTATCAGACACAAACTGCCAGAGTTCTGTGGCAGGATTCGAACCTGGAACCTTCGCACTACGAGTCTAGTACACTACATACTAGTCTACGAAGGTCAGTTTCGTTTTATGTTAGTGAATTTGAAAAAATAAAAGAATTTCACTTTTTCTTGCACGGTCAGATAATTCTGGGATTGCTCTCGTAAATGAAATGAAAAATAAATTGTTATGGAATATATGACATGAATAAAGGCAAATGTTGTATACTATTTATGTAATTATAAAAATACATAAAATAACCAGTAACACATTTAAATACTCTATTTCTTTATGAGGAAAAGAATAAATGAATGAAATAAAAAAATAACAAAATAACACTAAATACTAATGAAAGAAAAAATCGACAATTCGAAACACACAATATGTAAAAGAGTAAATACATCAAAAGGACTCTTTCTATTGGAAAAGAAATACTAGTTCCTAACCTATAAATCTATTTGGAGGTATGTACGAGTATGTGGGAATGTAGTAAAATTGTGTTGCCTAAATCGAAGAAATCAAAATCTAAACAATTCGCTATGAAAAATCTAAATTTCTCTAACTAAGATATCGGAAGTTTTGCATTAATATCTAAAGTGTTAGAGTGTGTTTATAACTATTGTGTGTGTGTAGATGTATGTATGTTGGTATGCCAATCCTATTTAAATTTTCTTCTCTCTGAAACCTTATTTGTTTTGGTAGTTCCTGCTTACTCTAGACAACCTGTCAAGGAATTGTGTTTCATTTATATATCGTTTAAGAGTCTGCAGCTTAAAGCTTCCGCCTTAAATCAAATGCACACAATGATTATGATGTGAATAATGGTTAAAAGCTTACCTGTTCCTTTGTGGGGGAAATTGGTTGTACAGTTGAAGCGAAATGACATGAAAAGAAATAAAAAGGAGAATAAATATTAGATGATATTAAATATATAGACGGTAAATATTGTATTTTTAGACTGTTTGAGAGATAAAATTGCTAAAGAGATAATTCGAAATGCAACTATTTACAAGATTCTACACACAAGTACATTCACAGGCTGACCTAAATCTCTATAAGGCTTTTTAGGTACCGAACAATTTAGGTCTATAAGGAATATTATGTACTGAAAAAAAGACGCCTAGGCCAAAATGCTAAATCTTTTATTTTGAAACATATTTATAGAAATATGAATAAATTGAAATTTATCAGGATTAAATCCAAAAAACATTTAAATTTTCATACGTCGACATTTCATAGATCGCTAAGCCAAGTCATCAGTGAACTTTGAAATCATTTAGCCTCATATGTTTACATTAAAATACAATATTCATATATGATAGAGAACTCTCACATTGTATTTGAGTGTTTTGGCATAAATATATGAGGTTGAATGTGCTCCAACTGCCTAAAGTTCACTTATGAGTTGGTTAAGTTTACTTATGAGTTAGTTAAGGGCATGGCAAATAAAATCGAAAAGTTTACATTTATTATGGAACTGCAATTGAAAATTGTGTATTAGAAAACAATTTTCTATACTTATTACGTAATTAAAATTTCTTACAACATGATAACATCTTACAAAATATTTTTTAAACATATTTTGTAACTACAGTCGAATTTGGATAAATGAAAAAGAAAACTTTCATCGTTTGTTTTTTTTTTAATCAAAATTATCATTTCAACAGTCTTTGGAATAGAAAAAACCGTTTCTGTCAAAACGTGCACAGCACTTTAAAATTGTTCTTTTGATCGAAATATGATACATTCAGAAAATAAAACACATTTATTTCGTTTACGAATTTAAATTGAGATTTTATCGGTTGTATGTAATACGATTGAAAATGTTTCCTTAGCGGTAAAAAAATATTTTGTTTCTTTTAAGCAATCTTACGCTTTTACAAACAATATTTGTTTCATTTAAACAGTTTTTCTTTTAAGCGTAAAAAAGAGGTAACAAGGACTTTAACTTTATCAAAAATAATGGTTAAGAAATTTTATTTGCTTATCCGAATTCGACTGTACTATGACAAGGACATTTTCTTAATATTTGAAATTCCGTTTCACCTAAATATCTCTTATGATAATTTAATTCTAAGAGTTTAATATTGCATTTGAAAAATTTACAAAATTGCTAACAAAAAAAAAATACTAATAACTATTTTTGTTAATAACGAAAAGTTGGTCACAGCCTTTATACTATCAATATTCCCGCGGAATTTATTTTCCTGGTAAAAATATTTTCTCGAGCAAAACTGCCTTCAATTATAAATTCCAAGGGAATAAATAAGTGGCATCAATGAATAGTATTTATTACATTTAATTTTATTTCTGCCTGCAAACGTAAATAAAATCAATGTTTTGAAAGAAATTAAATAATCTAAAATTTAAAGAAATTAAATAAAAATCAAAAAGTGAATACTATAGTTTTTTGAGGTCTTGTTATTGCTGAGAACAACAACAAAATACCCAAAGGACTGTGGAATGAATCTTAGCCCGTTTGCGTTGTCCCAATCACAGTACACAAGTCAACAATTGGAAATAAATTTTATTCTGATTTGGCTTCCATTAAGGTTATCGAATGGTGGAAATGCTGATCGGTTGCTGATGTTGTTATTTGCCCTACAAGGATTACTGAAATACCTTCTACTTATTAAAACACATTTTTGTGAAAACTTCCTTGTAATTTGTAGGAGAACAAAATTTTTCGTCTTATTTTTTGCATTCATGCTCGTGATACCATATTTTTTGCTGCTGGTCAGTTTTCCCTTCCTGCAATTGTTAAAAAAAGAGGGGGAAAAACAAATGCATGATAGGAGAAAAGGGAAAAATGATTGGCCTGTATGTATAACGAGCTGCTTGATAGACTGCCAATATTAATTGGCAGCTTTTTCGTACAAAGTTGATAGATTTCAATCGTTATAGGCATGATAATTAGTGGCATCAACGTCTACTGTTTATTTATTTCTAAATTTGCTATTGATGATACAAACAAAAAGGAATTATAACCAATCATTTGATATAATTTCTAGAATTTTTTTTTTGTGTTTTGGCCCAGCCCCGCATATATGCTTGCATTTGGTGCTCATGCCAACACTTAACCCTTATAAGAAATTCTCTAAGAATAAATGAGAATTAAAAAATATTTTAATGCCAAGAAAACCCCAAATTGAATTCACTATCAACAGAAAACTTAATATTTTCAAATGAAATAATTCATATCAAATATAAAATATTTTATGTATTGTTTGTACAAATTTTCCAATTTACTACATTTACATTTTTGAAATTCTCATTTATTCTTTAAGAATTTTTACACAAGAATATGAGGTTAATCTCTCTTCAAACATGGTGTCTTGTCGGTCGTTTTCGATAAGACACAATGTCTTATAAGTTTTTTGTAGATTATAATAAAAATCATAATTTAATTTTTAATTATTATCCTAAGTGCGAGTTACAACTGCTAGTACGAAATTATTTTTTCACATCACTCGCTCGGACTACACTAGAGTACAGGAAATGTGGAATTTTTCATTTTTGCTTTTTAATTTTTTCATGACTTTAACTAAGAAGTGAAATTATTTTAAATGCCTCTTGAAAGTAATCAGGCGTTCTTAATGAAAACAGATTATTTCATTTATTTTACCCCACATGTTTAATCTTTTCAACATCCTGTTAAACATTCTACATAATTTTTGTTGTTGTTGTAACTTTCAAGTTCTTTTCTAATGAATCGTAATAATAGTGAAAAATTTATTTGCACAATTATTACACACATCAACAAAAATTATGAGCTTGAATTTCAAAATCAAAACATTTAAAACAAATGAAACAGACAACAACAATTATATTGAAGATGTTAAAAGACAAGAACAACTTTAATCATTTAATGATGCGTATATGTAGATAGAAAAAATCTTATGATTTGAAGCTCATTTTAAGACAGCGATTAGACAGTGAGTGACTGTAATGCAGGACATACGAGTATAAGACAATAAAAAATGGAAAAGTTGTAATAAATGCATGTGGAAAACATTGTTATAAAACTCTGGATAAATCGATTTTCATAAAATATACGACAGTTTTCGAACTTTCCAAAAACTATATAAAATCGGTCCACTGAGAATTTTTAGAATTATAGAAAAAAAGAAACACCTTCGAAATATGTATTTCGTCAACATACGAATTACGTCATTCGAAGTAGTTTTTCAAGTTCTGAAAAATGGCCGGATACATAAAATTCGCTTGACAACAATTTCGGATTTATTTACTAGTAATAAAAGACTCTTCGAAATATTTCCACTGCAAAGTTCATTAAAATCTATTGATCCTTTATGAGATTAGGTTTTGGCCCCGAACTAACGTCATATTGAAATTTATTTAAAAAAATTATATTGCGAAAAATTTTAATATCTACCATGTCGCTTTGATTTATATTCATACAAAATGTTCCAACAGTTTCACTTACAAGGTACACTTACATACAGAAATATAGGTTTCAAAACGCCGAGATCTGATGAAAACTAAAATTTTGGGATTCTGTGTGAAATTCGTACCTCCTTAGTTTGTTGAATGCAGGAAGAAAAAAAAATATTTTTTTAATTTACAATACAAGAATTGTATTTGCCGTAAGCACATACTCCCTTTAAAAAACCGATGTTATAAATTTAGCATTTTATTTTTTTATTTTCTAAGATCTCATTAAATTCTTTTTGTTTTTTTGTCACCCACTGTAAAGTTTTTTTTTAGCTTTTTTTCTTTTTTCGTTGTTGCAAAATATCTGTGCGTTTCTTATAACAAGTCTGGTTTTGAAAGTTATTATTACGATTTGCCGGTAACAAAATTATCTCAAAATTTTTTTGTTTCTGTTTTCTTGCGTTCTTAGTTTTGCAAACCACATTAAGGAATGTGGCATAGAAGTTTGTAGATCATAAAAATAAACTGGCCAAAAGAAAAAAATGTCTGGGAATCTTAAAGTGATCTTTAATATTGCATTTTTAGATTTTACTTGTGGTTCGAGTTTTTTTTTTCATGATACGAACGAACTAATCAGCCATCCAGCCAAGTTACCAATTATTTTTTAGAGATTTTATTTGTTAATACACCCAAGCAAGTTACAAGAATGAATCTACAGTCAGCCAATGCAACAATTTTGGCCTACGATGTTGCTTGCGCTTCTTCTTTAAGCCGTTTTTTTCTTGTTGCGAATCAATGCAGACGACGTGGACGTTTTTATTTTCAAAACCGCCAAGAATCTGGACAAAAAGATTTTTCTTTTTGTAGACAATCTTTTTTTCTTTGGCGTTCTTGAATTTAAATGACCATAAATGCGTATGCGTCTGCGTATAGTCTACTGCTGTGTGGCTGTGGCTGTGGCATGATGTGGTACGTGAGTGAGTGTTTGTTAAATGTTGTTTATTTTATTATCGTTATTTTTCTTCATTTAAAATCAAGTAGAAAAGCTAAAAAAGTTTTGAAGTGTAATAACATGTTTAACAATATCTCGGCGTTTTTCTTCAAATATTTTCGTCTCATTTGTTTGTGTTGACTTGTTTAAGATCGTTTTTGTTGATGTTCGTATGTTTGTGTTATCATGCTGCAAATAAGTAAGAGTGTTTGTTGGTCATCTCATCGTACCACTTTTGGACTCACATACATGTTTGACTTCATCATGCACATCTGCACATTCTAGTGGTGTATGTGTGTGTGTGTGTGTAATATGTAGCACATTAATTTCATATGCATGTGAGAGCTTTTTAATGCTTTAGTACTTGTTAAGGCCATAAACTTTGGACAGAAATATAAACTGAACAGAACTGAAATTAAACCAAACTGAAAACAAAACTCTTTTATCGCCATCATCTTTGGCCAAGAGACAAATAAAAAGATTATAAAAAAACCAGAGAAAGATCATGAGAAAGCCAGACACGAAATGGCAGCAGAAAGCCAAAGCACAAGCAGAGATAAAACCAATTGAAAACAGCTGCAAGCAAACCAATAACAAAAACTTAACTTAAACAACAACAATGACAAAAGAGTACAAGTATATGAGTACTGGATCAAATAATTTTTTTATGTTTTCAGCAACAACAATATAAAGAAAACTTTAAGTTTAAAAGACAACCAACACTTATAAACACCGTACAAATATGTATGCATGTATCTGTATTTTTTTGTTTTTTGTTTTTAATAATTTCTGCAAAAAAGTACCTTCTATAAAAGAACCTTATAGAAAGTACCTTATAACAAGTACCTTTTCAAGAGTACATTTTGAAGTACTTTTGAAAAAGTACATTTTAAAAAGTACCTGCAGAATGAATAACATTAAAAAACCTTGCCAGAACACCATTTGAAAATTAACCTTTTAAAAGGCATCTCTTGTAAGAGTACATTTTAACTAAGTTCTTCTTAAAAAATTTACTTTTTGAAAGAGTACCCTTGAAAAAAGTATTATTTGAAAGTGTACTCTTTAAAATAGTACCTTTTAAAATTATTATCCTTTAATAAAGTGCCCATTAAAAAAATAGCTTTTAAAAAGTTGCTGTTAAGAAATACATTTGGAAAAGTACCTTTTTTAAAAAGTACCTTTCAAAAATTCAAATTAAAAAATATTATCCGTTAAGCACATTTAAATTTTTTTTTAAATTACCTTTAACAAAGTACTTTAAAATATCTCTTCAAAAATTTAAATTAAAAATTAAAAAAAAATTTGTGGAAAAATATGTCTTTTTAAAAATATATGTATGTATGTATTTTAATACAAGAAAATGCAGTTGCAAATGGATTTTATTACAAATTTGAATTGTTTTACTTAAAATGGTATGGCCCTGCTCTAAGATGTAGCGCACTTATTCCATTTTTGTATTTTGTAAACAACTTCAATAATAATCACGACAACAAAAAGAACAACATTTACAAAATGAAATAGAAACAACAAAAGCAACTTTAAGCTGTTTGTGTTTTGCGGCTTTTGGCATACGTTTTTGGCCACAAACTTTAAAAATAAAAACAGTCAGTTGTCAGCGTTTAAGCCGTGCGGTTCGATAACTCTTAAATAACAGAAAAGTCTAAACGTATTTACAGCAATTAACCAGCAAATAAGCAAATAATAAAATAAAAACATAAGATTGAAATAAAAAAGGAGATAAATAAATAAAAACCAGCTTTCAGGACATTAAAAAAGGTGGGTTTTGAAATCTAAATCGATAACAAACAGGAAAATCTTTAATTACACTAACCCACGAAAATTAATTAGAAATACAAACATAAATTATACGTTTTGGTATTTTTTTTTTTAAATAATCATAATGATCTGCTTTATTTTTAAAATTTTTATTTTAACACAAATTTCTTAATAAACAATCAGTATTAAGATTTTATTGCGAAATTCAATTAACTTTTTTCGTATCTTATCGCCATTAAATGTTCAAAATCATTTAATTTATTTAACAATAAAATAAACATATTGGCACTTTTGAACGAGTATTTGGGTTTTTTCTAGTCACACAGCAGTTAATGCATTTCGAATCATTTCAACAACTTAATTAAAAATTTTAGTGAAGGAAAAAAGAATATGCACAGATTGTTGCATGTTCTTTTTTTGTTGTCGAAAAACAAAAATGCATTTCTTTTCCCGAGTGTTGTGGATTACAACACATTAAAAGATAAAATGAACACAAAAAATGTGTAAAAACTGCATCTTTTGATTACAATTTGTTTTTTCTTTTGCTACTGCTGTTGTTTTGTTGTTGTTTGCTATTGCTAAAAAACACGTCAATAAATTTTAAACAACGATCATGTGTGTGTGTTGTTTTAAATGTATTGTTTTTTTTTTTTTTGATTTTGATTTAGTTTTTTTGTCCATAGTTTTAATTTGAAAAGTTTTTCAACAAAACGTTAGTCTGTCATTGAGATTTTTCGCTTTTGTTTTATGGATTATTTCATCATCATTCGTTCACCATCATCGTTATAATATATTAAATAGTCATCAGGCAGTATCAACAATAATATCATTTATAATTTTCATCATCATTTATTCTCATTATGAAGCAACTGCAGCAACAGCAACAGCAATAACAACACCAAAAACCGACTACCTGCTTGTGAGATATCAATATATACTCGTATAAAGTCACTATTTAAGCGTTTTTGACAGTCTTGTGGTAGTTCATTGTCCCAAGGCAATTTCAAGTATAATAAGTCAATTTTTTATTACTGTCCTTCTGATATTCCCCCTGTGATCAGCATGCCATTTTGGTATTCGGGGGTATAGAGATGCAACAAATACTTCAGGCTACACAAAGCCTAAGTAGGAGAAGTTTTCAGTTCTGACTGACCAGAGTCATATCTTTTACTTTGGGAATCAGTACTCCTTAGGATGTTATCCTGAAATAGATATGTTACTAAGAACTCTTCATTGAACAATTGGTGACTGCCTTCTAAAACCTTATTTGACCGAACAAAATTTTCGTTAAAGTGCTAGTGACTAGTTGTGGACTGAGAGCTATTAAAAGAATTTTTAGATTCTAATGTTGAATGTGACATCTAAACCAATTAACCGATTTCCATGAAACAAATTACGTTTCATAGAAGAATTGATAAACTTTTCGACTTAAATATTTTAAAACAATCTGTTGCAACATAAGGTTCTAAAAGATGCCAAAGTTGACAGTCGCTTGGGTAAACATTTTTTTCGCGACTTGAAAATTATTATAAATGTGACATCTATGTAACATCAAATTCTCAGGGAGTCCAACTGTCAAAATCCTTATAAAAAACGTACAGAAAAACTTTTTTATATAAAGTTCGGCTTGTGAAAAATATACACAGAACATTGTTAAAATATTACAAAACTTTTTGACATACAAACATTTTTATTTTTAATATTTTTTTATTGAGCTGATTTTTTTCGGTTCTTGGAACAAAACTTGTCTAATATCTGACAAGAACTTTTGGGTAAAATATTATATCATAGAAAATAACATGCAACAACTCGAAAGACTGTGGCAGTAAGAAAATTCTAAAATTTTAATTTAAAAAAAAATATATAATAAAATAAATTTATCCACATTATTCGAGATATTCCAAGCTTTTAAAAATTTCAACATACATTTTAAATATTAAGTGTTTGTAAATAATTTTCTAACCCACTGTACTTATATTTTTGCAGTTCTCATTCGCTTTTTGAAAGTTTTTATATAAGCATAATAAGCTCTAACGAAATGCAGCCAACTTAACCCACAGAAAAATAATTTTTTCTTAAATAGAATATTTTTTTTTTATTTCCTGGAAATTTATTGAACATAATAGACTTCTAATAATAAATTATATTAGTTAAATCCAAGAGAAAAGTCTAATAAAATATGTACTTTAAATCTCATTTGCAAGGCAATAATTTGTTCATATTAATTTTTATTGATCCTCAGGACATTTTTTTTTTTTGATAAAACAATATTTTATTTACTAACGTTCTTTAATATTTATATATCCTGTGGCTATAAAAATTTTTTCTAGATAATTTTGTTGCATGTATGTATGTATGTAACAAACAAACATTTTTTATGCCAAAACGTCGTAATAAGGTCAAGGTCAAAATGATGTCAACAAAATACAGCGACGATTGAAATATTTGCTCAACTTTTATTTAGCAAACATGAAATTTAAATCGATCAATTAAAACGTTTTAAATACAACACACATAACTTAAAATGATTCTTAAACCTTTACTTTATAGAAAACTTAAAATTTTTAGTTCTCTTCTAAAAAAAAATCTAAACTTTAATTAAGCTTTTGTGATGCAATTTCATAGTCAGTTCTTTACAGATCTTATTGCCTTGAAACAAATTTGGTTTGAAGCACTCAAATTCTGGTCCAATTGACATCACTGTCTAATAAATAAGCATACATCAAGCATGACGCTAATTTATAACAGTACGATTGGCTGACGATTTAGCCTTAATATTTTTAACCATATGTACTTCTATTGTATATTGTGTAGTATTACAATATATACCAAAAAGTATTTAAAAATACAAGAGCAAAAGCAGCTAAAGCAGACAATGGCCAAAAATAACTATGTTAACACTAACATGTAACTATTCCATGAATGTGTGTCGAAAAGAAACATAGATCATGTGAAACCTCGAATTTGGTTTTTCATAACATGGCCTATACTATAGACTGAACCAAAAAGAAACACATAACATTTTCGTCATACATACACACACACACGCAGAGAGAATTTGTGTTGCAGACTGAAAGATACTTAGGCAACCCATCCATCCATCCATACATCTACGAGTATCGTTTGTGGCCATCCGTCCGTCTGTCTCCCCGTCGTCATGATGTTATATTAACTACACTTTAAACAAAAGGCCTAAATTTATTTATGTGCTTGTGTATGAGTGTGTGAACAAATATGCTAACTTGGCTTACGTATACCTAGATTTTCCAACAACATGTTTATGAGATTTCTTGTTGCTGTTTGAATTTAATTAACCTCCTCAGTGTGTTAACTAACTATGCGAACAAAAAAAATTTTAAACATTAGATAATGAGCAAAATTATATAAAAACTGCGTGTACATAAATGAATCTTTAAACTCATAAGTCATTTGCCCCACAACCGATATTTCTGAGTAGAAAAAAGCAATCAAATTTACAATTTTAATAAAACATTAATTTTTAATATGAGGTAATAAAGAAACTGTTTCATTAATGTTTACAAAACGAATTTTCACAAAAAAAATCTGTTTTAGAAAGCTTTTTTTAAAAGCTATTAAATTAATTTAATTAAATTTTCTTTCGTATTTAGAGGAATAGGCAGACAGTTTATTTACATTCAACCCATCGAAATACATGACATGAAAATGAACCATGATGAACAGATGTAGCTGCAGCTTTTTTTTATATTCTGTTCTATATTGGCATTGGATTATTCAAATTTATTGCGAATGCAGATTTTCATTATCACCTTCGACCTTTTGTAACAAATTAAAGAGAATATGAAACATTTTTCTTTATTCCAATACAAAATGTCGCAGTTACAGCCGATATTCACTCAACGCAATATGGCCTGTTAAATCATGTCTAATTCTTAATTCAAATATATTAAAAATACTGGCCTGTTAATATTCATTAAACTTGGCTTAGGCCAATTAAATTAATTATTCGAGATATTCTCCAAAATAATTACAAATTTTCTTAAATATTTATCATATCAAACATGAACTGGGAATAAATATTAATTTCATTTTAATATTTTGTCATCACCTCTCTTGTATTTCACTTGTGATGTTTTTTTCTTCCTCAAACAGTGTAAAATTTAGTTGATCAATTTATAAAAAGAAAAATGTTTATCGCTCTAATTAAAAAAAAACCTACAGCCCTCTTCCTTTGCGAACATGTTGTCGAATATTTATGTTGGACCAACCGATTCGTTGAAAATATTCGAAATCATTGTGCTTTTAATAATTTCTAAAATTATAATGAAGTTGGGCCTTCAAATTCGGTCACTTTTTTAAAGGGATATTATCGCCGTCGAAAATGTATAATTACAATAAATAAATATGTATTGTTAGCCGAAGAGTATAAAAAGGGGTGTATGAATTACATAATCTATTTATTTATTTGTAATATATTTGTTATTGAATTAAAAAAGGTGACACACGAGCAAATCAAACGTATTGCTTATTGAGTTAAGGCCACCTTATAGTCAATTCGCCTTGTACACACACTTGATTTTTTTTTGGCTGTCAGTTATTGAAAAATCTGAAGCTAATTTCACACAAAAACATTGTTTTTTTATTATTATTATTATTTATTATATATTTTTTTCACTTGCGATTGGAAAATTTTGATTCATTTTAAATTAAAAGACCATTAGCACGTCAACTTTTTTTTCAATTAATTAACACATCTTGAATAATGATGAACAATAATGTCAAAAATTATGCAGATGTGATACAGAAATCGATATTAAATTCTCTTTAATAATTCAATCGTGATTAACAAAAATCGCACTTAACAAAAAGAAGAAACAAAATTAAATACTTATCAATTACTCTAGTAGTTTCATATGAAAAGGCTTATAACACCGCCATAGTGTTGGCTTCTTTGTTTGTTTGTTCATTTTATTAAATCGTTTTGACTACTTAATAGTGCTAGATAAATTTTACCAACCATAAGTATTCAAAAAAGTAATATAATAAAACTATTTATAATTTTGTAGCCTTTGTTGGAAACATTTCAATGAACTTGTTGTATATAGGTACATACATATAATGCCCATTCAGTCTGTCCATTGAGTCTTTCGAGTGTGGAAATTGAAAAGCAACAAAAGTATAACTTAAGCCAATGTTAAGTTTGATTTTATGGTTTTATTCTTTTCCTGATTGATGTGGTTTTAATGGTTGTTGTTAAGTGTTGTTGCTTTAAATATTTAAAATACATAGTACAATATCGTTTGCTATTTTATATGATTTATTATATTCATCACTAGGCTACACTAAACTCAGGAATATAATAATAAGTCTGTTCAGATTTTAATGAAAATCGCTTTGCTTTGAGTAAAGTTAAGAGAAATTTTGTTTTGAAAGTTTTAAAATCATACAATTAAAAAAATAACAAAAAAAAATATTTAATTTAAAAGATGTCTAAAAAGTGTTTTTTATAAATTTGTTCCTGAGTATTACATATTTTTTTTATTTTATTCTTGCTCTTCAAAGCCAAACAAACAATTAAAGCCATAAAACATCAACATGCAAAATTTACCACAAAAATAAAAGTTTTACGAAAAACCAATAAAACCCTACACCAACAACAGATTAATAAGTGAAAATCCAAATTATTGAAAAACTGCAACTTTATTATTTGCAGTCGTAACTCAGGAAAAAATAATAACAAATAAAAAACAACTCCACGAAAGGAAAACAAAATAAATTTTCTTTGTTGTTTTTATTCATTTTACTTTTATGTTGTAAAATAAACGTAAACGCTGCAAACCGGAAAATTGTTGCACAGCACATTTTCCGCAACAATTGTAACTACACACTCACACAGTAGTAACAACTTTAATTAAAAAAAAAAACAACTTTGTGCAACAACCAACAATTTACCGCCACCCGTACTGTCTGTCTGTCGGAGAATGTGGTAGACCAACACTCGTTTAACTCAATTGAAAATTATGGAAGAAGAATTAAGCTTTTCCTTTCGGTGATAGAGCAGGGTAAGCATGTGTGTGGGTGTGTGTGTGTGTGTGTATAAGTATGTAAATGCATAAGTGTTTTTGTTTGAAAGTCTACTTTTTTTTACTAAACAAATAACGGAAATTAAATGTATTTAGACCTTTTAGTCAAAGAACTCTCACGATTTGTTTAAAACTTCAAAATGCATTTTTGTAGAAGAGGAAGAGATTTTAAAATTACGTGCATGTTCAATTAATGTTTTCCCAGCAAGCAAGTGGGAATAAAATTTATATGTATGTACATATTTTCTTGCTTTAAAAATATTTAAGTAATTTCAGCAATAATATGTATAAATAAAAATATGTCATTTAACCAAAGTTAATTATTGATATTTATTTGAAAAATATGTATATGCATACTCGTACAATAGTGAAGGTAGAAAATTTTCTAGTGGCGTCTATAGCCCCTGAGAGTTTTTCTGGATTGAACTAAAACTCTTTAACGAAGAGGAATATCGTAAAACTACGCAAAGATAATATAAATTAATAGCAGGTGGATTTAAACAAATTCCGAAAGGTTTACCTCGGGAGGTTATCAACAATTTTGGATTGAAAATTAGTTCTCGAATTCTTAATCACACGCCATATCCAGCTAGTTTTGGTTGCTACGACCTAACTATAATGCATCTTATACATATGTATGTAATTATCTGCTGGCTAAAGAGTCTAAAAAGAAATGTCCTCTCTTTGGATGAGTACAATTACAATCTAAGAGGCAGGGATGGGCGAACATTTGTGCGTCAGCCGAAGGGAGAGACTAGATCGCAAATAAACAAATAAGACAATCAAGTTTGGTAGTGATAACAATATGGTGAGAATTTGTTCTTCAAGGCAGCGATAGGGTCCAATTTTTCATTGTATTGTATGTAAGTACATATGTATGTACATACATATGTGCATAAGTGTACATAAGTATGTATGTATATATATGTGTACATATGTATGTATATGTACATATATGTAAACATACTTATATATTTATTTACATATTTGTATACATATGTACATATGTATATACTTATGTACATATGTACATACATATGTACTTACGTAAGATGTGTAAGTAGACATGTATGAATTCATAAGCTCTGGTTTGCATAAACAATTAAATTAAGCTTTATTTAACGATTTTTCCTTAAAATTTCATCATACATACTTAAGTATGTACTTATGTACATATGTATGTAAGAACATATGGACATACTTACGTATGTACTTATGTAAGTATGTAAGTATGTGTCTGTTTTTTGATTTTTGTTTATTGGAACATACATACATATGTACATAAGTACATACATACATACATATATATATATATATATATATATATATATATATATATATATATATATATATATATATATATATATATATATATATATATATATACATATATATATATATATATATATATATATATATATATATATATATATATATATATATATGTATATATATATATATATATATATATATATATATATATGTATGTATGTGTATATGTATATAAGTATATGTATGTACATATGTACATATACATATGTACATACACACATACATACATACTTATATACATAATTATTCATGGACATATTAACATCCTGATTTATGTACATACATACTTATGTACATAGATGCATTTACATATGTACTTACATATGTAAGTTGTATGTACATACATATGTATGTACATATGTATGTACATACACATGTAAATGCTTACAAAATAGTTGAATGTTTTAATTAATAACATTTAATAAACGTAAAACTTAAAACGCAATAAAATGTTATCAATTTTTTATCTTTGTAATAATTTCTTACCTATTGTGTTTTTTGAAATCGTTTTAGTTTAACAAAAAAAATTAATTTAAGCACTTTGTTGTAAGAAAATTAACTTTCACTTTTTTATACATATAATTTTCCTTTGTTTTCTGCATAAATCACTAAATGACTGAATAAATAGAGAAAAAATTACTGTTAACCCACCTCATTTGGTTAAAATTTGATTACTAAAGTTTCTTTTTATGTTTTGCTTGTCGCCTGCTCTTCTTTTTGATTTATCGTGTTTTTAATACACAATCTGATCATAATATTCATGTTGTTGTTGCTAATTAACTGTTGTTTACTTGGAAGAGTAAGAGTAAGTAATTGATTGTATGTACATAAGTACTTATGTAGGTACTCTCGTTTTGTATTTACTTTGTTAGTACTTACATACATAAATATGTACATACATACATGTAAATATATATTAAAATTCATTAAGTGTTGTCGTTGTTGTTGTTGCGATTATTTTATCAGTTTCTCTGCGTTAATATATTGTTAATGTCTTGTTAATCGCCATTACAGTTGTTTTGTATGTACATATGTATGTATGTATGTATGTTTACTTATATAAAATCCTTTAAGGTGCTTAGTCACCTTGTTTGAATGTGATTTATGTAAGTATGTACATATGTATGTACATAAGTAAGTGTCTCAAAATAATGAATTAATGAAATGAATGAATGTATGAAAGTATGTCGCCATTAAGCAAAAAAGCAAAGCGATTTTTTTGTCTTCATTATTTTAGTCACGTCTAAGTCGGTTTTGAAAAAATCAAGTGTTGAAAGAGTTGGCCTGGCTGAACGTTTTTATGAATATGGTGAGAAAAACATTTCGAAAATGGGCAGATCTTTGGGGTGTTGTTTTAGATATTGCAGTAATAGGCTTGAATTTACTATTTTAAAGTTTTATAGAAACAGAAACAAGAGCTGACTTTAAACGTGATAATTTGACGATACAAGAAAAAAATTAAAGCGTTATGGGTTACTTTCCCTTACAATATTAATAATTAGGTTAAGAAAATGAAAAAAAATGGAAAAAAGAAGTTTTACAATTTCCTTCAATTAAAAATAAATAGAACATACATAAAGTCATAGCAGTTGTTCACTGGCACCACATCTAAAAAAACTTAATAGATATAAGTATGTACATATGTACATAAGTACATAAGTATGTATGTACATATGTATGTATATACATATAACTGATATAACTTAATATGTACATACACATAATATACTGTCTAAAATTTATACTTATGTACATACTTATACCTATGTATGTATGTATGTCCATATACTTACATATTTACTTTGATAAAAATATAAAACTGGAAATTCACCTTTCAATGTTCAAAGAAAAACTTTATGTGTCTATGAATTAGTTGAATTTAAGCAATCCAGCGAATTTCATCATTGTTTATATAAGTACATACATACATACATACTTATGTACATAATATACATCCATACATATGTATGTATATAAGTATGTATTTTAAACTTTTTATGTATCACAATTTCGTATTAATTTATTTTTGGTCGCTTCAGCTTCACAAGGCTTTTCCATATAAAATATTATTTTTCGGTTTTGCGGAGGACGGTTGTATGTTACTAACAAAAAGAAAATTTCACATTTGTATTAAGCTTTTGTTTAGCATTGGCTGGATTTACATAATTAACCATTTCAGGGTTAATGTTCATGCATATACATATATACACACGCTATACATGTGTACATATGTACATATGCATATACATTTTTTAATGTCTCAACAAGGCTCAAGTTAGAAAATAATACATACATATGTACATAAGTATGTATGTATGTATAATACAATTGTTATAAAGGTACAACCACTTTTGAAATCTTAACCCTAAATTGTATGACAAATAAGGGAATTTCCTGATATTAAAACTTTTTGAAGTGTTTACTATATGTATACATACTTACATACGAGTATATGCTTGCATGCCTATACATAAATATGTACATCTAAACATATGTATGAATGTACATAAAATATGTTTCTCAAAAACGGTTTGGTTTTCATGGTAGTTTACTGCGCGCAAACTGTCAAATAGGGTCTAGATGTCCTCAGATGTGTTGTGCTAGTAGAATGACTTGCAGTTATAGATCCACTCTGTTAACGTGAGATATCTTAAGATATAAAATTCGACTTGACCTCGATACTTCGCACAGATCGTCCAGTATATAACCGCCAAGGCAGGACACACGCAGAAAAGGTGAAAGACTATTTATTCTTTTCCTACATCCTTGCAGCCACGGCAGTGGTCGTTCGAGTTGGCTTATGTGTATTTCTAACATCCAGTGACCCGCTAATATCGACAGCAGTCTTTATATATGTAAGTACAAAAGGGTTGCATTATGCGACCCTGCATGTGTCGAGAATATGCCATCTGCTTTCAACCTTTTGAAGGAAATACATAATTAAAGATACTGTTTTTAACAGTCCCAAGCGGAATTACAACGTATTGGAAATATTCAAGGCTGATCCCAATCTATTTAGCTCATCTGCCTGCGGTCTCTATTCAAACTAAGATAATGTCAAAGTTGATTTAGCCTTAACAGTTCTTCCCTACATTGTCTGATCAATAAAGGTGTAGCAATGAAGGATTTTAGAGATAGAAGTGCCACCTGACTGTCAACGAAATTTGTATTATTCCCTCAGATCATTAAACTGCTGTTTCCTTTATAGGAAATCGGTTTACTTATTCAAATAAAACTTTTGCAAAAGAAAAACAGAACAACTTTAACGTGACCAAAGTACTAAACCATATTAATGTTTATTATACAAGAGCATGTACATACATACATAATTGTATTTTGCACTTGACCAATTTAAGCCATAAACCCATAAAACAAATGCCAAGTAAGTTAAACATCATAGAAAGAGACTCCAAGCAGCACCATTGGTATTGCAAATTGATATTATTGAAATTGATTTGAAACATCGATTTGGCATATAAAAAAATATTACAAAATTAAATAAATTCAATGCACATTGTATGATATTGTAAAATTTTAAAAGTTAAAAGCATATCAACAAAAGATGCACCATCGATTGATTTTTTTTAAAGTTGTAACAATCAATAATTTGCTTTTTGTTTATTAATTATTAAATTTTTGAGTTTGTAAGCATATAATTTGTGCTTAGCTTTTGCAATCTATATATATAAAAGAAAGTGATGTTAGTTACTACGCTTATAACTCAAGAACGCCTGGACCGATTTCGATGATGAGTACCAATTCGGTTAGGTCTTCACCCAAACAAGGAGAATACCCAAGAAAATTCCGGAAAATTTTCCGAAAACAAAAATTATGAAGAAAATTAATTTCCCCATACATTTTGTATGGAGCGATTTTACAACGCCATTTCAACCCAAGAACCCATAAAAAACGAACATTATTTCAAATGCTGGTTCCGGTATTGCCAGTAGATGGCGCTGTGGCATCAACTTCTGACAAACAGAACAGTTGAACTGTTTTTCAAATTTTTATCAGCTTAAGACAGTTATTGTAAATAAATTTGATTTAATACATTTATTGTTTTGAAACGGTTTTTTGTGAATTTGCTATTACCACTAAAAAGAGACCTTAATTTGGGATTGTGCAATTAATTTTAAGGTGTATTACTTTGAAAATCAATTGTTATTCTTCTATTTTCAAACGGTAAGTTGCAATGAAAGTTGTTTATTTTGTGCGGTTATGACATTTGAGCACATGTTTTGTGTGTTCATTTCTCAGTGTGATTCACAATGCCGCGAGCCAGAAGATCTAATCTTTCGCGTCGAACCCGAAATGCAAGTAGAGTTCGGAATATCGCCTATCAATTGACGACGGATGAACAAGAAATCGCAAGAGAACAGCGCCGTGTTAGTATGGCTCGACTTCGTGCATCACAAACACAAGAAGAAAGACAGGCGGCAAATGAAACGGCTCAGTTAACAATGACAAATCGTCGGGCCAACCAAAGAACTCAACAACGTGATAATGTAAATCAACGCATAAGAAGAAGTGCTTCCAGTGTTTATTTGAATCGAGTAGCGTTTCATTACGATTGCAGAATTGACTACAGCTCTCATCCTTCCGTTCAAATTGGCCCAATGGAGGTTGTGTGCAAACATTGCGGTGCATTAAAGTTTGCTGGAGAAACACCTGGGTTGTGCTGTCTCAGTGGCAAGATTAAATTACCACCATTGCCCTTACCAACAGAGCCATTGCGTTCTTTGCTTTATGGTCAAACACCAGAATCACGTCATTTTCTATCGAACGCTCAGAAATACAACGGATGCTTTCAAATGACTTCATTTGGAGCAGATATTATTCATGAACGCGGATTTAATCCGACATTCAAGGTAATAAATTACGCAATCATTTTGTTTTGATGCACAAAAAATTTTGAATCTAATTTCGTCATTCACTCTACAGATCCAAGGCCAAATTCACCATCGAATTGGATCATTACTACCACTTGAAGACGCACAACATAAATTCCTACAAATCTACTTCATGGGCAATGTGGAACATCAACTTTATCAGCGCCAAACAATCAACACGGAAATGAAAAGAGGAATTCTTCGAGATCTGCAGCAGCTGCTTCATGAACATCATGCATTGGTTCGTTTATTCAAACTGCGTTGGATCGCATGCCAACTGATGACTATAAAGTCGTGATCAGAGCGGATAAAAGACCTGCAGGAACGCACGAACGCCAAATTAACGCTCCAACAATAGATGAGGTTGCAGTTGTGATTGTTGGCGAAAACCGGGAATCACGCGATATTGTGATCACACGTCGGGACTCTGGGCAATTGCAACGAATATCCGAAACACATCGTTCATACGATTCATTGCAATACCCACTTATGTTTTGGCAAGGAGACGATGGATATTATATTAACATCAAGATGATAAATCCATCGACCGGTGAGTACAGATATCTAAATAATTTTCATTTCAATATGACACTAATGCCACTGATATCATTTAGGTGAGGAAACTACCAGGAAGGTCAGCGCAATGAATTTTTACGCGTATCGTTTGATGATTCACCAAAATGTAGACAACTATTTGCTTCGATTTCGCAGATTGTTTCAGCAATTTTGCGTCGATATGTATGCCAAAATAGAAGCAGAGCGCCTCCTTTTTATCAGTTTAAATCAAACCAAACTACGTACGGAGGAGTACATTCATTTACGCGATGCAATTTCCACCGAAGGAAATGCATCTGATTTTGGTCGGTTGACCATTTTACCGGCGACGTTCGTCGGCAGCCCACGTCATATGCATGAATATACGCAAGATGCGATGACATATGTACGTTATTACGGCCGTCCAGACCTGTTCATCACCTTTACGTGCAATCCAAAGTGGATAGAAATTGTTCAACTGCTGCTTCCTGGCCAAACATCAAGTGATCGGCATGATATTACCGCACGTGTATTCAGGCAAAAAATCCGGTCGCTCATGGACTATATTGTTAGACATCGTGTCTTTGGGGATACTCGATGTTGGATGTATTCAATTGAATGGCAAAAAAGAGGATTGCCGCATGCGCACATTCTCATTTGGTTAGTCGAAAGAATACAGCCAGACCAAATTGATGACATCATATGTGCCGAGATTCCTGATCCCGAAACCGATCTAGACCTGCATGATGTCGCAATAGCAAACATGATTCATGGCCCGTGTGGCTCCATTAACCCACAATCACCATGCATGGTTGATGGCAAGTGTTCTAAGCGTTATCCACGAAATTTGACTGATGAGACCATCACTGGCAACGATGGTTATCCATTGTATCGGCGTCGATCATCTCATGACGGCGGTAGAACAATTACAGTCAAAATAAAAGGAAATGATTTCGTGGTCGACAACTCTTGGGTTGTTCCGTATTCGCCACTTCTTTCGAAAACATTCAAGGCGCATTGTAACGTGGAGTATTGCAATTCAGTGAAGTCCATCAAGTACATCTGCAAATATGTCACGAAGGGCAGTGACATGGCGGCTTTTGGTCTTCAAGCTCCTGACCCCAATGATGAAATCACTCGCTATCAAGTTGGTCGGTACGTAAGTTGCAATGAGGCGATTTGGCGTATATTCTCATTTCCCATTCACGAACGCTATCCGACTGTTACACATTTGGCAGTGCATCTGGAGAACGGTCAACGAGTTTATTTCACTGCAGCAAATGCCGCTCAACGTGCTCACAACCCACCAGCGACAACATTGACCAGTTTCTTCTCGATTTGCCAAAGTGATCCATTTGCACGTACGTTACTTTACTCAGAGATGCCGCGCTATTATACTTGGAATGCTTCATCGAAGAAATTTCAACGTCGAAAGCAAGGCGATGTAGTTCCTGGTCATCCGAATGTGCGTTCTACTGAAGCCCTTGGCCGTATTTATACAGTTCATCCGAAAAATGATGAATGCTTTTACTTGCGACTATTGCTGGTGAATGTTCGTGGTCCGACATCATTTGAATCTCTTCAAACTGTCAATGGTGTAGTGTTGCCAACATTTCGTGCAGTATGTCAGGAGCTTAATTTGCTAGAAAACGATACGCATTGGGACTCGACAATCGCTGAAGCAACTGTTTCCGCATCTCCAAGTCAGATACGCACATTGTTTTCAATCATTATTTCCACATGTTTTCCATCGAATCCACGTGAATTGTGGGAGAAGTACAAGGATGACATGTCAGAAGACATTTTGCATCGAGTTCGTGTCCATTCAGGTAATCCCCATCTTGAGATGAATGAAGAGATGCACAACCAGGCTTTGATTTTGGTAGAAGACATGTGTTACCTAATGTGCGGCAGTTTGTTAGTCAGGTTAGGAATGACATCGCCTGATCGTGGAATAAACGACGCATTCGAACGAGAATTGCAGCGTGAGCATGAATACGACACAAATGCATTAAGCGAATTTGTTCGAACGAATGTACCTTTGTTGAATCCCCAACAAAAAGAAGTATACGATACGGTGATGAAGGCAATTGATGATGGAAATGGCGGAATGATTTTCCTTGATGCGCCTGGTGGCACTGGCAAGACATTCCTTTTATCATTGATTTTGGCTACAGTTCGTGCAAGATCGGAAATTGCTGTAGCAGTTGCTTCTTCCGGAATAGCAGCTACGCTGCTGGAAGGTTGCCGAACCGCTCATTCTGCATTAAAATTGCGATTAAACCTTCACGCGATTGAAGAACCCACATGCAACATAGCGAAACATTCAGCAATGGCCAAAGTTTTGGTAGCAAGCAAAATTTTTATCTGGGACGAATGCACAATGTCGCATAAACGTGCTTTAGAAGCTCTGGATCGCACTATGAAAGATCTGCGCAATGACGCAAGATGTTTTGGGGGTGCATTGATTTTACTCTCAGGCGATTTCCGGCAAACACTACCAGTAATACCACGATCGACCGCTGCCGATGAGATCAATGCTTGCCTCAAATCATCACCATTGTGGCGTTATGTGAAGAAACTTCAGCTGACGGCAAACATGCGAGTTGCATTGTTAAACGATCCATCTGCCGAAGTGTTCTCCAATCAACTGCTAACTATCGGTAATGGTCGTGTTCCTGTCGACTCATCGAATGGATTGATTTCATTCCCGTCAAATTTTTGCAATTTCGTCTCAACGAAAGAGGAGCTCATCAAGAAAGTGTTTCCGAACATCATTGCTAACCACAAAAACTACGATTGGTTGAGTGAAAGAGCAATTTTAGCGGCAAAGAACAAGGATGTGGATCACTTAAACTTTAGAATTCAAAATCAAATCATTGGGTCACTGCATTCGTTCAAATCTATCGACTGTGTAACAAACGAAGACGAAGCAACCAACTACCCAACTGAGTTCTTGAATTCGTTGGATGTGCCTGGTTTGCCGCAGCACAATTTGCAATTGAAGGTTGGTTCAGTCGTTATCATGCTTCGCAATCTCAACCAACCAAAATTATGCAACGGAACGCGTTTAGCGGTCACGAAACTAATGACCAATGTGATTCATGCGAGACTACTAAAAGGAAAATTCAAAGGTGAGGAAGTTCTCATTCCGAGAATTCCAATGATCCCAACCTATATACCATTCGAGTTTAAGCGAATACAATTTCCAATTCGTCTCGCATTCGCTATGACAATTAATAAATCACAAGGGCAATCATTGAGTGTTTGTGGCCTGAATCTGGAAAATGACTGTTTTTCACACGGACAACTGTATGTCGCATGTTCCCGTGTCGGAAAACCTTCTGCATTGATAGTTTTCGCACCTGACAACAAAACGAAAAATATCGTTTATCACAGAGTGCTTCAATGAGGGGAAATACAATACAATAAAAGAAAAAATAATTTCATACGAGTAAGTACAGATAAAGTACTGGCGATGAGAAGTATCAGTTTAAACCCGGATTTTAATATTATTTTAGGTTAGCGGAGGGAGTTGTTAAGAGCAAAAAAGCTGAAGATATAAGTATTTATAGTACTGACGGAGACAGATATCAAATTATATCTACATTTTTCATTTCAGTTTCATTGCTGGAGGGGTATGATCAATGTTAGTCCTAAACATATACATATACGTACATCTATAGTACAGATCATGGGAAATTTTTAGGCAAAACAACGTTTGCCGGGTCAGCTAGTTCTCTATAAAAAAAATTTAATTTGGTTAGAAAAAATTAGACAAAATCGAAAAAAAAGTATTTAAACAGAAAAAATAGTTACGTTTGACCTTGCAGGGCAGCTCTTTTTTCATTTATACCAAAATGGCATTGTCATTATCTGGTTTGGATGTACATACATATGTATCTACATACTTACATAAGTACATATGTATAACGAATGGTTTGATATCGGAAATTTAAATACAGTTGTAAAGTTTACGAAAGAAATACTTATATGTATGTACATACACATTTATTTTAAAATCATAACGATTTTTAAAATTGTGTGCAAAAGAATTTATACATATGTACATACATACTTATAAGTACATATGTATGTACGTTCTAAATACGAGAATTATTAAAAAGATTTTCTCATGTTCGAACTCTTATAATATTCAAAGTCAAATTACAAAGATGTGCTTTTTTCTCACTAAAGACTTCTTATAAAGAAAAGTATACTTTTCTAAGAAATTTATAAGGTTTTTTGTATTTACATATTTAATACTTATGTACGTATGTACAAATATGTACATACATACTTAAGTACATATATACATATGTACATACTTATGTATGTACGAGTAGATATTATGGACTCATACTTAAAAAATTTAACAAAAACTTGTTTGGATTATTGTAAGTGTAAAGAGGTTAAATAAATTATTTTCTCTTTTTTTTGAAAATTTCACTTAGATGAGTTGGTCAGTGTGTGTTTTTGTTCTTTTTTCCCTGCATGTCAATAAAAGTGTTCACCTTTATGTTGTTGTGGTTTGCGTTTAATGCTCTCGACTTATTTCACATCATTCTTTTTAAGACAAGACTTGTTGTGTTTCTTTATTTTCCGTACATGCATGTACATACTTACATAAATATGTACATACATATGTATGTACATATATACATACTTAGTTATATACATATGTATGTATGTATGGGACGGCTCTTTATTTATTTTATTTAAAATTTAAGTAGGTCATCTCTTTAAAGAAACGGTACACATGGCATAAAAGATTTAGAAAAGGTTCCAACCCGAGAAACCAGTTAGAAGAAACAAAAATAGCCAAAACAAAACCCAAGAAAGAATAAAACGCGCCAGTTGTGTCAGAGTCCTAAAGGATTCATTTCAAAATTGTAATCAATTGGTAGAAGTAAAGCTATGATTTTGACACTCAAAGATTCCACACAAGAAGTAAAAAGTTTAAATTAAACATTATTGAGGAATTTCTGTTCTCCATCTTCGCTCTTTCGCCTTCCACACCTGTACATAAGTACATAAGTACATAATTATATACATACATATGTAAGAGTAAGTATGTATAGGATGAGGTACATACTACATTGTTAGGCATATGCATATGTACTATGTAAGTATGTACATAAGTACATATGTATGTACATATGTACATGCTCTTCGAAAAAATTAAATGTTTTACTTTTTGATTCATTTATTTAATTTTTATGTATGTATGTAATTACTTCCCTAATTTTTAGGGAATATGGTCTTCACTGAAGAACTAATTTTTTTATATCAAGCTAGACTTGATATATGGACAAATGGTTCTACCTGGTTATAAGTGATATCAAACCATAATTGGCTTTAGCTCATTAAGCAAGTGAAAGATGGGCTAAGACTTACATATGTACATAATTAAGTATGTACATACATATGTAAGTCTATAATGCACTTAATTTCGCATAATTTTCCATTGCGTGTATTAGTGTACATAAGTATGTACATATGTACATATATAAGCATTGAGGATATTCTGCAATATCTCATAGAGTTAAAAGTGCAATAGTATAAAGTTTTCCAATCCTGTACTTTATATACCCATAAAAAGTTATTATAAGACAAAGCCATGTTTGAAATTGTTTGGACGGGAAGAGAATTGCACTCATTCTTACATAGATACGTATGTATTTATGTACATGTAAGTAGGTATGTACTTATGTACTTATGTACATACAGATGTATTTAGCTTGGAATTTAGCTTCTTAAGTATGACGAAGAAAAAAAGATTATTTTGTAATTTTGTTGTTGATAAACATTTTTTGTGTGAAACATGAGATTGTCTCATAATAAAATGCGTGTTTGTTGTTGTTCTTGTAATCTGGACTATCGCAATTGTCATTAGTTGTAACTTTCAAGCATTTTTTTTAAATTTGCTTTGCACTAATCAGAGTGACCAGGCCATTCATGTAAGTATGTATGTATAAAAAAAGAAATATGTATATGTATAAGTATATATATATATATATATATATATATATATATATATATATATATATATATATATATATATATATATATATATACATATATATATATATATATATATATATATACACACATATATATATATATATATATATATATATATATATATATATATATATATATATACACACACATATATATATATATATATATATATATATATATATATAAGTATATACATATATATAAGTATATATATACATAAGTATACATACTTATATGTATGTATTTACATATGTACGTAATTAACCCATTTTCTCACTTCTCATTATTAACAAATTTTTCAATTGCATTGTGGAATTCTAACGATGATTTTCACAATATGTTCTAATTTCACTTAAATTTCCATAATTTTTTTTTGGTGATAGTTCCTTTTGTGAAACGTTTTACTTTTTGCTGTCCATTTAAAACGTTTTAACTTTTATCTCAGTATTTTTAGTTTTTTTTTTTTAAATTATAAAAAAATTATTTATAATACATACTTATATACATACATACATATGTATGTAATAAAAATGCGTGTTGATGGGCCTCAATTATGTACTTATGTATGTAAGTATATTTTAACTTATTGGAATACCTACCCAGTATGTAAGGAACTTCCAAAGAAGTGAATAATAGCTAAAACTTGTGATCCGAAAGTAGTGAACACTCGTAGCTTTTCCAATGATTTTCTTACAAGTATGTATGTATGTTCTTTCCATTTTTTTTTTGGATACTATTCACTGAATTTGAAACCATGTACAAGATGTGAAAACATAATTTTTTGAAAATACGAAGGCATTAAAACTTTTCATTCTAAAGTTTATGTCACACAATACTTTATTACACATTTGATTTTTGTTCACATAAATACTTAAGTTGTTTTTATTGATACTTATATTTGTCGACTGGATTTGGACTCGGACTTGGCAATACATGTTTAACAGTCAACGCATTTACCATATTAGACCACATGACTATTTTTTAAAAGAGTAGCGGCACTAAGTTAATATACATACATAAACATAAGTATATACAGAGAGTAGCTGTGTGAGAGAATATGTTTTTGGAAGGAACTTAGCAAAAAGAAGTCAGCACATGCAGAGATTTTACAACGAAGAAATAAAAAGCATGTAAGTAGCTGAGACTTTGCTACAGGCTTTTTATTAAAAAAATTCTCTTTCTTAATGCCTTCAACTAATTTGCAAGGTGTCTTCAACATATTAATAAGAGTAGATTTTTGAGGGTTTCTTCTTTTGTTATTAAATAGCGATTAGTTAGTTTTAGAAGTATTAGAAACCGAAGTGTAGAAAGATTGATGATGGCCACATTTGGTTTTTTCTTATGTGAAAGTAATACTTACATAAGTAAGTATGTATGTATGTAAGTAGGTTCAATTAAAATTTTTAGAAAAGCATTGTTTTCATCCAAGTTTAATGAAGTAAGTATTTCATTTAAATTTGTGCAAGATTTTCAACTTACTAACTTCCTAAGAGGTGGGAAATAATGCACTAGCGGATACTTTGGTAGTAATAATCCCATCATTCCTCAAGAACAACTTCCATTTTTTTTACTGGGTACTTCATGCGATGATTCTCATACGTGGATCTTTTAAGGTGGCATTCTTCATGACTTAGTCCTCCCTGTAAATATTTTCTCGCAGGTTGGGAGCTCGTAAAGCAATATTTGCGACCCGTAGTATCAATTATGATAAGCGAGTAATCTTATGGTCTTATTGCAACATTTTATTGTATCAAACTTTCTCCTTCCTCTTCAGAAAATTTTGGCCCTTTTAATAAATACTAAGAATAAATGTTACAAAAACACTTTAAAATTACTGATCGAACCAGTCACAACCATATTTTTACACAAACAAGTTAAACTAAGTACATAATTGAAAAGAAAGTATTAAATGTCAAAATATTTCAATTACGCATCCAGCTCACAATAATAACAATTACAAAATAATACACTTTTTATAATAATTTAAAGAATTAAATATATGTATTTGATTTTCGAAAATAATCGTTGGAATTATAAAGTGCAGTTTAAAGTCTTTGAATTATGAAAAGCCATGAATTGTTTTAATTACATACTTACATACATAAGTACATACTTACATACATAAGTATATGACGACCACTTTCTATACATGTAAATAAATTCTTGTACATACTTACATACATACATTTATGTACATGTGTAAGTGTTTAAAAGAAAACTAGTGAAAAATATTTATAAGAGTTTATGTCAGGGATAGGCAAAAATACATATAAACAATTTGTTTGCGCTCACAAACACACATAAAGAATCACTATTGCCAGATCTGACATTTTCATGTCATACCTACATTTGAAATCTTAAATCTCCATTCCCTCATAAAAATTTTGTTCATCAGAACTTGTATTTCCTCAGGTTAATTTCATATGAATTTCTGGGGATCTCACTTTTTGCATATGGCAACGCTAATTTCTAACCAGAAGCGTAACACGTCCATCGTGTTTGAGTGCTCGAGTGAGACTGACTTATGTTTTTTATTTCTCTGCAATACGTGTGCACATGTACACGATGTAAGAGCGTAAGCATTGGCGCGGCGCCCTTGTTTTGCCTATCGCTGGTTTATGTACATACATAAATGATATGTACTTACATATGTAAAATATTTTGTTGCATAAAAATTAAGACATGGTGAAAATGCAGCTGGTTATAATGCGACAATGGCCACACTAATGCTGTCTTATATGTATGTACATATGTAAGTACATATGTACATATTTATGAATATGTAACTACATATACTTATACATAACTACCCTGAAGGAAATGTCACTAGTGATTCACTAGTGATTCACTATTGACAAAGTCACCAGTACTAGTGACAACTTATACCCCAGCCAATGCTTTTTTCTGTTGACATTTAACATGCGCTTGTCATTGAAAATCCACTAGTGACGTTGGAACTAGTGACGAACTAGTTCCAATGGGACCATATGACGACCGTAGAACTAGTACTTCTCTGTAGACATTGTCACCAGTATTATTGACATACTCTACACAATACTTCTTTCTATTGAAATTTAAGATGGACTTATCATTGAAAACCCACTATTGAAGAGGTCGTTCTAATGGGTCCATGTAAACAATTTTTGATATACATATATCCCTACAGTTTTAGTTAAAATAAATGATTAAAGGTTCACCATAGAACAAATAAACGCAATTAAAAAATGAAGAGGCATAAGCGTGCTCTCAGAAATTTCTCTGCTCATCAAACAAAAACATGTTGACAACTCCGTTGACGATGTCTACATATGAGTCACCAAAATAGTCGACAAAACTGGTGACTTGGGTACACTTGTCCCCATGTTTCCTTCAGGGTACTTATTTGTTTATGTATGTACAGATATACATACATATGAATGTATGCATGTACATACATATGTATGTACTTGAATTAATACTTTATGAATTTGTTGAAGTCATTGATCTATTAGAGTTTATTTGCAGTCTCTGACTCATATTGAACAGCAAATTAATTTTAATAAAAAAAATTATTTTTTGCTTTTGATTTACATCCCGTTATTATTTTTAAAAATCAATTGGTGTTAATAACAGATGTTATATACATACATACCATATGTGTGTATGTATGTACGTAAATACATACTTATGTATGTACTCATATATTGTGAATCAAAAATTATTTCATAAACATTACCGCACTCGATTGGAAATTTGAGACAATAAAAAAGTAATAACAACTTTTGAAACCACAATGCGTAGTAAAGAGGATAATGCTTGAATAAAGAGACTATTAACATTGAGCTGTTGTTTGCATCAATGTTTTTGTTGTACTTGAAATCTTATGTTGCTTATTTACTAGTTTTGTTATAATTATGGTTATTATTATTTAGTGCCAATATTTTAGTTATAGGATCTTAGAGCATACGAAATTTTAATAAATTTTATTTTTAGAAGGAAAATATTGCGCTTCACTTTTAAGCTAAAGAAAATTTTTCCACATAAATTTGGAAACTTCATAAGCGATTATTTAAGTATGTGCTTTTAAAATTTTTAATATAATTTTTAGTGCATATTCAAAATTAATAAACACTGATAGTGTACTCCAAAATATTTATGTTTGGGAAAATGTATGTATTCAATACAATAGAATATATGTATAAGCATATATGTAAGTAAGTATGTATAAACTTAGTTTTTGTTTCTAAACATCTTCTCCTTGAAAAATTTTAATATCTGATTTATTAATAAATCATTAAGGTACACAATTTTACTGATCATTTGAAATATGTACATACTTACATACATACATATGAAAAATTTTTAAAAACTAATTACCAAAGTTTTACGAAAAAAGTTTTAGTAATATTGTTACTTGTATAACTTTGAAAAACAAATTTTGCTTAAAACGAAATTAAATACACAAAACTTGCTATTTAATACGTGTACAAGAGATTTTATATAAAACTTTTGTTCTAAAATTTCAATACAGAAAATTCAAGTTATGAAATTTATTTTCAAATTTCAAATTTCATTTTTATACAAGCTTATGAAAGAGCTAAATGATTGATTTTTTTTATTGTCGTTTGGCTCATCTTCACAAAGGAGTATCTTATTAATGGGTAAATTTAAAATTATTTTAGGAAAATCAACCTTAATCTTGATAAGTACTAAAAGTATATAAATTACTATTATAATTAATTAGTTCTAAAAATTCAATTATATATAAGTTCGTAGAGTAAAAATTAAAAAATTATATATGTATACAAATAGAGTTTTTAATTTAAAACCTATGAGATACGAAAAACATGATTTTGATAATTTTAGAGGCAACAAAAAAAATTAATACATGCTAAAAGATCTCTAATAGACCATAAGGCCTAAAGCAGGTATTTGTAATAAGTACGCAGTTTTAGTACTTATGTATATAATATGGCAAATGTTTAATTTAAATTTGTATTAATTTATGTATGTATGTATATACTCGTACGTAAATTGGGGAAAAAATTTATAAATGTTCCATTTAATTGCAAAACAATTTAATTACTACGAAATTACTGTTTGTAAAAAATCTGTTCTAAATTTTCTCACCAAATTTTAGTACTAATTGTATTTTTTTTTATTAAAACCTATATTTTGCTATATACTTGTACTAAAATTATAATTATTTTAAATGTGTGTATACATACAACACTGAAACTGGTGCCAATTTTTTAAAAAATTTTTAGTAAAAACTTCTTAATTAAAAAAAATGTAGAGCAGAAAAATGTATTTCAATAGTAAATTATTTAAAATTTGATTTCATAAAAACCTCAAAATTTACATTTCAAAATCGATGATATAAAAATGAAGCATTGGATAAAAATTTTATGAACAAGTTCATGACAGACTTTTGATAATTGAATATTACTGATTTGAACATTTTCTTGATTTAACATACATGCAAGTATGTATGATACGATTATTGTAAATTTTCCTATTGGGCCAGATTTTCATTTCAATGTATGAGATCCGTGAGATTTAAATGATTGCCGCTTTATACAAAAGTATATTTTTTATTGACAAAAAGTTTCATATAACAAACATGAATATAATTTTTTTTAATAATAATATCATGTTCATTGACATGATTGAAAAGAAAAGTAGATTTAATTTTATGTATGTATTAATCGGATTTCAAATTTGTTTGTTATTGTTGAGTGCCTTTACAACAAAGTAAGAAAGCTGGTATTAATTTTTAATAATCATATTTTTTTCTTTGTAGCATTTTAAACATGGAGTCATATTTAACGGAAATCAAACAATTGCGCATACCACGCCCCAGATATGAACCCAGTGCAAACAGTCCACCTCTCAGTGCCTACTATCCACTGGCTAGACCGTTTACACCTCCTCGTGATTACCAGTTGGCAGCAAACGAATCGCTTTTAACCACCCACCAGCATTCTTATCAAGAGGGCGGAGACGCTTTTCGACCATCGTTACATCAGAAAATTTAAATATTTTTCATTTGCAGAAGTATTTTTTTAATAACATAAGTGCTCATAATAATCTAAACAAATATACATACATGCATACATACATATATTTTATTTTCAAATGAAGAAAAAAGCCCTGTTAATCCAACCGTCAAACTCCTTATAAAAATTTTCAAAACAAAATTTTTTATATATGGAGTTTGAAATTTGGACTTTGAAAAAAATTTGAAAGGCAGGCATAATAATAAGGCACATGCATGGGCGAATTCAAATAAATTCACTGCTATTCATTCAGTTTGTCAAACTCCATAAATAAAAAGTTTTCTACTTTTATTCATACATAAGTAAATACATATGCACGTAAGTGGAATTTGACACTTAGAATGACAGCTAAATCGTTTGAGTTTGCTTATGCACGTATCTAATTTATTTGCCTTGATATTAACTTTTAGTTTTAAGTTGTTTTTCTAAGTATTAAATTGTAGAGATCTTTTTAAATAATACATTTACTTTTGTAAATTTTCTTTTAGTTTTAAATAAAAAATTATGAATTAGACGATGCAGGTTGCAGTTTGAGTTGTATGCACAAGAACTTCATGAAAATGTTGAAAGTACATTAAGTAGAGAGAATCGATTCGTGAAAAAAATAGCAGCCAGTCCAAATTATGACATTATTTTTTTCGACACCTTGTATTAATGATATTTTTGTGAAATCATCTTGATTTTTCTTGTTTTAACCTTTAACTGTGGATGTGAATTTAAGAGACATGTGTAAGTACCACAAGAAGCCGTGGCAAAGCTTGCCGTATTAATATCACCACAAACAAGTTTTTAGTATTCAAAATTTTTTTATAAAAAAATAAGGGGCATTATTTTTAATGAAAATAATGATAATAAAAGTTTGATTTAGTTGGACAAGACAATTTCCATTGCTAGAACGCAATTGACAGTTGTTATTCAAAAACATTTTCAGTGGGGATAAATTTTACCACCTGAGCAATTAAGGGTTAATAAAATAACTTCTATTTAGAGCGATTAAGAGAAAAAAAAACCTTTACTCACCACATCTTGTTCATATTCCGTATGGGGCAGTACATGGGTTTCACTCATTCTTCGGGACCTATGGTCATCACAGCCGTAGTCCTAATATTTTGTGTTTTTTATTTGAATTTTAAATTATTTGAATTTGTATTTCAGCAAACATTTCACCGAAAAAAGTAGAAAAAAATTAAAATTAAAAAAAAATTATAGAAAATTATAAAACATATGAGTCATTTTGGAATTAAAAATAATAAGAAAATAAAATAAATTAGAAATAATACGTTCATGGTTTGTAGAGAGAGGACCAGTTCTTAAACAAAGTTTGAGTAAGCTTTCGATTGGAGGGGTTTTTATTTAGCTAAATTCTTTAGGTATTATTTTCATCAATAAAGAAAAAACTTTAAAACATGTGATGAGTAAGTAAATTTGATTTAAATGTAAGTATGATGTGTAGAATTCTAAAATTCCAAAAATTTCGACTACAATATCTCACGAACGAATCTATAAATTTTGATTTATTGCAACTTACGATCGGAAGAAGTTTTTATGTTTTGAAAAATGTCCGAATTTATAAAATCGATTTGTCAATAAATTTTCGTGTTATTTAAAAAAGTTACCATTTCCGAAAATTTTCAGAAACGACATCTCTAAAACAAATCAATGATGGTATTTGCGACGTTGTCAGACTGAAAGTTAATTAAAATTTGATTTCAATTGAAGTGGGTGGTAGCTGAGACTTTTTAATACAAATACATTTTTTTTAGCAAAATCTCAAAGTTTTGGTACAACAATTTTAAATAATTATTTTTTAATAAAATTTTTACTTAAAAGCTGGTCATCTCTTACTTACCAAACTGAATTCAAGGTTAATAATAAATTGTACACTGAATAAACAAATCCCAATTATACAGAGTTTCATAATACATAAATGTAAAATAAAGCAAAAATTTTAGAAAAATACGAAAAAAAAACAAAAACAACAAATGCATATTTATTTATGTATATACACACGACGACAAAACACTCTGTTATCCAAAATCATTACAGATACTTATATAACACAAAAACTACAGTTAGTTACGTAAAAAAGCCTAGACCTATTTCAATGACTACAATTATTTTTTATTTTTTTTTTAATTTATTGAAAACGCCTAAAGATCAAAAAAACTCGAATGTCAATTTTTCTTTCTTTCAATATTATTTTCGAAATTTTAAAATAGGATAAAAAAGTGCGCGTATAAATTTGGAAGTGTTTGAATTTTAAAAAGAGAGTGGGATATACATACATATAAACAAAGTAGCAGTCAAAAAAAGTAAAGAGAGAGAGAGAGAGAAAGAGCGGTGGTAAAAGAAAAAACAACAGCAATAGGAAGTGACAGTGAGGGCGAGAAGAAAAAACCGTTTTGCTTTTCTTGTTTTCTTCAACTATGGATGTAAATTTCAAATTTGCTTTGAACTGCAATTTTTTTTTAAATTGTTGAAATTAAAAGTTTAATTAAAATTTCTTTTATAATGATCACCTGATGTTGATTGTCAAAATGCGTTTGATTGATGAGGCCCATGCAACTGCTGTCATTGTTTTTGTACATGTACTGCTTTTGAGGCGTATTATGGGTGGTACTGCTGTGAAATGTTGGTCCCATTACTTTCGAAGTTGATGATGAGGTACCTGCCAGACGTGAACCAAAACCACCCAAGTGACGCAATGAGGCATGATGAGTGTTATTACGATAGTGATTATTGAAATGGGGATGCAAAAAGTTTGTAGATGATGTTGGTAATGCAGTAGAGGATGAGTTTGGCGGCAGTGGCAGTTGCTGTTGTTGTTGGGATGTAGATGGTAATTTTTGTGGAGTTGAATGAAAATATGTACGATGTAAAATCGGTTCAGCCGACATGGGTCGATATGGTACACGTTGTAAAGGTCTTTGTTTTCATATACATAAGTGATTTTTTAATTTATTACAAATGAGATTAGATCAAAAAAATTATAACAAAAAACAAAAGAAAATTTTTTTGTTAGTAACTTTTTTTATTTAAAGAAATTAGTGATTTTCAAAGAATGAGTACCGATTCCTTTTATCCGTCATGGTCATGCCCAGCCCTGAGTCCGATGAAGGACTTCTGCCAGTAGCCGCACTTACTTCCAAATCCACATCCGTAACCTACGTAATAGTAGCACACGTAATTTTACAAAATTATGTTTTCTCAAATTTTTTTTCTTTTATCGCAATTTTTTACAAAATTCGTTTAGTTTTCGTTTCATTAAGTGGTGGTGAATAGTTTATCAACAGAACAGTAATTTGTTATTATATGTCCCTTAAAGTGCTTAAGTTATATTATTATTTCTGTCTTAATTAATGTGTTATAGCTAAATAAAGTGCTGTATTAATCTCTATTTGGGTATTTTGTTATGTGGAGGTGAGTGTTTGTTTGATATATTTTAAAAATATTCGTGGTGGTGACTTATTAATACTTTTGGTTTTAAGGTGAGTTAACAAATAATTTTTGTCTTTGGTGTTCTTGTGTTCTGCTTGTTTGAATAAAAAAAATTAATCCTAATTTTTTTAATTGATTTTAATAAAGATATCGGTTCCTTTAGCTTTTTGATCGAGATGTTTACAAATAATTGCGAATCCAATAAACATGACTGTATGACACAAGTCTAGCGACTGGAAATTCGAGCACTAATAGATTTATTGTAGAATAAAAGAAAAAGCTTAGAGTAAAGTCAGCTTGTTGTCGAGTTGTTTCAAATGAATACTTGACGACAGTTCAATCCTACAGCTGCCAGACAATTCAACATAGAGATGTGTGTATTTTCATTGAAATTTTTTCCCTGTATATGTAAAAAGTACCTTTTATTCAATAAATACGATTTTTACACAAAGTATCTTTTATTCAAAAGGTAAATTTTATTCAAGAAGTACCTTTTATTCAAAAAGTACTTTTTATTCAAAAAGTACCTTTTATTCAAAAAGTACCTTTTATGTAAAAAGTATATTTTATTCAAAAAGTACCTTTTATGCAAAAATACCTTTTATTCAAAAAGTGTTCCTTTATTCAAAAAGTACCTTTTATGCAAAAATTACTTTTTATGCAAAAAGTAGCTTTTATGCAAAAAGTAGCTTTTATGCAAAAAGTATCCTTTGTGAAAAAGGTACATTTTATTCAAAAAGTACCTTATATTCAAAAAATACATTTTATTTAAAAAGTACATTTTATTATTATTTTTTTTCATAAAGTGCCTTTTACCAGAAGGTAGTAATACTTATTTACAAAAACAACTTTTTACGATAAGTACCTTTTTCTACAAAAGGTAAATTTTTTGTGTAACAGGTTCATTTGTCAAAAAAAAAAATCGGTTTATCAAAAAGTACCTTTTATTTTTAGCAGAAGTAAACTTTTTTACAAGGAGTAAATTATTTACAACAAAACCATTTTTATAAAAAAGACCTATTGCTTAAGAAACTGTCTGTGGGAGCGCTCCCTCACTATGGATGTCATACATTTATGTTTTTCGTTTTTTTTTTTTTTTTTGTTTCATAAACATAAGAAAAATTAGAAACAAATTAATTAAAATTTTAAAAAAATAATAATCATGTTTTATGTTTTGTTTGTTGTTATATGTATATAAAAATTGACATTCGGCACTTATGAACAGCCTACACTGAGAAAAATCATACAACTACTTGGAAACGTAACAAAAAAGAGATAATTCAAAAAAGTTCTCAATAGATAGTGATAGTTTTTTTTTTGTTGTAACTTTATTGGAGAAATTTGAAAAGTGTTAAGAGTAGTAGATAGAGTAAGTAAAGCATGCACAAGTTAGTGAATAAGTTATTAATAACAATTATAAGATCTTGTTTGGTTAAGTGTTTTTCAAGTATATGTTAATGTAATATTTTGCATAAATATAGTCCCCAAGGGACTATACATTTCATAAGTATCTACTTATTATTCGTATTATTTTTAGTTTTAAAGTTCTTTAATTTGGATATATAAAGCTTTCTTTCAATCTTCTGTAATTTGGATAAGTGAAAATTATTGTCATTTAATATTTTTTCTTGTAAGCCTGTTTTCATCTATTGAGTGTTTTTTTTTTTAATAATTAAACAACAAAATCATAACAAAGTTGGAAAAATAATTGTCTACAAGACAACATAGTTACAACCACAGTAGTTCTAAACGACAACGTTTGTTCAAATTACAACAATTACAACAGAAAGAAACAGGAATAGTTTTTAATAAGAGAACAGAAAACCACAAAATACCAATTACACTTAAACATAAGATTTTCAAATACAAGACTTGAACAAAATTAAAATTTCGTACCAAAAATTATATAGTTTTAGAACAAGACTAATACGTTTTACACATAACATGCTGTTATTTTGAGATTCTTTCAAAATTAAATTTAAATATTGTTAAGCCTTCAAGAGGTTAGGTTTATTAAATTTGAGGTTATATAGAGTTTAGTAGAGTTCATTAGTAGATTATATAGAATTGTAGTTAATTGTAATGGTTTGTTAATAAAAAGTGTCAGTGTCGTAGAACAAATCTTCTAAAAAGCTTACCGGCAAATCACGCGCACTCTCTCCTTTACGCTGAAATGACAAAAGAGCAAAAATTAAGTAAAATGCTCTTAAGATATAGCTACAACAATAACTCACCCTTATTCTTTCACCACCATAAGGATCACGCTCTCTGCGATAAACTAATTCATCATAACGTGTACGATCCTCAGGATATATCAGTTCACGGATTTCCGTCACTAGTGTATGCTAGATATCAAAAGCCCATAATGTTAATAACTTGCACATAATTTTTCTTTCAGTGTAAGAAATCAATTACCTTTTCATATGTATCTAACATTTCTAATAAGACGGCTACAAAGGCATCTATGGTCATTGCTCTCGCACAATATTCTGCAATATAATACGAGAGACTTGAAAAATGATGGCGGGGTAAAAGAGAGCGAGCCTTCTCCTCTACCATTATGGTTATTTCACCTTTTCGTCTAGCTCTACAAATGAAAAATAAATAAAAAATTATATTAATTAAAAGAAGCTATTGATGCAAACTCACCTTGTCCCCGTGGGACTATAAGCATCATATGGTTCCATTTCAATGGAGGTACAGGAATGTGGCACTTTACCCACATCACGTATCACCAGTGACATACGTTTGTGGTATTTTAACTGGCTAACAGCCTCGTCGTGTGTGACATCTTGAAATGATTGACCATTCACTTCTAAAATTTCATCACCGACCATCAAACCAGCCCGATCGGCCACACTATCTTTATCGACACCGGTTACAAATATACCCAGACCATATTCGACACCGCCACGTATCATAAGGCCTAATGACTGGCCCGGTTCTATTAACAACTCGACACGGCGTATTCTATATAAAAGAGAATAGATTATCAAAAGGTTGTCTAAAAGAAAGCATATTTTTAATTATACTTTTTCCTGCCCTTTTAGTGGATTTTTTCTTAAAAAGGTACCTTTTGAAAGACACTTTTTTTAAGACGACGTTTTTTTTTCAATTTACTTCGCTAAAGGATTCTTTCCTAAAAGGTAGTTTTTTAAAAGCAACTAGGTAGTTTTTAAAGTTACTTTTTTAAAAGGTACGATTTTAAGAGGTACTTTTTTGAAAAGTATTTTAACAAGAGTTACATTTTCAATCGGTACTTTTAAATGGCACATTTTAGATAGTACTTTTTTAAAGGATTCTTTTTATAGGGTACTCTTTGAAAATATATTTTTCATAAGGGCACTTTTTAAAACTGTATTTGGTAAAATGGTACTTCCTTACAAGGTACATTTTCAAAAGGTTTTTTCAATAATACTATTTAAAAGGTATTTTTCGAAAAAGTACTTTTTGGTAATACTTTTCAAAATGTACTTTCCTAAAAGGTAGTTTTTTATTAGGCACTTTTTTCAAAGGTAACATTCTACAAAGCACTTTTTAACAAGTTAATTTTTTTCTCAAGAAGTACTTGTTTGTAAGGTACTTTGTAAAAGTTACTTTTTCACGAAGTTACTTTTTTCAAAACTTACTTTTTTAGAAGGTACTATGTTAAAAGGGTACTTTTTTTAAATGGCACTTTTTAAAAGGTACTTTTTTGAAACAAGCTTTACCTTACAAACAGCCTTTTATTAACTTACCGATCTCTTCGCTCACTCCTTCGTCCCCCATATTCCATTGGTGGTGAGGCGGGTCTACCATGTCTATCCATCCAGGAACATGTCTGTCTATATGGCAGTGGCCCTACGGATGGTGATATTCCTATAGTGGCACCCGGTGGTAGAGTGGACTGTTGCGGTAGCAGGGGCGCCATTGATGCATACATAGGATCACGGGAAGGTGGCCCGAAACCATGCAGCGGTGCCGTTGAATTCAGCGTAGGTGGCGCACGTACCGTCATACTGATTTGACGTGACGATTTCAATATCTGCACACATCTCTGCGTTAAGAAAAAATGTGGCAATAGAAGAGACAAAAAGAAGAAGGCAGACAGACGGAACGTAAACCGAAAAATAAAACAACACAAAAGGCGAACATAACAATAAATCAAATTAAAATTGCGACAGAATAATTATCAAAAATATAAAAAAATAGTAAATTATATACAACTTATTACACAACGATCTCAACTTAGTATAAATAGAGATCTAAAATAAAAATAACAAATATATTCTATGTACTGGTGCTTTAATATGATATAGTGTAAAGATTATTTTAATGAGATTTCCCAAGGACCTCAAGTGCATGTTAACAATACAATTATTCTGGAAACTTTTAAGACAAAGCTTAAGGAATTTCATTGGGAGCGGTAGCCTTGAAATGTGTGTAGTTCGAATTTGAAAATGTTCACATAAATAAAAAAAATTGTTTTTTTTAATTTCAAAGATTTTATTTTTTTGTTACTTGTGCCAGCGTTGTGAAGAACGTTTTTTTTTGTTTATTTTCTTTTTTATTTAATTTTCTCTTTTAATATACACGGTTTTTCGATCAGTGGTTTTAATGATAATGAGACATGTAGCGGCAAATTAAGACGAAACGGAAACAATAACAAAAACACTTAATTGAAAGAGTAGGAAATAAGAAAATAAACTTTTTCTATTGCCAATTTTTTCTCAAAGTGAATTAGTGTTTACAATTAAATCAAAATAAAAGGAATGTAAGTGTAACGATAAATAATGTCGGTGTTTTGTTCAAAAGGAAATAATGGAGTAAATTCTGGTTTCCGATTTTTTTTTAATTCTAGCGAAAGTAAATATTATTTCCAGACATATGGCGACTACCGAATTTTTGCTTCCATTTTTAGGTACAAAAAGTACTGTGTGTGTAGTCAAATAAAAATTACAATTTTATGAAAGAAAAAAATCACAATACAGCACAGATCATATTACACTAAAATACTCGTATATAGATGTACTTGTCCACTTTGAAATCAAGTTATAAAAGTTATAATTTTTTTTAAATTTTTTCCAAGAGGTGTTGTCCTCATTTAAATTTATTTCTTAGTGTAATTAAAAAATTAATATTACTCGTTTCAAAATTCAAAATTTTTATAAAATATTTTCACTTGAAATTATTGGTTTATTTAAAAGAATCAAGTACTATTCTTTTTCTTTAATTTTAGTATGTACATATAAGGTATAGAAATTAGTGGACACTGCCAATTAAAAAGTTTTTCAAACTTTTGATACAACATCCATCGTTATTTTATACATTTTCTAAAAGAAGCTGCTTAGGAAACTGGTTGAAAAATATCATTTAATATTTTTTAATTTATTTTAAAATTTGCAATATTTTCGTTTCGATTATCGGAATTTTGACATAATTATTGCTAAGGATATAGTGTATGTCAATTTATTTGGTTTTCTATTAATTCTTTTTAATGAATAACAAATTTTATTTAAGTACAGAAATAACAAGGTATTTGCTGTTGAATTATTAATTTACAGACGAGTGATTAGAGACTAAAATGAAGGATTCTGTTCTGTAAAGAAAATGAATTCTTTTTTTGTTTGTTTGTGATAACATATATTTTATTAGCATCTGCACCGAATACTCATACTAAAGCTATTGTTTTATGTTTAAAATACTCGTATGGTAAATATTTCAATGTTAAGTAAAACACAAAAAATTCTGAATTTTTCAATATTGAAATAAAGGATAAGAATATGCCTAATTTTAATTCTTGCCAAAAGATAAATTGGAATCAAAACTAATTAACATGCTTAAAAGTTTCATTAAATTAAAGTGGGCAGATTTAAAAGGTTAGTGTGTGTGTCTGTGTGTGTATGTGTATGTGTGAGTGTGTGTAAAATTTTTGGAATGTGCATATAATGAGTGTTTGAGGATTTTTTAAATTGTATTTATGTGTTTCAATACATATTCATACAAACATATTATATGGAGATATTTTTAATATATCAAAAAAAAAGAAGAAATATTTAACAAATGCTTACTTTTAATGCTTCCTCGTGATTAATTGAAGTAAATGGAGTGCCATTCACCTCTAGGATAGTATCACCGGGTCGCAAACCAGCTCGTTCAGCTACAGAATTTTCCTCGATGCGTGAAATATAAACACCAAGGCCTAAAATTAAAGTAAGAGAATAAAACAAAATCATATTAAAATAATTAACACACACTCTTAAGTTTTATTGATCTGTAAATATTTAAAATAATTATTTGCCATAATATGTATCCTCACAATTATTATTATTTTTTAGATCTATTGGATGAAAATCAAAATGTCATCTTCACATTATCTACACATTTATAAATCAGAGCAGACATAAAGGTGATGGGAAGTTGCCTTTTCTAATCCTTCCCTTTTATACTTCATTAACTTATTCATATGCATACTCACACGATGTTATGTGATCTACTTTACTCTGTAGCCTTATTCTATATCATGTAATTCAATTTGTATTCTTTGCAGTTAGATGTGCTCGTAGTTCATTTTTAGTTCATGTCCCATTCAATTGTTGACAAAATAAAAAAGAATTGTATTTAAGTCAACAACGTATTAAATATGAAATTCTACACTGCATTCGACTAAAATCAATAAGTATCTATTCTAAGAACTTAATATAATAAGTTTATGTGAAAATACATATAGAGTACAAAATGAAACGTTTACTTACACATTTTCACTATCGCAGACAATAAACACTTACACTCTTAAACAAAAACACACTTTTCGTTCATATACTCGTGTATTTAGAGTACATGATGCGAGAAGTAAGAGGAATCAACACAGGTTCGTGAAGAGGAGAGCGAGTTGGTGAATGAATGGATGTGGGTGTGATTAAGAGTGCAAGTATTTATTAATGTGTACTATAGATGAGTATGCACGAAAGTATGCTTGCTTGAATTTATTCACTTAATATTTATTCATATTGCATATTTTAGGGCAATTGTATGCAATTTTATTAATATTCTTATTTATACACAAGGGTTTCCCTTTATTTCTTTTATGAACAAACAGCAACGAAACTACTCGTAATTGAAAGATATTATATAATGTTAATGCCCTATATACTCGTATTATGTAAAAAATAGCTAAATATATTTACAATTTTATATGAATTAACATTCATGAAAGGTCTTTAAAACCTTTCGTTTTTCTTTTTAAAAGATTATAAATTAATTGAATTATTTTTTTGAGTTTGAGGTCTCTTTTTATTTTATTTTATTTTAATATTTTATTGTATGTTGTTGGCTTAGCTAGGTATATGCCTGCATTTCATTGGCGCTAACCAAATCATCAGTACCCTTTTAGCAAAATCATTATTGAAAAGCATTATTACTTATGCACACAGACTACAAATACTATATGAGAATTCAAACTGAACTCATTCATATTTTTCTATTTGTAGTCATGAATTGGGTAAAAAGGTACTGATGATTTGGTTAGCGTCAATGAAGTGAAGGCATATACCTAGCTAAGCCAACAAAAAGCAATAAAATATTAAAATAGTTATTTTGGAGAATATCTCGAATAACAAATTTGATAAATAATATATTTATTTTCTGTGATTTTTCAATATTTCAACACCATATGGGTGTCTTCTTTAGGAAATTAAAAATATTTTATAAAATTTGAAACAAAATCAAAAGAATAAAGGTTTAATACTTTCAATATGTACAAAATATTGACAATTGAGGAAATATTGAAAAATCATAAAAAATAAATATATTGTTTTTTATAAAAAAAAAGAACTCAAACTCAAAAAAATAATTCAAACAATTTATAAAAATAAAAAGGTCAAATAATATCATAATTTTTTTTAAAGACTATGTGATAAAATAAAATATCATATTGTAGATTATTTTCTGTGTTTAATAAAATTGTATTGCAAGAAATATAATTATATTTCAGACAACGATTCCTGGGCGGTTATATACATATATATACGATCTTTGTGAATGCCTTGACAACAACGCTCTCCAGATACCCCACGGCAATGGGGTGGATCTAGAACTCCAAATCATAGGACCAGTACATATTCATATTAAACGTAATTTGAGAAAATTTTTGGAGTAATTAAAAAAATTCACTATTTTCGAATGTAATTTTAATTAATATTTTGAGTTTTACAACAATTTTTAAATTTCAAAGAAAGTGAAGGAACTTTTAGCCGATTGAATAAAAAGTTTCTTCAGTTATTGAAAACTATTTCGACAATGATATTTCTTTACTCACTAACCGATTTTAATCCGATTTGCGGCATTCGAAGCATTTTTCGAAGCATATCAAAAAATGTCTAAATCATTAAAACCGAATTGAAAAATTTTTTTTCAAGTTATTAAAAAAGCTGTAAGTTTGTTAATGTTAACGATATCAATCAATTGTTTTTAGGGCAGTCGAAGCTGTTTCTTTAGGTTAAGAACTGATGACATTACCACTTCGACTGAAATTAGCTTAAAATTTCTTGTTTTAATTTTTTTCGAGTTTTTCGCAATTTTCGAATCAATTCATATTCACGTGACATTAAAGTCTCTCGTATATCAATATTTTTAAAATGCCATACGGCATCATCACAAAAGTGGTTGAATTAACTTGCTAGGACTTTGAGGCAACGAGTTCTAATGAAAAATTCGATTTTTGAAAATCGAGGTGAAGCTATAATTTTTAAAATTTTGTGATGGCGGGAAATTAAATTTTGATTATACCTATCCTTCTATATGTTAAAAGATTCAATTTAATAAATTTTTTATTTATAAAATTAAATAGTTTCCACTAAAATTTATTCAGTTACTATTTACCAATGAAAAAGGAACATCTAAGGATCTATCTTATTTTTCATCCAGCTGAATAAGAATTTAAGAAATTTTCGTAGCTAGAGAATAATAATAATAAAGCGATACTAAATGATATCAATTATTGAGCTACTTTCACAAAGTTGAATGATTGTATTTTTTACTATTTGTTTACTCCTTTTACTCTTTATTTACTCCTTAAATGTTGTCCCTACATAACAGAAACTGGACAGACCTTTAATAGCATAAGTTATATTACTTCTCCTTTGTTAATCTTCAATACACAACGCCAATTTGCTGTAAAAATGTCGTAACTTAATAAACCCGATTCTTGAGTTCGAAACTCTAAATAAATGGTTTCATACAAATACTTCGTATATTGACCTTTTCAGAGCAGAATATTATTTTATTTTTCCTTTAAGTTGTGTATAAATTGAAGCTTAGTTTTCTGTAAAACGTAGTCTTTTGAGTTATGACGTTGTTGCAGCAAATGAGCGATATATGTATGAATTACAAATACATTTGTATGTGGATGTGTATGTTTGCTGTTTCGAAATAAACTATTCAATGTGTTATACTTTTTTTTAATAGACTTCACTAAGAGCAGATAATTGATTTTTCAAAACTCGTAAGTATTTGTAGTAGATGGAGGTAATTGGAACTAATTTCAATTAAATTTTGCAACATAAAACAATATGAACTATTCAAATATATGAAATTAAATATAGTCATTCTTCTTATTAATTACAATTCAGAGAGAAATTGTTAATCTATTCGAGTTATTGACTTTTTTAAATGATTTCAAAGGCGTACAAGATCATACCGGAAATTAATATTTCTGTGGCTTTGAAGAAATATATCGTCTGATATAAACCACTATCTTTAGAAGACACACAAAATATTTTATTTCAAACAAAGTGCGAGAATTTGTTAATACATTCTAGCAATTTTTTTTATATTTTAGGCAAAAATTTATAAGAACGAAACCCTACTACAATGTGTCTAGATAATATTTCCGATATTAACTTCAAGTTAGTGAAATAATAAAAATTGTATTTTATAATTGAAAAAATATGGTTGACTTATTGTGAATAGTTTTCGGAGTAACCGAAGGAAAAAACACTACATTCGAAATTGTCGACATTGACAATCACTCTAGCAACAATTATCAACTTAGATAAAGTTTGTGGTATTCGCCGCAGTCAAAAAACCCGAAAAGTGCAAAAGATTTGACAAGAATTTTCAGAGTTATTTAGAGAAAAACTTTGCCACCGGTTTTGACACGAGTTTTCGGAATTGTTAAAAAATACACCTTTTTGCTAATTTTCCACAAAGATATTTTTCGAACGAATCAGTCAGCTTTAATAAAATTTTTAGCAATCGACATTGTTTCTTTTTAAGTTGATTACGTTTTATGTACGATGGGAGCGGTAGCTAAAAGTTTATTTCAAAAAATGGTGTTTTCGTAAAATTTAATTTCCGAAAATTCCAAGCTGACACAATCACACTCACATACAAACACACACAGGTATGGAACCATACGTCATGTGGTCGGAACAAGCTTTCTAGGATTTTAAGACAAAATTCGGTATGAAAACAGCAATTTCCAACTCTTTTATGGCAGATTATTAAAAAATCTAAATTAATTGAATCATCACTTTAGCAAAGCGAAAGTGGACTTATGCTGTGGAAAATAGCAGCCTTATTTAAACAGAAATTTATTTGTTAAAAGCATATATCTATAATAAAAACTCACCTGAGTCTTTACCTCCTTTAACACAAATGCCAAAACCATGATCTATTTGCTGTTCACGAGACATATTGACAGTTCTTGTTGTCAAATCATGTATACTAGGTATGCCACGATCTCTTTCTCTCTCACGGTAGATCTTTAAAGACACAAAGACAGGATTTTTTATTAGTTAAGTGTACATTCGAATTTAAAGATAACCCACCTGATGCGTTGTTGATGGCGGACTACTGGCTGGACTACGACGACCAGTGCGATCTCTAGTACCATTACTATAATGGTAACTGCTAGTAGGAACTGAAGATGATTGCGTAGCGCCGAACATGCGCAACACCTGCTCGGGTGATATGGGCCGTTTCTTGTTGCCGTTTGCAGTCCCTGAGCCCGCCGCCATGGCATGCCTGGGCGCCGTCGAGGTAGGCAGGGTTCCACTCATGCTATTCATATAGTTTGACGGCGACGAAAGATACGCTGAACCTCGACCTGGCAGAGAGCCACCCTTTGTTGCTACACCCGCCGAATTATAATAGTAGTGCGGTGAATGGGGTCGTTCAATAATTGTATACGATGTACCCGGTGGCGAATAATAGAGACTAGGGCGCCCTCCCACGGCCGCTGAGCTGGCTGCTACTGCTCCTGAGCCGGTGCGTAGCGAACTTGTACTGTTGCCAATCCGTGATTTGACGGCGTAACTATTGGTCAAGCCGCTGACACCGGGTGGTGGCGTTGTCATACCGTATGAGGTGCCAATATCTTCGGCTTCGTAACTGCTTGTTGGTGGTGGGTGGGCACGTAAATGATGGGCTGTGAGACCCGCTGAGCCACCCGTTGGTACACTGGATGACGATTGGGTGGATGTTTGCAGCATGCTAGGATGTAAGGATGAACTGTGCGCAGCGGGTGGTGGTACATGATAGTAGCCACGCGAGCTCCATCGCGTAGGTCCAAGATCGCATAATTCGGCATAGTCGTTGCCAGCTGCGCTCATTGTCGGGGGGTCGCCGTCGTATGGTACACCACCCCCAAGGCGCATTACAAGTCAGACTGAAATGAAACACGAAAATAAAAATCGTTTTAATATAAAAAGCTTTTCTTGTTACTTAACCACCCAACAAGTGGCAATAAAATTTATATTTTATTTTTAACATAGAATACTAGAGACGCTTTAAACGCAGGTAAAGGTTTTGTCAAATTTTTTAAATTAAAAATACGAGGTATGTTCAAAAAGTAATTTTTTGAGTATTGGCAGAATATTAATTCTGATTTTTTTTTCGTAGATATAAAATGGATATTGAGGAACACTTTTTCTTCAACAATTTCAATTTTTTTTAAATTTTTAGTTATGAGTACGACAAGGAATTGAAAAAAAACGATCACATTCAGCCAAGAAAAAAGTTCTTTTTCACTAGAATAGTGCAAGGGCGCCCTGGGAATACTATACCTGGGAATACTATACTTCTCCAATATTAGTTGGAAGAACACAATTCCTCCAAGTTTAGCACAAAGTTTTAAATATTTCGAAAAGATAACTATCCTCCCCGATCTATGTCAATTTTTGTCAATTTTAAAAGAACATTTTTGTTTTCCATGAAAGTCGCACTCGGCTCATAAGCACAGATTTGTGAAAAGCAAGTTTTTGGCACATATCTTCCCCGCTTTAGGAATTTTAATATTCAATTAAGAAGAATTGCAACGTATAAACTTCATATTAAGGAAATATTAGTGATAATAATAAGTCGTGAAAGTAAAAGGAGAACTCAACAAAAACTATCCTCAGCTGGCTGCTATTTGAGAAAATTAGCTCGGAAAAATCATTTAAAGCCCGACTGTAACACTAACGAAAAAAGGGAATAGTGTTAAACGTGGATCGTTTTTCATTGAAAATATTTTCTTTTTCCTTTTTGTATATGACTCATTAATAGAGTTTTATGCCATAAGTCAAAAGCCATTCTTTGTTTCTCTGCCTCATGGCATAGAAAATGAACGAAATGATAATAATAAAAGGCAAATGTTCACTGTGGCTCTTCTAAACATTTTGCATTATGTCCATTATTATTATTATTATTTCGTTGTATTTTATTATTACTATAGCTCCAGCAAACGTTGCATGTGACAGCAATTTTTTGAAATGTCCTGCAATATTAAACCATCGTCCTTTAATATTCATGTGTAAAGCTGTTTGTGGTATTTATTAAAACAATAAATTTGAATAATATTTTCATTTTTTTTTGTTGTATTCTATTTTTTGTGTTCTTCTTTTTATTCTATTTTATTAAGCCCTCTTTAAAGGTCATCGCCTATAACATTTTATTGAATAGCAATGTTTCTCAATAAGTTTTTTCCTCTTATTTTAAGTATTTATATGTATTTAATATTGTTAACATGTATATTTTCAAGGCTTTTTATTTAGATGATTTACAATTTTTTATATGTACATTGTGCTAGTATATAGAATTTTTTTTTTTTTGAATTGTTTTTTCATGTTAGAGACTCTTTTTTTTGGCAAAATAAAATGTGTGATCTCTTTGCCACTAATGTACCCATTAGTATATTCATTTTTGTTTGTTCTCCTTTTCTGTGTTGCCTTTACAAAGGACATTGGGGTGTAGAATAGAAGGAAAAGTGTATATGAATATAAAAATTCATGTTCACAACAGTATTTGTTGTATTACAAAGCAGTAGAGCGGCAACAACAACTTGCAAGTGGCTGCAGCAATAGATAGTTATTCACAAGTATAAAGGGTTTTGCATTCAGTAAAAGTTTTAAATAAAAATTCCTAGATGTGTTTAGTAGAATTTTTTGCAGTGAAATCAAGAAAAACCGAAATTTTTTTCTACGAAAAATCTGCCACATCTACATTTCCTTGCAAAGGATTTTCAAAAAAATATGTTTTAATTTTTTAAATAAACAAAAAATTATAATGATGTTGTGCTTTCTGGGGTATAGGGTTATCAGGTTTCCGGACCTAGGCCTTTTTGCTGATAACCCCTAAAAACTTGTATGTTGCTACCCAATCCCTAAATTAACAGGGTAACGGGCGCGCATGCAAGTAAATTAAAGGTAAAAGTGGGTTCGCTCGCTCGTCCGGGTAGTTAACATGGTCTTTCCAGACCTTGACCTTTGGCCAGTTACCCATAGAGCTTAATATGTTACTACCCAATCCCTGAAATAACAGGGTAACGGGCGGGCATATAAATAATTAAGGTAGTAAATTTTGCCTATGCTTGTCTGGGTAAAGGTGCTACCGATACCTCAGGTTTGCACGGGACCTAAAATCGGAGGTGTTTTAACACAAGGACGACCAGAGATCCCATCTGGTACCACGGAACCAGTAGCCCCTAGGACTTGTCGTAGACTGGTCATTGGTGAGGCCCCTTCGGGGATCACGTGGTTGCTGTGGTTAAAACCCAAAGATACGCGGGAAGAGTTATGGGTCAGGTGAGTGTGTCTGCAATATGGTGATAGTGATCCTGTTGTAGATGCTCTCTTCAGGCCATATATCTCTAGTTGCTGTTGCTATTCTACAGAGTTGCTCTAATGGTTGCGGGCCGTTGGCGTGGCTTGGAGGTTAGATAGCTCCAGCACTTTAGCAAGGTGTCTGTACATGGTTCTGCAGCCTGTACAGAATTTGCTACCATGTTGTCCCTATTGGGGGCACATTTAGGACCGCCCCTGTATGTGCCCTTGAAGGGGACGACGGGGACGGTGGTGAACGGCTTTATTCACCCAGTGCGAAGAGCACCGTCAGGTAAGCCTTCGGGCAGGTACTGACGTGAATCTCTGGCATATCTGTCCTCCTACCCTATCCCTTGCACAAAGAAGTAACACCTTAAGTAAAAAGTAGGCATTAATTGCCTTAGTGTAACTTCTCGAACTCGTTCGGAATTCGTCATCTTTGTTTGGTGAAAGAAACACTTCCGAGGTAAAAACTTTATTACTTCCGTTGTGGAAGGGAGTGTAGTAACAGTAAATTCAATTCTTTTATAGAACTGATTATAACACTGTTAAAAATTTAATTACATTTCCCTGAGTTGAGGCGAACTAAGACAAACCCTAACGCCAGTGCGTGACGCATATAATTAATAGCGAAAGAGAAATGATAATTTTTAATATTTGAATGTCTTTTTCTATTTATGGCCACTGCCTCTGTCTGCTGCAAATCAAAATTTGAAATACAAGTAATTAATAACAACATTTTATGAGCAAAACACATCGCCTTAAACTCTGTCTATCAATCGTAAAAAAAGCGAAGCAAAAAGTTTCTATCTATTTAATGGTTTAATTATTAACATTTTCTGTTAAAAAAACTGAGGCTTGAAGTTTCAGGGAGATTAAATGTGTAAAACGCAGATAAAACTGCCATCTGATTCTGAAAAATGAAAGAAAGTATATGTCAGGTAAAATAAAAACTTAACAAAAAATTCAATCGACTTGGATACGGAACGTGCAACACAGTGTCAGTAGGGGCCACAATTGCTTACTTCAGCTGTAGTAGGATGTTTGGGGTGAAATGGGGTTTGGGCCCGAAAAACTTTGGTGTGGATATATCTCGCTGTTACACGATTAATCTAGACTTACGAATCTGTAGAATGGTAGACTGCTACAAGAAGGAAATATGTAACAGACCAACTACATAGGATTTAACAATCCGCTTGCATTAGTATATCAGGCGGTTTACGCACTAGTCCCTCGGAAGGTTTGAATGTTTTAATGGACGTGCTTCCAATTGACTAGGATATAATGAGCATCCATAGCTACAGTACGGTAGGGTTAGATGCTTCTAGACCCTGAAGATTAAGAACTTACGCCACGCTAGGATCTTAGAGTGACTTTCTTAAGACTTGAGGATACCGTCCGTCTTTATGAACCTCGACTGGACTTTCATATCTCTTCCAAAGTCTACTTCTCAACCAGATAGGTTTGGTAAGGGAGTAATATCGAAAGGCAATATTATATCAGGGCTTACACTGGTGGATCAAAAATGATCAGCAGTGTCGGCTCTAGTATTCTTGGAATAGGAGACTCATGGGACAAGTGTATTGCAGGCGGAAATATTGACCATTAGAGAAACAGGAAATGTATTGACTGACAGATAGGATTGCTCGTGGGAAGATAATCATTTTTGTTGATAGTCAAGCAGCGATTCTGTCGCTAAGGTCTCACTACGTGTCTTTGTTTCTGGTTAGCCAATGTAAGGATGTGCTCTCCAGACTGGGACTTCAAGTTGACGTAACTTTTATTTGGAGGACGAGATAGCCAGGGCTGCTTCTCTGAACGAATTTCCTTATGATACGTGAGATGTTTGATAATTCCATGACTTTGAATTTTCAATGCAAATATCGAAATTTGAGCAACCTGCGTCTATTAGTTTGTTTTGGAAAGTGACTACACAGACAACCTTGTTAATTTTAACGAAAATGGAAATATGTCAATCTCGTCTGTTGGTTAGACATTTTTTTTCGTAAAAACGTCACCAAAGCTAGATAAATCTTAAGGCGACTATGCATGGTTATTAAGTGATTTAGTGAGTACCATTGCGGTCGTACCAGCACAAATGACGTTGAAAGTTCAGGCCGCCCAGCAGATGTAGTGACGCCAGAGGTGGCGATAGAGCGGTTACATCGAATGAATATTTGAACACAAAAAGCTAAACTGGAGATGGTTGCCGCCGTTTCTTACACTCTTAACTGCAGTAGCCGTATGACAACTTCAAAGGAGTGTTTATCAATGTTCAAACACACTTCGAAAGAATTTTTGCGCTGTTTTGTAAATATGGACGAAATATGCATTAATCACAATACGCTAGAGACAAAAAGACTATCCAAAACAGTTGGTTTTTTCGGGTCAACGTACACGAAAGAATGTTTTTGGACAGACTCAATATTGATTTGAAAAAAAATGACCTCATCAAACGAAGAAGTTATTATTATTTTTATAAAGACAATACATGGGTGCAAACACGTGTAGCTACTATAGCAAAAGCAACCTGCATGCTTTCCAAGCTTAACCTCTCGTGACTATTACCCGTTTTCAAATTTGAGTAATTGCCAAGAGATTTGTGTTAAACCAGGAGGTCATCATTGAAACAAACGTCTCTTTTGAGGGCCTTGAGAAATTTTTATAATTCGAGGATGCAAATCAAGATAAACTAGAAAGACACCCAACTAAATGTATCGAGCTTAAGGAAGGAAGGACATGTTGCGATATACTCGCGAATGGTTTATAAAATTTTGCAAACCTAAAACCGTAAATGATGATCTTTAATTTTGACGGCATTTCATAATCTATGCCGTCGTGAATTTTAAGAAAAGTTCTCAAAAACTTAAAATTATATGTTTATTATCCAAATTCTTTACAAAGAATATTTCAACTTGAGTTTTAATTAATTTATTTAAATTTCATGCTCAATGTCCAATGAGTCGACAGGAAAGTGTTTAGAGGGCTGAAAAGAGCCCAGTGAAAAAAAAATGGAAGTTATTCTTAAGAAATGATATTTTCGCTGCTTCCAAAGGATCAAGAAAGAAAAAAAATGGAAGTTGTTCTTCAGGAATGACATTTTCATTGCTTCCTAAAGATCTGTTTTTTTTTAATTTCCTTTATATATATCAACATTATGTTGAAATTTGTGAAAATAAAATTTCATGGTCAATATAAACTGAGCCGATAGGAAAGTGTTAAAAGAGCTAAACATATCTCGGTGAGACAAATGGAAGTTTTTCTTAAGGAATGACATTTTCATAGCTTAAAAAGTACTGCCTAGGATCAACTTGATAAAATATTAATTAAAAATAGGAATTGCTTCTACAAAATTTTGTGAAAATCGATTTGAAAATATTTATTATTAATGAAAAACAGCTAACAATTACTTCTCTAAATTTACACAAATCATTTTTTTCAACCAAAAATGATAAAATTACTTTCACATACATATGAAAAAAAATCGAAACTACTGGCGAATTTGTGGGCCTTGCAGATGTAGAGAATATTTCCAGTGGCCTAGACTGTAAGCTTCTCTTACACAATCCTGTTTTAAAAACAATATGTTGCTATGAAATTCAGCTTTGGGGTATCGACTCAGCGCCTACTTTGTAAAAAATTCAGCAGCGGTGAAATAAAATCCTTCGCATGATCGCTGTCACTCCGTGTTATGCAAAAATACTAAATTTGTACTGGCGCTGGCTTAGACCTCCTCAGACAGGCCCGTTTATACAAATGCTAAAGAAGTTTCACATTGGAAAACTCTGTACTTGTATTGAAAAATATGCAATGAAACTGATTATACTCCGTATTAGTTCTTGGCTCTATAAACAAATTGTTAAATTTATATTTACTCGTATATTCTGATTCCCATGACCACTTTTTCTGTTACACCCTTTATTGGCAGTCGGCTAGTTACAGTAGCTGCTGCGCGTCACTACATTGTTGTGCAGCATTCAACTATTGTTTCCGATTAACAATTGTACATTTACATTTGTTTAACAATTGGTAAAGGACTTCAGTGCTATTGTTTAATACTACTATGCCACATTCTTTAGCTGTGTGACGATGATGCTGTTGCTGCTACCACTGCAACTTGTGTAACATCTCTGCAGGCATTAAAGCAACAAAATGCCTGAACTCAACACATACCAAGCACAAACAAACACACACACACACACACACAAATATAGATTCGTTTATTATTTTGCATACTTGCAACTCAATTATAAATGACCTTTTTCTCCATAGCAAATTCAAATATGCCACAAATGTAATTTAGAAATTTTTTTGCTGGTGCTTCTATCCCATCACGTCACATGTTATTTATAGTGCTAATGTTGGCATTTTAATATTACATTTGAAGAGAAGGGGGCAATGCAACAGAAAAATTATTTCTGCACATCCCACAACACTCTCGCTCAAACGGAAATAGATTTGAAAGTGGATATATATGTGTGTTTGTGTGTGTAACAGTAAGAGAAATTGTGTACAAACAAACAACAACAACAACTTGTTGCATACTTTTACCATTAATGCCAGCTACTTCAGATATTGTTTCACTTCCTTCCCTCCTCTTTCATTGAGTGTTTTTAATTTTAAAAATTATTGCACAAAATTTTTTGCCAAATGACTCAACATAAAAAATCATTCTCATTATAAAATTTCAGTTAAAGGAAAAACAACAACAAGGAATAATAAATGAAAAACGTAATAGATTTTTCTTTTCGAATTTTGAAAACGAAAAAAAAGGAAATGATATATTGCCATGAAATCATAATTTTAATTAGTTACATCCGTTTGATTGCATTTCCGTTCCCCACCATCTATCTCCCATTTCTATCCGCCAATTCGAAATTTTTGGCTTTACGATTGCTTAATCATTATCGTTATTCTTATCAGACATCAAATAACCACACAAAAAATAGAAACGCCATCATGCAATCGGTAATTAGTGTTAGAGCTGAGCTAATTTGTAACCATTAATGTCTGCCTCTTTTTGCCTTGTGAATTGATAGAAAAGTTGGCAGAAATTCATTATGAATGAAAATAAAAAAATGCAGAAGATAGAAGTGGCAAACAGTTTCAATATTAAATAAATTTAATTTTATTGGTAGCGATTTAAATAATTTTGGGTTTGATATTTCAAGAGGATGCTATTAAAATTAGAGATTAATACGAGAAAAAGCTTAAGCTTAAGTTTGAAATAATAAAACATATAGTATAAGGTTTTTTTTTGGAAGTTATTTATTTTTTCTTTAATAGCAATAGGACGTAAAACATTATTCAAATTATATGTGGCATGATATGATTTTTGCAGGTTAGCAATTTCTAATATCCTCTAATTCATATATCTAAACTGACAAATCTACAGTGGCCTACAAATATACATCGAGCTTTGATGTATCACTAAATGGTACATTATAATTTAAAGGAAATTCAATTTGTAAGTGCAAAAGCTATTTAACAAATCTTTTACAAATGTCTAGTAGCGGTGGCAGTTCTATTTATTGATGCAGCCTCCTCCTTCTTTATAAGATTGATGTTATTATAGATTAGTGATTTTATTACCATAGCATTGTGGAAAGAAAGTTATTACAAAAAAAATTTATTTAAATAAAATACAGAAAACTATTAAGAAAATTCAAAATGCATTTTAATTTTTCCCTTCTGATTAAATGTTTCGTATATAAGAACAGATGCTGCATCTCTTCAATGTTCTTTCGAATGAACGCAGTAATTAATATATAAATGCAAAGTTTTATACTACATAATTAATTATATAGATCACCCCATAAACTATGCAAAAAATAATAGCCAGTGTGACAATGGACTTAATAGCCTTTTCATACTAGTCATATAGTTGTATGTGTAATTAAATCCTTTATAAAAATTTAAAAATATGCGTCAGAGTCTATGGAATTTCTTACACACCCTAAGGCATGCTATACGTTTTTTAATGTAAAATATATATGAATATCATACTTGCAACTTTTTCATTAAACATAAAATTTGTAAAAGTTAGGCTTTAGAATTCAAAAAACTCCGAATGTAACCAAATCCAACCGCCTCTTATATTTAATTAAGTTTAATTTAGTGTTAAATACTCGAAAATGCATTCAGAATTTAATAGGGTTTTGATATGCCCTACTATATGCAATGTATTTTTATGAAAAATGCATACATATTTAACATTTTAAAGTTCTTTTTGTAAATACTAAAATTTATAGCAACCACAAAATATTTACAATCATATATTAATTTATATTTAAGGAACTTTTTTACATGCCTTGAAGTATGCCATATTTTTGTATCATTATCATTTAATATTAAACAAAGCACAACTGTAGGCTAGTAAATATTATGCTAATCATAGATTGGTAGCTGAGAATCACAGGGGCACTGTGAGTAGCTGCAGTTCAAACGAGTCAAGGTGCTCATTAGGCCAAGTTAGAATGTGATTTGTAATTGTATTTGAAACATTTAATAAATAATAAATAAACTTATGAATTGTTTTAATTAACGAAAATAAAGGTATTAAAAACTCATTTGCATGCTTGTGTTTGCTAAAATTTTCAAATAAATTTGAAAGTAAACCTTGTAATTCTCTTTTATTTTACCCTAATTATATGCAATAAAGTTTGGAAGTAATACAACTCAGCATCCGCTGAAGAATTTAGTTTTAAGGTATTGTATATACATTTACATTTATATAAACATAATGTATACATTGAATAAATATATAAAAAAGTATTTATCACAATCTCCTGCAAGTTTTCGCATTAAAAATCTTTGCAAGCCACTGAAAATTTATGCTGTACAATAATTTGTTTCAACCACTCCTAAAAGTATGCATAGAAAATTTATAAATCTGATCTAAATAATTAGCAATGATCCGTTTCTTTTTACTTATTTTCAATGTGCAGAAGGATGTTTTATATTTGAAAAAGTATACTTTCTAACAAATTAACATAAATATAAATATTTGTTATATGGGGAAAAAACTTCTTAAATATTTCCATAAAGCATCTTAAAAATATGAAAGAAAGGGAGCTAAAGTAGAAAAAGTCTAGTGAAAGTTTTAATATTTTAAGTACAATTCATTTCACATTCATGCTTATAATTTTGAATACAATCCTTTTTTTGCAACTTGTCTCTGTGTACAGATATTTTTGTGCCAGTTTCTGTTTATTTTTTATTTTTTTTTATTTTTCAACTGATTAAAGCAATGACTTGAAATGAAAGAAAACTCATGCAGTCAGGCATATCTAAGTATCTAGTAGACATAAGTATATACATGCACACATTTATATATTAATGTCTTAACAAAAAAATTGCAAAGCAACAGCAACAAAATAACGATACTTGCAGCACATATGCACAACTGAATGTGAAATACAGATTAAAAAAAAAGAAACGAAATAAGACCAAGTGTAACATAAAACGGGCGTTTGGTACTGTTTCTTATTTCTAATATTTTTATCAAAAATTTTCTTTTTGCTACTTGACTTTGGTCTGTACCTGGCAGATGATGTCGCCGAAGATGGCGTGTTTCTTTTTCTATCTGCAAAAGGCCTACATACACACTTCTTCAAAGTCCTGTTTTCTTTCTAGTAAATAATTTATTTGTATGTACGAGTATATACTGGGTAAAAGCTGACTGTTGAAAAAAATGCAAGTAGTTAAACAATTTGTTGCTACCGAACTTCCTCTTAGTCATCCTGGTTGTTTCCTTTTGAAATGTTTCGTTTCTGATAGCCTTTTTTATGTGCTGTTTCTTTAGCACATAAATTACAGAGAGAAAGAAATAAAAAATTCATTATTTTGCATGAAATAAATGCAAACATTGAATAAAAAGGTAGAACTTCAAATGCTTTTCCTTATAAATTTGAAACAAAATTGCAATCGCATATTTACATTGAAAACTAAAAGAAGTTGTACTTTTTATAGTTTGTTTTTCATTCGAAAAAAGTTTAATTTTAAATTTGTAAATATAATATTAGCAAAAAGTGATGTTGATGTGAATAAAACGGAAGCGATTACGATCGGGACAACTCACTTTTACGAAATTCCCACGGATATACAAATCAAATAATAAAACAATTTGTTTAATAAACGGCTTGTTGACAATAGCACACCATTTCCATCATAAATCGTTTCTTGAAATTCACATATTAATAATGGAAAATTTCAAATTGCATTTTATCAGTTTCCTTGACTCAAGTTTTTTTCAATAAAGTCCTTGTATTGCAAGAAATTTTGAAATTTAAAAACTGATCAAGAATGATTTCTAGAAAAATATCTTTTTCGCGCCGGGTCATAAACAATATTTTATTATTAAAAAAAGGAAAAATAACTACTCTTCTTCCAATTAATAAAAGTGTTTTTGTTGCCAAAAGTAAAAAATAATAATGATGAAAATAATAATAATAATAATAATAATTACCACATGTTTGATAAAGAACAAACGTTGCGAACCACATGTTTGACAACAAAAATGCTATCACGATACCTTTGCTGTGCGCGTTGGTCAACAATCGGCTATAACCAGAATGTTCGTGATATTAATAATGAAGATTTCAATTATATTATTTTATTGCAATTTTACGGTATGGGAAGAGGGAGGAGGAAGAATATCTTGGCTGATTGGTAGAAATTTAACCCTCAGTCTAGATGGTAAACTTTTAATATACAAGTCGCTTTTGAAACCCATATGGTGTTACGGAATTCAGCTATGGGGGCACTGCTTCCGCTTCCAATGTAGAGAGAATCCCACGAAGGCAAAACAAAATTTTAAGGTTAATTACATCGGCTCCATGGTACATGAAAAATTCAATTTTACATCGTGATTTAAATATGCCACTTGCAGTGTTGGGCAAAATACATGGGTTGCGGTATTTAAAATACAAAATACAAAATACTTACAAATCTGTATGTATTTAAAATACAAAATAAAAAATACGTATTTGTATTTTAAATACATGTATTTCAAATACTGCCCAGCCCTGGCTACTTCTGACCGCTGAAATTGCAAAATATGCAGGCAAATATTTAACAAAACTAGAGTCCCATCCTAATCTCCTTGCTCGTAATATCTTGAACTTTACTGGACACATCCGCTTAAAAAAGAGGGATACTACGGCCTTAATACGCAACACTCCAGATGAAACTTTTTGGAAATATTTTTGTGCTTAACACGACTCTTATGTATTATTAATTACTGTCACTAAGTTTATGGAGTTGTCACAGGGCACTCTCAACTACTGGCACATCTTAAACGTGTCGGAATAGCGGGAGGAGATGAATGTAGAGCATGTGGGGAGGAGAGCGAAACATTGGAACACTATTTGTGCCAATGCCCCGCCTTCTCACAAATAAGATCCCGATATCTTGGGGGTGACATCTTACCGGACATAAGCCGATTACGGGGAATATGCTGGAGGAAACTAAGGAACTTTGTGAGTGACACGGAGTTTCTCTAGGCCTTTGGATCAATATGCTATGGTTAAATTCAAAGGAGCGCACAACAAGCCTTCACTGGCTTAGGTGTATGTCGTGTGACATGGGCTAACATACCCCTCCAATCAACCTAACCTAACCTAACCTAACCTAAGTTTATGTCCGATACTGGTTGGGCCTAATTATTATATTTATACTTAAGATTTGAATACTTATTGTTAGTTCAGTTTTTGAAGGTACAATAAATAAATATTAAAAAAAAATATTTTTAAAAAATGTAAAATTTGCAAGAAATAATATCTAATCCTCTGCGGAAATTAAATATTGTTTATATATTCTATTGTTAAAAATAAAAGTTATTTCAATATTCTTTCAATATAAATCCAATGGCAGAGAATAAAAAACTATAAAGCCAAAAGTTGCTTGTGTGTTTTAATTTCCGTGTACGACTTTATTTTCAAATACTCGTACGATGGCATGAGGTTTGTTATTTATGAAATCATTTTTATAGTTCTTTTCTGCTTTAAACGAGCATTTTTTGTTTGTTTGTAATTTGTTTAATGTGACACAAGTAGACGTTCGTGTTCAGACATCTTTTTTTCTATTTGTATTGCCACATACTAGGCACTAGTTAAACAGAGCAGCAATACTTCCAGTTCCAAACGCAAAGTATTAAACAGTAACACACCTCCCCCCAACTTCCCACTCCTGTTCTTTCCGCTCTTAACGTTCGGCAATTTAGTCCTTCTGTTAGACAGTCATTCATCTAATAATTTATTCTACAACATGACAGGCGTAGTAGGGATAGTTTCGGTATGACTGGCAATTGTTAGTCTTGTTACTCTAGTTTAAATTCGTTATTTTTGTTTTTGTTGTTGTTGCTATTCTTTCCAATTTTCATTTGAAATTTTTGTACGTTTTTGTTTTTGTTGATGTTGCCACCAAGCAACTTACAACAATAATTTGTGGGCCGCAATCTAAAACAGGCATCTGGAAAAACTATCTGTGCATCTAAAAGAGTAAAACATGAACAGTTCGTTTGATAATTTTATGACAGAAGGAAGAGGAAAACTAATAGTAACAACAAAGGGAAGGTATTGAAATAAATATTTGTAAGGGTTATTGCTTATTTGCTTGCTCTCGTATTTAGTTTTTGTTGTTTTTGCTACTCTGCTACCAAACAAGATGCGCTGTGGGGAAAGAATTTTCTTTTAGTTTTCCTTTTACAAAAAGAAAATTTAAGATGTAAATACATAAGTATGTACTCGTATGTATGTTTGTGGTAAAAGCGGTAACCAAGGAAATTTGTATAGGTGTGTGTGTGTATGTGTGTGCGTGTGTGTGCTTTTATTTGTTTAAAAGATTTCATGAATATTTAAATGTGCACACGTATGCATGTGTATGTGAGTGCAGCAATCTATTTGGAAGACTGTGTAAAAGTATTAGTGTTCAAAATGTATTGCTTGTGCAGCCTTCGCTTGTTATTTTTTATTTTATCATTGTCTTCCAAGTGCTAGATGTCTAGATGTCTTTGAAAGTGTCAATATCGTGTTAAAAAGTTCTTAAAGTTTAGTTTTTTACTTCTCGTATATTTTATGGCTTTTTTATTTTCAGTTTTTGCTTTCTCAATACTTTATAATAGCCGTATGTTCGTGTCATTTAAAAATCGTAAAATATTCTATTATATTAAGGAGGAATAAGACCAGCGATAGAGAAAAATCTAAACCAAACAAACATGTAAGCAATTTTATTAAACAACATTATGCTCTTGGAAGAATTTTTATTGGTTTGCAGGGGCCCAAAACCATGCAAGAGAAAGGCAAGATTTGGGGAGAAAAATGGTAGCCTTTGAGTAGGGTCTGCGAAATATAGATAAGATTAGATCCGAAAGCTATTAGAAGAGACCCCAGAAGCTATCTATAGAGGCTCTATTAGGATCTATAAGGGTTGTTGCATTTAAATTTTATTAATTACTTATTCATTCTGAGGCTCTAGCTAATAAGTTTGATATCATATTTCAATTGATCTATTGGGTGGTCTTGTGCCACTTCCCTTGAAGTCTCTTTGATTTTTTCACTGAATAGCGATGAATAGCGAAAGCACAATAATTGACAAAAGATTTTTGTATAATTAAAATTAATTTCTCTTTTTTGATTTTCGCAATACACGTATATCTACTAGTGAATTTAATTTGTTATCTTATATTTGTACACTCGTTCCAAATATACATTCAAAGTTTCTAGTCTATATGGCAAACAAACTTCGTTCATAACTAAATACCAGGAGGTGCAAAATGAATGCCGTAATTTGAATTGGCTGCCATTTTGTTATACATAAATGAAAAATTACGATCGTTTAACAGCATTTTGAATTGTTGCTCGCAAAACAGCTGTTTGTGGTAACCGCGAGATTTTAAAAAGCCCCAAATGAAGAAGTCTAGTGCTGCTGGATCTAGCAATCTTAACGGCCAGTTCAAATCTCCAAAACGGTGAATCACTCGGCCTGGAAATTGGTGTCTCAAAATCTCGTGAAAAGGGAATATGAATTGGGGAACATTTTCAAATTTGTTGCAACGAACGTCTGCTGATGTTTAAGTATGGGCATCGTCGTCTCCTTGATTGTTGTGTATTCTCTTTTAAGTCGTCGGCAACGGTAGCGATGTTTTCGGTCGAACACGACCTGTCTACTTCTTGCGAGATCTGTAGTGGACCCATTTTGCACGAGCTGTTCAGCCAAACGCTTGTTTGTTCGAGCACATAAAACACAACGACGATAAGCAGTATCAACAGTACCACGTTGTTGAGGTGTGTACCGCTCCACGGCTTGTTGACAATTAATTCTCTATATATCTACATTATAAATGCCATTTGGTACCATCTGCAAAAATGGCAGCCAATTCAAATTATGATATAACTTTTGCGATGACTGATGAAAAATAAAAACTTCTTATTATTCTTCTTCCAGGAAATATTAGTTTAAATAGTGTTTTTATTTGAAGGAAACTGGATTAAATCGTACCTCACTAACAGGAAACAAAATGTGCTGTTTAAAAATGCTATATCCAAGCCAATATCAATTACATCTGGTGTTCCTCAAGGAAGCCATTTGGGTCCATTACTTTTCTTATTATTTATCAATAACTTACTTAGCGCTATTAACAACTCTTCCATTCTCATGTCTGCCGATGATGTAAAAATATTTCTATCCTGCAATAACTTTGATGATCATAAATTTCTTCAAGCAGACTTAAATTCCTTATATTCCTGGTGTGAGTTGAATTTAATGAAACTAAACTTTAATAAATGCAAACATATGTGTTTCTTCCGAAGAAGCCATATGAACATTAAATACTCTTTGGGTTGTTATGAGCTGGAAACTGTTTCTACTGTCACAGATCTTGGAGTTCTAATGGACCCAAAACTGAATTTCATCCAACATATTTCCTGGATTGTAAGTAAAGCAAGATGTCAACTCGGCTTCATCAAGCGCTGGGCCAAGGAATTTGATGACCCGTATATCACCAAGCAACTCTTTACGTCGCTCGTTCGTCCGACTTTGGAGTATGCATCGATAATATGGGATCCGACATATAATATATATATTAATGCAATTGAAGCGGTACAAAAACAGTTTTTAATATTTTGTCTTCGCGGACTACAATGGAACCCACTTTGTTTTCCTACGTATAAAGCTAGACTTGCTCTAATTAAGTTACCATCTTTGAGTAGTCGCAGATCTATGCTAAATGTAATGTTTATTCTAAACACAATTAATGGTAAATCGAGCTCTGAATTTTTAGTTGAAAATATATCTTTCTGTGTACCTCAACGTCCTACCCGCAACTACTCTCCATTAGATATAAAATTCTTTACAACAAACTATGCAAATTCTGATCCCTTCGTTAAGAGTTGAAGGGAATTTAATAAACTTTACTCCTATATTGATTTCTCATTAAATGATAATCTAATAAAGCGTAATATTTTGTTTGCTTTGAATAATTTTCAATAACTATTATACTTTTAAATTTTGTATTTATAAACAAACTTACATACATATAAAATATACCTATGTAATCAGTCTGTAAGAATTGTAAATTCATAGACTTGAAATAAATAAATAAAAAAAAATAAAAAAATAAAAAAAATCTGCCCAAGCGGTAGACTCAGGAGCTGACGATGTGCGACAGCACTGAAAAGAAGCATACTAGTATATTTCCTCATCTCGTAGTCAAAGTTAGTATTCCTATCATTTATAATGATGAAAACACATTACAACTTATTGCTCCAAATGACTGTGAGTCATCTTAGAGTAAACCAACTTTAACAAGCCATTCCAAAAAGGCTCATAAGATACGAATGATGAATTTCGCTCTGTACGCCCCAGTGCGACAGCAACTGATATACATAAATGTTTAAGAAGTGAATAAACTGGTGTTGGACAAACGTCGAATCAATATTTAAAAAGTTAAGTTAATGATGTTGTCATCTCGGTTGGCTCGTGCCATACACCTCTCATGTGTGTCTAAGGCCTGAGATTAGAAGGATTATAGATTTTTTTCCTTTTTCCAAACTGAACAGATTCATGAAATTCGCTGAAAAAGTATTTAATATGAATATTGATTTTTTTTTTATTTTTTAATAAAAAATTAGAAGTCACCTTAATTTTTTTAATGCACATCGTATAAAATATTTCATGGTCAAAGGAAAATTTTGCTTTTGTGTGCAAGTAAAAGTAATTTCCTGTTGTACTTTTTTTAATTTTTCTACAGAAAAAAAAACAAAGAAAACTTCTTGAATTTACTTCATTAGGACATAAAATAAGATATCTTTAGAATCTCTGCTTATAAAATTAAAAGTCACCTTGATTTTTTTCTAATGCACATCCTATAAAATATTTCATGATCAAAGGAAAATTTTGCTTTTGTATGCACGTAAAGTATTTGCCTGCTCTTTTTTATATTGTCTTCAGAAAATTTGTTGTATTTATTTTGTTACCATTAAAAAAAGCTTAAGAATCTCTGCTTATAACTTGCCTCCTTATTTTATATGATTTTTCCTCGAAATTCTGACTATTATTATTAATTTTTTTCCGTTTTATGGAAAAAGTTAAGCAAAATACACATTCTTTCAATTTCATTTTATAGCTGGTTGTCATTATTCTTAATTCGTTTTCGGGAACTTTGTTGCTTTTATTAAAAAGTGGAGAATATGTATGTGTGTGTGTGGGAGTGTGTGTTTATAGTTTGTTAAAAATATGGTTGCTATTGTGTAGTTCTCTATAGACACTTTTTTAATATTATCATCGCTTTTGTCGTCATAAATATCATCATTATTCCTATAATGTTGTATCAATGTCTCTTTCTCTCTCTCTTCTTGCAACACTGTTCCCTCGCCCTCCTACTTACGACTATTGTTTTAGGTTTTTTTTGCCTTGTAAATATGTATGTGAGTGTGAATTTGAATGTGTGAGAACATAATTTTACACCCCCTGCAAAGCTCTTTCTTTTGTATATTGCCTGCCCTGGTTCTTTTCAGTATGTTTCACTTATATTTAATTAAAAAATCAATAGTTGACATGTTACAATGATTTTTTGTCTGTTCTTGTTCTTGTTATTTTTTCAATTTTACAACAGTTTTAATTCTAAAATTGTTATTTATTTGTTTGTTCAATTAAAATAACGAAAATCCTTTTTGTTTCACACTAAAGAGAGATTTTGCCCCAGGCTATTCTGGGAGCTTGTGGGAGCAGGTGTGTAGTAGATTGAGAAGGGCGGTACATAATTTGTGTGTGGCAAGTTTAAAATTGGATAAAAGGTTACTCTGTGGTTTAACAAAAAAATTGGTTATCAAGAAGGAACGATCCGATATACCAGAAATGATATAATCTGATGTACAATTGAAAAATTGAAGCTGTATTCGAATTATTAGAAGCAATAAGCAACACGAAGTGTGTTCGAAAGGTCACAGTTTAAACTATATACAATTCTTTGTTTTGCTGTTGGCCGATCACATCAAAACCCTTCTAGTTTTTATGTCATTGCCAATGTTCTGCCGTCGGAAATAATTTCAACAACACATTTTCATAAAATTTTATGGAAGAATTGTAATTAAGTAAGTGCAGTTTTAAGTCAAATATTAAAAGTAGTGGCATACGGTGAACTCACCGCGAGCAAAAAAAAAAAATAATAAACACAAGCTCCTCCAAGACTAAGACTAGGTTAGGTTAGGTTAGGTTGATTGGAGGGGTGTGATAAGCCCATGTCATACGACATACACTTAAGCCAGTGAAGGCTTGTTGTGCGCTCCATTTAGTTATCAGACACAAACTGCCAAAGTTCTGCGGCAGGATTCGAACCTGGGACCTTCGCACTAAGAGTCTAGTACACTAGCTGCTAGTCTACGAAGGTCAGTTGAAAGAAAGACTAAGACTAAGAGATTGACAATGATGAACCTCTATCTGAACGGAGGAAAAAGTTAAAGGAGTGAAGAAAATTCGAGAGCAATCGGCATTTCGGCTTGTGCCACAAAGTTGTGTCCCATGTTTTGGACATGTGTCAGCAAAGTCTCTTCCAAAACAACTTGAATTTTGAACAGAAGTGTCACTGATTTTGGACGATTTCAAAGCTTCTCTGAATATCACATGGTTTTATAGTGTTTTAATAAATTTCTTGCTTTGAGGGGGCTCACACCAATACCAGGCAATGGTCTGGCGGCTTGTGTTGCTTTGATAGTGAGATAGCTCCATTTCTTCAGCAAGGACCTTGACTGTAGCAGACATGTTCCACCTGAGTACTGAACAGAGGGCCAGCAGGCACGCATGGTGGTAGACGTAATAAGTTTATCCACTTATAAGACTACCATCATGTTGGGTCGAATCGGCAAAAATCGACATCAATTTTAAAGTTATCTGCCAACAAAGCGCAAATTATTTTTAAAGAGAAGTTTGGCCTCATTGTACTAAGGATTCGATGCCGATTTAGGCCTATGATAACTTTATGATTGTGAACTTTTTATATACATTTTAATTATGTATTTCTTTTTTTAATATTTTGCGAGAAATAATCAAACTAAAATTTTAGCTGCAGAAAATTTTGGAAGCAGTTTCTCAAAGGGATTACATATAATTAAGATTGGGATTGTAAGATTGTATATATTTTAATTGTTTTTTTTTCTCTATTTTGTGTGAAAATTTTGTAAACAGTTCTCAGTATTTTTTCTCAAACCGGATACTTAAATTAAAAATCTAATGAATGGCATATGACTTAATATAAATAATCATGTTTCAGACTAATTGAACTAAATAAAATATTATTAATTTTTTTTTATAAAACTTAATAATTGCAACAGTAAAAAAAAAACAAAGTAAAATTTTTTCAATTTATAAATCCATTTATTTCACCTAATACTGAACATTTATTTTTAATTTTTCTTTCTACAAGAAAAAATGATTTTCTTTCTACAAGAAAAAATTTAAATAATGCCAAAAAAGTTCAAACAACTATTTTCATTTAATTTCCCCTTAACAAGATTAAAAAAGTTTGTTCAAAAGCGAAATGTTGTAGTCGTACAACATTTTTGTCCACATTCTTTTTTAGGTGTCACTTAAATTAAAAAGAAGGAAAAAAAATCACATTGTAATCGTTGCATATTTATAACAGAAAATAAGACACAAATAGTGTGGTTGCAACAAATAAAAATTATTATTTTTTTACTTTTGGGCTTTATATAAACATTTTGCTGTGTCGTCTATTTATTACCTTGTAAAAATCTATTTTATGCTTAACTTTTTTATTTACTTTTTTGAAAAGTTTATCTATTTTAGTGGTGGCCTATTTAAGAGGTTTATAAGAGAGTATGCGTCTGTGTTTGACTATGGTATAAACAGTTGCAAGTGCTTTCATTCTTTTTACTATGCAGCAGTATCAGTAGCAATTGTAAGACTATCATTTATAATATCGAAAAAAATTTGTTAAGAGAATCCTTATATATTTTTTTTTGTATACATTACGTTTACTTGAAACTTTAGCTCAGTTTAGCTTTCTAAGGATATGTTGTGGGTGGTAGAGTTTTTTTATCAAAGTGCGTTAGATAGTTAAAACTAATTGCTTATTGTGGCTTATTACTCAAATAAATTATTTATTTCTTTCATAAGTAAAGTAAACACGTGCTTGTGCAAGTCTAGGATCCCATTAGAAAAGTGTTTTATACTCAAGATAAGGATTTCAGAAAATAAGCAGGAATCATATAGATAAAGATTATTATTATTTTTTTATTAATATAAGATTCTTTTTAAGATCGAGAACGCAACACTTGCCCAGCTTAGAAGTGGGATCAAATAAAAGAAATCTTCAAGGCATCAAGAGCGGGACAAAATTGAAAACTCGTTTTCAACTGCATCTAATAAAATTTAAAAATCTGCGAATTAGGATATAATTGGTAGTTGTCATGTTGAAATATTTGTGGCATTTACACATGGAAGAACTTGCTTGAAATTTTGCTTATACGTATTATCAGCGAAAATTTTACAAAAAATAATTGAATTTCATGAAAATTACTTGAAGGTTTACACAGACCAAGACAAATACTCAGATTGATCTTTAGGGAATACATTACAATTAGTCTCCCTTATTTTAATTGTCATCATCGTCGTCACATCAAGTCGACATAAAAAAAGGTTAGTTCTGTACTCTTGGTAGAACGTATTTGAGTATTACTGACGGCCATTTATCAATTTATAAGCCTTAGTAATAGGAATAGCTTATAAATAATATATAATTGCTGTTGACAGCGACCTTATATTTGGCAAAATATTGGTGTCGACTTCGAGTAATGTCGACGTCTACAAATGTTCAAGTTAAAATTTTATTGACTAACGAAAATTTCGCACTTATTATTTTACTTAATTTTTAATAAGTACATTAATTAAATAAAATAAAAAAGTTAAGTCGACTTCATCTGTTTACATTTCTATTTTATTTATTTTTTTCTAAATCAATTATAACTTTCCTGAAAACTATATTCAAAGAGTGTAATCGAAAAATAATCAAATACAGAACCATAACGAACAGATTCCATAACCGAAAATTTTTTTTGCTACTGAACCTTTTTATCAATTCTTATATACAAAATGCTTATTCATAGCCGGATTCGGGCACAAGATTCTCAAAATTTTGATTAATATGTCTCTAAGAGGGGAACAGGAGTCATGAAAAATACAAACAACAATTCTGGGCACATTAAACAAAAGGGCAGCAGTGGCGAGTTCAATCCACCTTAACCGAAACCTGTAATATTTAGTAAAAAGTAATCAACTGGCATACTAATGCCACCTTCTTGTCTATTCACCTGGCAAATAGTTTATTAAGTCCAAGTTTTTTCATTTCAACAACTCTTATTAAAATTTGATTTAATAACAAAACCTCTTGATACTTAGTGGGCTGAACATACAATCATAACAAACTGCATTTTTAAGGCCGAAATCTCAAGCAGTTTATTATAGCCTTGCTCAGGCAGCATATGCAAATTTATAATAAGTTTTTGGTCAATTGAATGTCTGCGACAAATTTGTAAAGGTCGAGGACAGTATCTTCACTGAATACGACAGTATTAAAATATCGAAATCAAGACCTGCTGTAGATATAAATGAGTATAAAGACAAGGCTCACATATCATAGAAGTAGTGTATTCATCAATAACTTCGTTCGATGAAACATTAAAGAAAATTTCCTGTTTAATCATTTTCCAAGAGAGGAATTCTGTAGCGAAACAGTACATCAAAAACATAGTGGTCCATTTTGAAAATCAAGTCAGCTCAAGTTGAAACAGTTACGATAAATAAATTTTTCCAATTATGAATTTAAAATAAGAAGACAAAATTACCCCAATAGTTAGTGTCCGACTGTGGGAGCTTTCACTGTACATATTTATAGTAAAATTTATTTATATAAAATTTATTTCGATTGTAGATTGCAGGCGAATTTTAGATACTAGTAATCCGAGATTTTTAGTTGTTAGATATCGCTAATGAGAGGCAGAATTTTGCGCCACTTAGTTGACATGTGCGATATAATTTTTGTCCACTGGATATTTAACGAAAGTCCGGTTGCTATCCATTATCAACCGATCACAATGTTGAAAATCAAGAATTAATAAAAGTTAATGAAACTGCACTTTTTTGTTTTTTTAGCTCGACCCAGAACACAAACAGCAACTTGAAATCTTAGACTTGATTAGGCTTGTGATGAATTATTAAAATTGTGCAACTCAGCACTATTTCCCTCAAAGACAGCAATTCATAACGAGAGAAAGGGAGAGAGAGAGAGATCAAAATGATCCTGTAATTTCATGGCCAACATGTGATTCCGTTGGTTTCAGCATTTTAGCATCTAGTGTAAAACCTTTTAATTCACAAGCCACTTCAATTTCATATTTATTTATTTTAGGTTAAACAGCCAATAATTTCTTTAAAAACTATTTTTTGTTTTGCCAGAATGCCTGTTTTAATGTGCATCTTTCAATATTTTTTATTGCAATCTTTTCACTTCGAGTCAATGACATGTTTCAGTTTGATAAATGCGTGGTGCTACAGCGCCACTAAAATATTTTTTATGGGTTTCTGCTACTTAAAGTGTTCGTTCATACGTCTTCTCTACTTAAAAAAGTATTTTTTTTTTCACTCCAGTTTCTTTTTATTTTGTTGCAAAATCTTATACCTTTTGATATTTTTCATTTCTAAAGCTTTTCCTATAATGTTTTTATTTTTTTCTTAAGATCTTTTGCCTTTTTTTATTTACAAAAAATCCTATAGGCAGGGTATATGTAGTCAACGTCACATAGATTTCTTTGTAATAATTTAAACGTAATCATATGTCTTTGTGCGCCAGAGAAAAACTTCAAAAGAGGACGGTATCGAGATGGAGAGGGAAGGAACCAATTGTTTTTTTTTTTTTTTTTTTTTCAAAGAAGAAAATTTATGACTCTCAATGGCCAAGGCAGTGATTTATGGTTACATGTCAGTTGTGAAATATAAAAATTCCAAAGGAAATAAAAAATGCAAAAAACCAGTAACTAATTTGAATAATTAAAATTTATATTGGCGTAATAGTTACACTATTTGTGCTAAAGCGAAAAATGAAATAAAATAGAAAATGCAAAATAAAAAAAAAAACAAAAGAAACAATACCGTAAACATACACATATGTCTGTACAACCAATACACTGGCTACACTTTTTCACACACACACACATACATATTAAAGTCAAACATATCCTTTAAGGAAAGGAAACTGACTAACGGCATTTGTGTTTTGCATTTAAAAATGTTGAGTGGCATAAATATGTTTTATTTCCGTTTTAGGTGTAAAAAACATTTAATATTTTATTTTCAACAGCTTTTTATGACCCATTGTTTTGAATTGTCCTTTTTGTTAGTAAAAATAGGTATGCATATAATGTGGAACAAATGACATAAATAAGTACCGTAAAAAGGCATTTTAAGCTTAAAGAATATAATTGTGTGGTTTATAAAAATCTAATCTTATAAGTTTTGCAGGACACTCAACAGTTAAAAAATATCAAATTCTTTTATTTTTTTTATATAAAGATAATAAATAATAGGTGGCGCAAAATTATTGTTAAGATTTCAACTGACTGCCATTTTGTTATAAATAAAAAGTTTATTTGAAAGTAAAAAGTTATGACAATAATTAAAAAAATATATATATCGCTCAAATGGCCACCTCCCAAGTTGATGCATTTTGAATTGCTGCTCGCAAAACATTTAAGTCATGGAAACTGCACATGTTTGCACCCTTTTACTGTCCTGGTAGAAAAAGAATTTTTTTCTTGCCCAAATGTGGTCGTTTCATTCAAATTCTTATTAAATTATTCGAATAAATTGGAATAATATTTATCCCTTTTGGTTTTTTTAACCTTTTGATAATAGTCAATGTAAATTATGCAGCGTGCAATCGAAAAAACGGTCGCCATGACTTTATTGGTGGACAAAACCACCCTGTCCTTCTTTGGCGCCGATTCATCTCGAAAAATTCACTGTTTTGACAGCTATTTGGTCTCTGGTGTGTTATGGTGGATCCAAGTTTCGTCCGCGGATAGGAAATACCGCAAAAACTTATCCAAAATCGCAAATCGTACACATGATTGCGCTTGTCTTCGATTGTGAGAAATCGCGGCAGCTATCTTACGGAAAGCTTTCTTATAGGCAAGTGATTATTGGAAATTAAAACCACTGAGCCAAGTGCCATGCCTATGGCTTTCATTATCTTTCGCACTTTAAATCTCCGTTTGACCAACACAATTTTTTCAATTGTTACAAATAAAGATAACTCCCCAGAACGTTCGGCATCTTCAGCGCTTTTCTGTCCACAACGAAACCTATTAAATCACTCCTTTTACCATTGAAATCGATGGTGTGGAATTCCCATCTCAATTTATCAAGATTAGCTTTGGTTAAATGGAGCTTAATGAGCTCACGAAACTCCCTCTTTTCTATTTTCTTCACAAATCAGGCGGTAGTCTACTATGAATGGCTATCAAGCACAAACTATATGACATAGTTTGTGCAGGAGTCAACTGACAAATGCCTCTTGACAGGAGCAGTGTTGCACTTTCAGTTAAGAGGTCGGAATTTTAAAAGGTCACCCCCTCGTACTTCCACTTCCACAAAGGGATTATGATGTCATCCTAAACACTCTCCGTCAGAATGGTAAAATCATGGTTTTTAAAAATAAAAAGAGAAGCTCCAAAAAATCATTTTAATACTATCAAATCAAAATATGTACGATATAGGGGATTAAGCTTAGGAAACTTGGTGTTGCATTTTTCCGAATGTAGACGACAATTTTGTGGATTCAATAAACTTAGGAATCGAAGAGGTTTTTAATGATTACAAGTAAACAACCTTCCCACAAAAACTCAGATATTGGTTTTTTAATACCATCCTATAAAATTATATCTTATAAAAATATATAAGATTTCAAATTGTTCGCCACATACAAGCGGATCTGTATTTTATTTATAAAATTCTAATACTTTATTCTTCTTAATTTTTATTGATACGAAGTAAAAAAAATAAGGATATATTTAATACATATTCCTGGTGTTGTTATTATTTCTCCGATACTATTCATGTACTTCTTTGTTTTACAATACAATAAATAGAACTGACCTTGCAACATGTCCTGTTAATGAAACTACTCAAAAAAGCACCTCCCCATGACGACAGCAAGCAGCAACTTAAAAAACTGACAATAATGATTGAATTATTTATTTATTATATGAAAAAAACATGAAAATTAAAGCCAACAAAAAAACAAATACATAAACTAACAAGTATAGTGTTCCGCCTTGATATAACAGGTAATTAGATATAGAGAATGAGAAAATATAAAAACGTTAAGTAAACTAATATTAACTTGATATCAATTTAATAACAAACAATCGCCACTAAAATAGTTTCAGGAATTTTAGTTTATAAGAAAATGCAATTATAGTGACAATTATTTATCGCTAACCCTTTTCAAATTATTTAACGAATCGATAAATTTTATATGACACTAGTTTCAAATTAAAACTAAATTCAAATCAAATTCTATGAACGCAAACAAGATGCACTCACTAGTATTTACTTTAATACATTAACAATCATCATATCGAAACCGAATTGTACAAAACTGAAACTTACCAAACGAAACGAAAACGATACTAAAACCAACGAAAGCCATTTAGTGTAAAATGGATGGGAATCAATGTTTGTTTGATGTATGTTCATATGTATGTACTCGTACGTACATATTTATTTTCAATACAATGAACGTGATTATGAACACATGGTGATGTACTTTGAAGAATTTTTTTTGAAATAAGATTTGGCTACAGTGAAGGACCATGCAGAGAAAAGAACTTTTATCGCTCATTTTCTTTTATTTATATTATCGTATGAAACCTTTTTATTCCATTGTTTATTGTATAGTTTTTGTACCTACATTCAATGATGATGAAAAAATAAATTCCTATTACGGAAGGATGCCATATTTCACTTTACAAACGGTTCAAGTCTCTTAGTTTCCTTCCCTTTGTATTGTCAGTGTCGTTATTGCAGTCTCTGTGAAGTCCGTTTACGTCCCCTGCCAGGATATAGTAATTGTTAATATTTTGTATATCTAACGATAGAAAGAGACTGCTCAATTCGCGGCTAAAGTTGCTGTCATTGTTGCCTGACGGGTAATAAACAGAAATAATAAAAATATTTTTATTTTTTAATTTTTTCAAAAAAAAAAAAAAGAAAAAAAAAACAAAGGGGTTAGTTCATCGTAATTCTTGAAGAAAAAAATTTTTTCGCACTACCCGCGAAAGAAAAAATTCGAATTAAAGCCAATACGTTTATCTATCCAACGCAAAGAAATCAAGTCGATATCTTGAAAACTAAGCAAGTTATAACCAAAATGGTAACCGTTCTACTAATGCCTCTTCCTGGCCACTTTTTAGTAGAACTAGTTACCATTTTGGTCATAACTTGCTTAGTTTTCAAGATATCAACTTTGTTTCTTTTGCGTTGAATTGATAAACGTATTGGCTTTCGTTCGAAAAAAAATTTTTTTTGGCGAAAATAAGAAAAATTTTTTTTTAATTTTTTCGAAAAAGCAAAGGAAAAAAATTTTTTCGCACTACCCGCAAAAGAAAAAATTCGAATTAAAGCCAATACGTTTATCTATCCAACGCAAAAGAAATCAAGTCGATATCTTGAAAACTAAGCAAGTTATGACCAAAATGTAAACCATTTCTACTAAAAAGTTACCGGGAAGAGGCAGTAGTAGAACGGTTACCATTTTGGTTATAACTTGCTTAGTTTTCAAGATATCGACTTGATTTCTTTTGCGTTGGATAAATAAACGTATTGGCTTTAATTCAAATTTTTTCTTTTGCGGGTAGTGCGAAAAAAAATTTATTCCTCAAAAATTATGATGGACTAACCCCTTTGCTTTTTCGAAAAAATTAAAAAAATTTTTTTTCTTATTTTCGCCAAAAAAATTTTTTGAACGAAAGCCAATACGTTTATCTATCCAACGCAAAAGAAACGAAGTTGATATCTTGAAAACTAAGCAAGTTATGACCAAAATGGTAACCGTTCTACAACTGCCTCTTCCCGGTAACTTTTTAGTAGAAATGGTTACCATTTTGGTCATAACTTGCTTAGTTTTCAAGATATCAACTTCGTTGCTTTTGCGTTGGATAGATAAACGTATTGGCTTTCAATCGAAAAAAAATTTGGGTGAAAATAAGAAAAATTTTTTTTTTAATTTTTTCGAAAAAGTAAAGGGGTTAGTCCATCATAATTTTTGAGGAAAAAATTTTTTTCGCACTACCCGCAAAAGAAAAAATTCGAATTAAAGCCAATACGTTTATCTATCCAACGCAAAAGAAATCAAGTCGATATCTTGAAAACTAAGCAAGTTATGATCAAAATGGTAACCGTTCTACTACTGCTTCTTCCCGGTAACTTTTTAGTAGAAATGGTTACCATTTTGGTCATAACTTGCTTAGTTTTCAAGATATCGACTTGATTTCTTTTGCGTTGGATAGATTAACGTATTGGCTTTAATTCGAATTTTTTCTTTTGCGGGTAGTGTGAAAAAAAATTTTTTCCTCAAAAATTATGATGGACTAACCCCTTTACTTTTTCGAAAAAATTAAAAAAAAAATTTTCTTATTTTCACCAAATTTTTTTTCGATTGAAAGCCAATACGTTTATCTATCCAACGCAAAAGCAGCGAAGTTGATATCTTGAAAACTAAGCAAGTTATGACCAAAATGGTAACCGTTCTACTACTGCCTCTTCCCGGTAACTTTTTAGTAGAACTAGTTACCATTTTGGTCATAACTTGCTTAGTTTTCAAGATATCAACTTCGTTTCTTTTGCGTTGGATAGATAAACGTATTGGCTTTCGTTCAAAAAAATTTTTTTGGCGAAAATAAGAAAACATTTTTTTTTTAATTTTTTCGAAAAAGCAAAGGGGTTAGTCACTCATAATTTTTGAGGAATAAATTTTTTTTCACACTACCCGCAAAAGAAAAAATTCGAATTAAAGCCAATACGTTTATCTATCCAACGCAAAAGAAATCAAGTCGATATCTTGAAAACTAAGCGAGTTATGATCAAAATGGTAACCGTTCTACTACTGCCTCTTCCCGGCCACTTTTTAGTAGAACTGGTTACCATTTTGATCATAACTTGCTTAGTTTTCAAGATATCGAATTGATTTCTTTTGCGCTGGATAGATAAACGTATTGGCTTTCAATGGAAAAAAAGTTCGGTGAAAATAGGAAAACAAAATTTTTTTAATTTTTTCGAAAAAGCAAAGGGGTTAGTCCATCATAATTTTTGAGGAAAAAAATTTTTTTTGCACTACCCGCAAAAGAAAAAATTCGAATTAAAGCCAATACGTTTATCTATCCAACGCAAAAGAAATCAAGTCGATATCTTGAAAACTAAGCAAGTTATAACCAAAATGGTAACCGTTCTACTACTGCCTCTTCCCGGTAACTTTTTAGTAGAACTGGTTACCATTTTGGTCATAGCTTGCTTAGTTTTCAAGATATCAACTTCGTTGCTTTTGCGTTGGATAGATAAACGTATTGGCTTTCATTCGAAAAAAAATTTTTGGCGAAAATAAGAAAAAATTTTTTTTTAATTTTTTCGAAAAAGCAAAGGGGTCCATCATAATTTTTGGGGAAAAAATTTTTTTTCGCACTACCCGCAAAAGAAAAAATTCGAATTAAAGCCAATACGTTTATCTATCCAACGCAAAGAAATCAAGTCGATATCTTGAAAACTAAGCAAGTTATAACGAAAATGGTAACCGTTCTACTACTGCCTCTTCCTGGCCACTTTTTAGTAGAACTAGTTACCATTTTGGTCATAACTTGCTTAGTTTTCAAGATATCAACTTCGTTTCTTTTGCGTTGAATTGATAAACGTATTGGCTTTCGTTCGAAAAAAAAATTTTTTGGCGAAAATAAGAAAAATTTTTTTTTAATTTTTTCGAAAAAGCAAAGGAAAAAAATTTTTTCGCACTACCCGCAAAAGAAAAAATTCGAATTAAAGCCAATACGTTTATCTATCCAACGCAAAAGAAATCAAGTCGATATCTTGAAAACTAAGCAAGTTATAACCAAAATGGTAACCGTTCTACTACTGCCTCTTCCCGGTAACTTTTTAGTAGAACTGGTTACCATTTTGGTCATAGCTTGCTTAGTTTTCAAGATATCAACTTCGTTGCTTTTGCGTTGGATAGATAAACGTATTGGCTTTCATTCGAAAAAAATTTTTTGGCGAAAATAAGAAAAAAAAATTTTTTTAATTTTTTCGAAAAAGCAAAGGGGTTAGTCCATCATAATTTTTTAAGAAAAAAATTTTTTTCGCACTACCCGCAAAAGAAAAAATTCGAATTAAAGCCAATACGTTTATCTATCCAACGCAAAAGAAATCAAGTCGATATCTTGAAAACTAAGCAAGTTATGATCAAAATGGTAACCGTTCTACTACTGCCTCTTCCCGGCCACTTTTTAGTAGAACTGGTTACCATTTTGGTCATAACTTGCTTAGTTTTCAAGATATCAACTTCGTTGCTTTTGCGTTGGATAGATAAACGTATTGGCTTTCGTTCAAAAAAAATTTTTAGCGAAAATAAGAAAATTTTTTTTTTAATTTTTTCGAAAAAGCAAAGGGGTTAGTCCATCATAATTTTTGAGGAATAAATTTTTTTTCGCACTACCCGCAAAAGAAAAAATTCGAATTAAAGCCAATACGTTTATCTATTCAACGCAAAAGAAATCAAGTCGATATCTTGAAAACTAAGCTTTTTCGAAAAAATTAAAAAAAAATTTTTCTTATTTTCACCAAAATTTTTTTTCGATTGAAAGCCAATACGTTTATCTATCCAACGCAAAAGCAACGAAGTTGATATCTTGAAAACTAAGCAAGTTATGACCAAAATGGTAACCAGTTCTACTAAAAAGTTACCTGGAAGAGGCAGTAGTAGAACGGTTACCATTTTGGTCATAGCTTGCTTAGTTTTCAAGATATCAACTTCGTTGCTTTTGCGTTGGATAGATAAACGTATTGGCTTTCAATCGAAAAAAAATTTTGGTGAAAATAAGAAAAAAAATTTTTTTAATTTTTTCGAAAAAGCAAAGGAGTTAGTCCATCATAATTTTTGAGGAATAAATTTTTTTTCGCACTACCCGCAAAAGAAAAAATTCGAATTAAAGCCAATACGTTTATCTATCCATCGCAAAAGAAATCAAGTCGATATCTTGAAAACTAAGCAAGTTTTGATCAAAATGGTAACCGTTCTACTACTGCCTCTTCCTGGCCACTTTTTAGTAGAACTAGTTACCATTTTGGTCATAACTTGCTTAGTTTTTAAGATATCAACTTCGTTTCTTTTGCGTTGGATAGATAAACGTATTGGCTTTCATTCGAAAAAAATTTTTTTGGCGAAAATAAGAAAAAAATTTTTTTTAATTTTTTCAAAAAAGCAAAGGGGTTAGTCCATCATAATTTTTGAGGAATAAATTTTTTTTCGCACTACCCGCAAAAGAAAAAATTCGAATTAAAGCCAATACGTTTATCTATTCAACGCAAAAGAAATCAAGTCGATATCTTGAAAACTAAGCTTTTTCGAAAAAATTAAAAAAAAATTTTTCTTATTTTCACCAAAATTTTTTTTCGATTGAAAGCCAATACGTTTATCTATCCAACGCAAAAGCAACGAAGTTGATATCTTGAAAACTAAGCAAGTTATGACCAAAATGGTAACCAGTTCTACTAAAAAGTTACCTGGAAGAGGCAGTAGTAGAACGGTTACCATTTTGGTCATAGCTTGCTTAGTTTTCAAGATATCAACTTCGTTGCTTTTGCGTTGGATAGATAAACGTATTGGCTTTCAATCGAAAAAAAATTTTGGTGAAAATAAGAAAAAAAAATTTTTTAATTTTTTCGAAAAAGCAAAGGAGTTAGTCCATCATAATTTTTGAGGAATAAATTTTTTTCGCACTACCCGCAAAAGAAAAAATTCGAATTAAAGCCAATACGTTTATCTATCCATCGCAAAAGAAATCAAGTCGATATCTTGAAAACTAAGCAAGTTTTGATCAAAATGGTAACCGTTCTACTACTGCCTCTTCCTGGCCACTTTTTAGTAGAACTAGTTACCATTTTGGTCATAACTTGCTTAGTTTTTAAGATATCAACTTCGTTTCTTTTGCGTTGGATAGATAAACGTATTGGCTTTCATTCGAAAAAAATTTTTTTGGCGAAAATAAGAAAAAAATTTTTTTTAATTTTTTTAAAAAAGCAAAGGGGTTAGTCCATCATAATTTTTGAGGAATAAATTTTTTTTCGCACTACCCGCAAAAGAAAAAATTCGAATTAAAGCCAATACGTTTATCTATTCAACGCAAAAGAAATCAAGGCGATATCTTGAAAACTAAGCAAGTTATGATCAAAATGGTAACCGTTCTACTACTGCCTCTTCCCGGCCACTTTTTAGTAGAACTGGTTACCATTTTGATCATAACTTGCTTAGTTTTCAAGATATCGCCTTGATTTCTTTTGCGTTGGATAGATAAACGTATTGGCTTTCATTCGAAAACAATTTTTTGGCGAAAATAAGAAAAAAAATTTTTTTCAATTTTTTCGAAAAAGCAAATGGGTTAGTCCATCATAATTTTTTAAGAAAAAAATTTTTTTCGCACTACCCGCGAAAGAAAAAAATTAGAATTAAAGCCAATACGTTTATCTATCCAACGCAAAAGAAATCAAGTTGATATCTTGAAAACTAAGCAAGTTATGACCAAAATGGTAACCGTTCTACTACTGCCTCTTCCCGGCCACTTTTTAGTAGAACTAGTTACCATTTTGGTCATAACTTGTTTAGTTTTTAAGATATCAACTTCGTTTCTGTTGCGTTGGATAGATAAACGTATTGGCTTTCATTCGAAAAAAATTTTTTGGCGAAAATAAAAAAAAAAAATTTTTTTAATTTTTTTCGAAAAAGCAAAGGGGTTAGTCCATCATAATTTTTTAAGAAAAAAATTTTTTTCGCACTACCCGCGAAAGAAAAAAATTAGAATTAAAGCCAATACGTTTATCTATCCAACGCAAAAGAAATCAAGTCGATATCTTGAAAACTAAGCAAGTTATGATCAAAATGGTAACCGTTCTACTACTGCCTCTTCCAGGTAACTTTTTAGTAGAACTGGTTACCATTTTGGTCATAACTTGCTTAGTTTTCAAGATATCAACTTCGTTGCTTTTGCGTTGGATAGATAAACGTATTGGCTTTCAATCGAAAAAAAATTTTGGTGAAAATAAGAAAAAAAATTTTTTTAATTTTTTCGAAAAATCAAAGGAGTTAGTCCATCATAATTTTTGAGGAATAAATTTTTTTCGCACTACCCGCAAAAGAAAAAATTCGAATTAAAGCCAATACGTTTATCTATCCATCGCAAAAGAAATCAAGTCGATATCTTGAAAACTAAGCAAGTTTTGATCAAAATGGTAACCGTTCTACTACTGCCTCTTCCTGGCCACTTTTTAGTAGAACTAGTTACCATTTTGGTCATAACTTGCTTAGTTTTTAAGATATCAACTTCGTTTCTTTTGCGTTGGATAGATAAACGTATTGGCTTTCATTCGAAAAAAATTTTTTTTGCGAAAATAAGAAAAAATTTTTTTTTAATTTTTACGAATTCTATTTTACATCGTGATTTAAATATGCCACTTGTGACCGCTGAAATTGCAAAATATGCTGGAAAATATTTAACAAAACTCGAGTTCCATCCTAATCCTCTTGCTCGTAACATCTTGAACTTTCCTGGACACATCCGCTTAAAAAAGAGGGACACTACGGCATTAATACGCAACTCTCCAGATGAAATTCTTTGAAAATATTTTTTGTGCGTAACATGAATTTTATGTATTATTAATTATTATCACTAAGTTTATGTCCGACACTGGTTGGGCCTAATAATTATTTATATATTTAAGATTTGAACACTTATTGTTAGTTCAATTATTTGAAGATACAATAAACATATATTAGCGTGAAAAAAAAAAAAAAAAAAAAAAAAATTTTTACGAAAAAGCAAAGGGGTTAGTCCATCATAATTTTTGAGGAATAAATTTTTTTTCGCACTACCCGCAAAAGAAAAAATTCGAATTAAAGCCAATACGTTTATCTATCCAACGCAAAAGAAATCAAGTCGATATCTTGAAAACTAAGCAAGTTATGATCAAAATGGTAACCGTTCTACTACTGCCTCTTCCTGGCCACTTTTTAGTAGAACTAGTAACCATTTTGGTCATAACTTGCTTAGTTTTTAAGATATCAACTTCGTTTCTTTTGCGTTGGATAGATAAACGTATTGGCTTTCAATGGAAAAAAAGTTCGGTGAAAATAGGAAAACAAAATTTTTTTAATTTTTTCGAAAAAGCAAAGGGGTTAGTCCATCATAATTTTTGAGGAAAAAAATTTTTTTTGCACTACCCGCAAAAGAAAAAATTCGAATTAAAGCCAATACGTTTATCTATTCAACGCAAAAGAAATCAAGTCGATATCTTGAAAACTAAGCAAGTTATGACCAAAATGGTAACCGTTCTACTACTGCCTCTTCTCGGCCACTTTTTAGTAGAACTAGTTACCATTTTGGTCATAACTTGTTTAGTTTTTAAGATATCAACTTCGTTTCTTTTGCGTTGGATAGATAAACGTATTGGCTTTTATTCGAAAACAATTTTTTGGCGAAAATAAGAAAAAAATTTTTTTTTAATTTTTTCGAAAAAGCAAAGGGGTTAGTCCATCATAATTTTTGAGGAAAAAAATTTTTTCGCACTACCCGCGAAAGAAAAAATTCAAATTAAAGCCAATACGTTTATCTATCCAAAGCAAAAGAAATCAAGTCGATATCTTGAAAACTAAGCAAGTTATGACCAAAATGGTAACCGTTCTACTACTGCCTCTTCCCGGCCAATTTTTAGTAGAACTGGTTACCATTTTTGTCATAACTTGCTTAGTTTTCAAGATATCAACTTCGTTTCTTTTGCGTTGGATAGATAAACGTATTGGCTTTCATTAAAAAAATTTTTTGGCGAAAATAAGAAAAAAAATTTTTTAATTTTTTCGAAAAAGCAAAGGGGTTAGTCCATCATAAATTTTGAGGAAAAAATTTTTTTCGCACTACCCGCGAAAGAAAAAAATTAGAATTAAAGCCAATACGTTTATCTATCCAACGCAAAAGAAATCAAGTCGATATCTTGAAAACTAAGCAAGTTATGACCAAAATGGTAACCGTTCTACTACTGCCTCTCCCCGCCACTTTTTAATAGAACTGGTTACCATTTTGGTCATAACTTGCTTAGTTTTCAAGATATTAACTTCGTTTCTTTTGCGTTGAATAGATAAGCGTATTGGCTTTCATTCGGAAAAATATTTTGGCGAAAATAAGAAAAAAAATTTTTTTTAATTTTTTCGAAAAAGCAAAGAGGTTAGTCCATCATAATTTTTGAGGAAAAATTTTGTTTCGCACTACCCGCGAAAGAAAAAATTCGAATTAAAGCCAATACGTTTATCTATCCAACGCAAAAGAAATCAAGTCGATATCTTGAAAACTAAGCAAGTTATGACCAAAATGGTAACCGTTCTACTACTGCCTCTTCCCAGCCACTTTTTAGTAGAACTGGTTACCATTTTGGTCATAACTTGCTTAGTTTTTAAGATATCAACTTCGTTTCTTTTGCGTTGGATAGACAAACGTATTGGCTTTCACTCGAAAAAAATTTTTGGCGAAAATAAGAACAAAATTTTTTTTAACTTTTTCGAAAAAGCAAAGGGGTTAGTCCATCATAAATTTTGAGGAAAAAATTTTTTTCGCACTACCCGCGAAAGAAAAAAATTAGAATTAAAGCCAATACGTTTATCTATCCAACGCAAAAGAAATCAAGTCGATATCTTGAAAACTAAGCAAGTTATGACCAAAATGGTAACCGTTCTACTACTGCCTCTTCCTGGCCGCTTTTTAATAGAACTGGTTACCATTTTGGTCATAACTTGCTTAGTTTTCAAGATATTAACTTCGTTTCTTTTGCGTTGAATAGATAAGCGTATTGGCTTTCATTCGGAAAAATATTTTGGCGAAAATAAGAAAAAAAATTTTTTTTAATTTTTTCGAAAAAGCAAAGAGGTTAGTCCATCATAATTTTTGAGGAAAAATTTTGTTTCGCACTACCCGCGAAAGAAAAAATTCGAATTAAAGCCAATACGTTTATCTATCCAACGCAAAAGAAATCAAGTCGATATGTTGAAAACTAAGCAAGTTATGACCACAATGGTAACCGTTCTACTACTGCCTCTCCCCGCCACTTTTTAATAGAACTGGTTACCATTTTGGTCATAACTTGCTTAGTTTTCAAGATATTAACTTCGTTTCTTTTGCGTTGAATAGATAAGCGTATTGGCTTTCACTCGAAAAAAATTTTTTGGCGAAAATAAGAAAAAAATTTTTTTTTAATTTTTTCGAAAAAGCAAAGGGGTTAGTCCATCATAAATTTTGAGGAAAAAATTTTTTTCGCACTACCCGCGAAAGAAAAAAATTAGAATTAAAGCCAATACGTTTATCTATCCAACGCCAAAGAAATCAAGTCGATATCTTGAAAACTAAGCAAGTTATGACCAAAATGGTAACCGTTCTACTACTGCCTCTCCCCGCCACTTTTTAATAGAACTGGTTACCATTTTGGTCATAACTTGCTTAGTTTTCAAGATATTAACTTCGTTTCTTTTGCGTTGAATAGATAAGCGTATTGGCTTTCATTCGGAAAAATATTTTGGCGAAAATAAGAAAAAAAATTTTTTTTAATTTTTTCGAAAAAGCAAAGAGGTTAGTCCATCATAATTTTTGAGGAAAAATTTTGTTTCGCACTACCCGCGAAAGAAAAAATTCGAATTAAAGCCAATACACATATCTATCCAACGCAAAAGAAATCAAGTCCATATCTTGAAAACTAAGCAAGTTATGACCAAAATGGTAACCGTTCTACTACTGCCTCTCCCCCGCCACTTTTTAATAGAACTGGTTACCAGTTTGGTCATAACTTGCTTAGTTTTCAAGATATAAACTTCGTTTCTTTTGCGTTGAATAGATAAACGTATTGGCTTTCATTAAAAAAAATTTTTTGGCGAAAATAAGAAAAAAAATTTTTTAATTTTTTCGAAAAAGCAAGTTAGTCCATCATAATTTTTGAGGGAAAAAATTTTTTCGCACTACCCGCGAAAGAAAAAAATTAGAATTAAAGCCAATACGTTTATCTATCCAACGCAAAAGAAATCAAGTCGATATCTTGAAAACTAAGCAAGTTATGACCAAAATGGTAACCGTTCTACTACTGCCTCTCCCCGCCACTTTTTAATAGAACTGGTTACCATTTTGGTCATAACTTGCTTAGTTTTCAAGATATTAACTTCGTTTCTCTTGCGTTGAATAGATAAGCGTATTGGCTTTCATTAGAAAAAAATTTTTTGGCGAAAATAAGAAAAAAAAATTTTTTTAATTTTTTCGAAAAAGCAAAGAGGTTAGTCCATCATAATTTTTGAGGAAAAAATTTTTTTCGCACTACCCGCGAAAGAAAAAATTCGAATTAAAGCCAATACGTTTATCTATCCAACGCAAAAGAAATCAAGTCGATATCTTGAAAACTAAGCAAGTTATGACCAAAATGGTAACCGTTCTACTACTGCCTCTCCCCGCCACTTTTTAATAGAACTGGTTACCATTTTGGTCATAACTTGCTTAGTTTTCAACATATCGACTTGATTTCTTTTGCGTTGAATAGATAAGCGTATTGGCTTTCATTCGGAAAAATATTTTGGCCAAAAAAAAAAAAATTTTTTTTAATTTTTTCGAAAAAGCAAAGAGGTTAGTCCATCATAATTTTTGAGGAAAAATTTTGTTTCGCACTACCCGCGAAAGAAAAAATTCGAATTAAAGCCAATACGTTTATCTATCCAACGCAAAAGAAATCAAGTCGATATGTTGAAAACTAAGCAAGTTATGACCAAAATGGTAACCGTTCTACTACTGCCTCTCCCCGCCACTTTTTAATAGAACTGGTTACCATTTTGGTCATAACTTGCTTAGTTTTCAAGATATTAACTTCGTTTCTTTTGCGTTGAATAGATAAGCGTATTGGCTTTCATTAGAAAAAAATTTTTTGGCGAAAATAAGAAAAAAAATTTTTTTTAATTTTTTCGAAAAAGCAAAGGGGTCCATCATAAATTTTGAGGAAAAAATTTTTTTCGCACTACCCGCGAAAGAAAAAAATTAGAATTAAAGCCAATACGTTTATCTATCCAACGCAAAAGAAATCAAGTCGATATCTTGAAAACTAAGCAAGTTATGACCAAAATGGTAACCGTTCTACTACTGCCTCTCCCCGCCACTTTTTAATAGAACTGGTTACCATTTTGGTCATAACTTGCTTAGTTTTCAAGATATTAACTTCGTTTCTTTTGCGTTGAATAGATAAGCGTATTGGCTTTCATTCGGAAAAATATTTTGGCGAAAATAAGAAAAAAAATTTTTTTTAATTTTTTCGAAAAAGCAAAGAGGTTAGTCCATCATAATTTTTGAGGAAAAATTTTGTTTCGCACTACCCGCGAAAGAAAAAATTCGAATTAAAGCCAATACGTTTATCTATCCAACGCAAAAGAAATCAAGTCGATATCTTGAAAACTAAGCAAGTTATGACCAAAATGGTAACCGTTCTACTACTGCCTCTTCCCAGCCACTTTTTAGTAGAACTGGTTACCATTTTGGTCATAACTTGCTTAGTTTTTAAGATATCAACTTCGTTTCTTTTGCGTTGGATAGACAAACGTATTGGCTTTCACTCGAAAAAAATTTTTGGCGAAAATAAGAACAAAATTTTTTTTAATTTTTCGAAAAAGCAAAGGGGTTAGTCCATCATAAATTTTGAGGAAAAAATTTTTTTCGCACTACCCGCGAAAGAAAAAAATTAGAATTAAAGCCAATACGTTTATCTATCCAACGCAAAAGAAATCAAGTCGATATCTTGAAAACTAAGCAAGTTATGACCAAAATGGTAACCGTTCTACTACTGCCTCTTCCTGGCCGCTTTTTAATAGAACTGGTTACCATTTTGGTCATAACTTGCTTAGTTTTCAAGATATTAACTTCGTTTCTTTTGCGTTGAATAGATAAGCGTATTGGCTTTCATTCGGAAAAATATTTTGGCGAAAATAAGAAAAAAAAATTTTTTTAATTTTTTCGAAAAAGCAAAGAGGTTAGTCCATCATAATTTTTGAGGAAAAATTTTGTTTCGCACTACCCGCGAAAGAAAAAATTCGAATTAAAGCCAATACGTTTATCTATCCAACGCAAAAGAAATCAAGTCGATATGTTGAAAACTAAGCAAGTTATGACCACAATGGTAACCGTTCTACTACTGCCTCTCCCCGCCACTTTTTAATAGAACTGGTTACCATTTTGGTCATAACTTGCTTAGTTTTCAAGATATTAACTTCGTTTCTTTTGCGTTGAATAGATAAGCGTATTGGCTTTCACTCGAAAAAAATTTTTTGGCGAAAATAAGAAAAAAATTTTTTTTTAATTTTTTCGAAAAAGCAAAGGGGTTAGTCCATCATAAATTTTGAGGAAAAAATTTTTTTCGCACTACCCGCGAAAGAAAAAAATTAGAATTAAAGCCAATACGTTTATCTATCCAACGCCAAAGAAATCAAGTCGATATCTTGAAAACTAAGCAAGTTATGACCAAAATGGTAACCGTTCTACTACTGCCTCTCCCCGCCACTTTTTAATAGAACTGGTTACCATTTTGGTCATAACTTGCTTAGTTTTCAAGATATTAACTTCGTTTCTTTTGCGTTGAATAGATAAGCGTATTGGCTTTCATTCGGAAAAATATTTTGGCGAAAATAAGAAAAAAAATTTTTTTTAATTTTTTCGAAAAAGCAAAGAGGTTAGTCCATCATAATTTTTGAGGAAAAATTTTGTTTCGCACTACCCGCGAAAGAAAAAATTCGAATTAAAGCCAATACACATATCTATCCAACGCAAAAGAAATCAAGTCCATATCTTGAAAACTAAGCAAGTTATGACCAAAATGGTAACCGTTCTACTACTGCCTCTCCCCCGCCACTTTTTAATAGAACTGGTTACCAGTTTGGTCATAACTTGCTTAGTTTTCAAGATATAAACTTCGTTTCTTTTGCGTTGAATAGATAAACGTATTGGCTTTCATTAAAAAAAATTTTTTGGCGAAAATAAGAAAAAAAATTTTTTAATTTTTTCGAAAAAGCAAGTTAGTCCATCATAATTTTTGAGGAAAAAAATTTTTTCGCACTACCCGCGAAAGAAAAAATTCGAATTAAAGCCAATACGTCTATCTATCCAACGCAAAAGAAATCAAGTCGATATCTTGAAAACTAAGCAAGTTATGACCAAAATGGTAACCGTTCTACTACTGCCTCTCCCCGCCACTTTTTAATAGAACTGGTTACCATTTTGGTCATAACTTGCTTAGTTTTCAACATATCGACTTGATTTCTTTTGCGTTGAATAGATAAGCGTATTGGCTTTCATTCGGAAAAATATTTTGGCCAAAAAAAAAAAAATTTTTTTAATTTTTTCGAAAAAGCAAAGAGGTTAGTCCATCATAATTTTTGAGGAAAAATTTTGTTTCGCACTACCCGCGAAAGAAAAAATTCGAATTAAAGCCAATACGTTTATCTATCCAACGCAAAAGAAATCAAGTCGATATGTTGAAAACTAAGCAAGTTATGACCAAAATGGTAACCGTTCTACTACTGCCTCTCCCCGCCACTTTTTAATAGAACTGGTTACCATTTTGGTCATAACTTGCTTAGTTTTCAAGATATTAACTTCGTTTCTTTTGCGTTGAATAGATAAGCGTATTGGCTTTCATTAGAAAAAAATTTTTTGGCGAAAATAAGAAAAAAAATTTTTTTTAATTTTTTCGAAAAAGCAAAGGGGTCCATCATAAATTTTGAGGAAAAAATTTTTTTCGCACTACCCGCGAAAGAAAAAAATTAGAATTAAAGCCAATACGTTTATCTATCCAACGCAAAAGAAATCAAGTCGATATCTTGAAAACTAAGCAAGTTATGACCAAAATGGTAACCGTTCTACTACTGCCTCTCCCCGCCACTTTTTAATAGAACTGGTTACCATTTTGGTCATAACTTGCTTAGTTTTCAAGATATTAACTTCGTTTCTTTTGCGTTGAATAGATAAGCGTATTGGCTTTCATTCGGAAAAATATTTTGGCGAAAATAAGAAAAAAAATTTTTTTTAATTTTTTCGAAAAAGCAAAGAGGTTAGTCCATCATAATTTTTGAGGAAAAATTTTGTTTCGCACTACCCGCGAAAGAAAAAATTCGAATTAAAGCCAATACGTTTATCTATCCAACGCAAAAGAAATCAAGTCGATATCTTGAAAACTAAGCAAGTTATGACCAAAATGGTAACCGTTCTACTACTGCCTCTTCCCAGCCACTTTTTAGTAGAACTGGTTACCATTTTGGTCATAACTTGCTTAGTTTTTAAGATATCAACTTCGTTTCTTTTGCGTTGGATAGACAAACGTATTGGCTTTCACTCGAAAAAAATTTTTGGCGAAAATAAGAACAAAATTTTTTTTAACTTTTTCGAAAAAGCAAAGGGGTTAGTCCATCATAAATTTTGAGGAAAAAATTTTTTTCGCACTACCCGCGAAAGAAAAAAATTAGAATTAAAGCCAATACGTTTATCTATCCAACGCAAAAGAAATCAAGTCGATATCTTGAAAACTAAGCAAGTTATGACCAAAATGGTAACCGTTCTACTACTGCCTCTTCCTGGCCGCTTTTTAATAGAACTGGTTACCATTTTGGTCATAACTTGCTTAGTTTTCAAGATATTAACTTCGTTTCTTTTGCGTTGAATAGATAAGCGTATTGGCTTTCATTCGGAAAAATATTTTGGCGAAAATAAGAAAAAAAAATTTTTTTAATTTTTTCGAAAAAGCAAAGAGGTTAGTCCATCATAATTTTTGAGGAAAAATTTTGTTTCGCACTACCCGCGAAAGAAAAAATTCGAATTAAAGCCAATACGTTTATCTATCCAACGCAAAAGAAATCAAGTCGATATGTTGAAAACTAAGCAAGTTATGACCACAATGGTAACCGTTCTACTACTGCCTCTCCCCGCCACTTTTTAATAGAACTGGTTACCATTTTGGTCATAACTTGCTTAGTTTTCAAGATATTAACTTCGTTTCTTTTGCGTTGAATAGATAAGCGTATTGGCTTTCACTCGAAAAAAATTTTTTGGCGAAAATAAGAAAAAAATTTTTTTTTAATTTTTTCGAAAAAGCAAAGGGGTTAGTCCATCATAAATTTTGAGGAAAAAATTTTTTTCGCACTACCCGCGAAAGAAAAAAATTAGAATTAAAGCCAATACGTTTATCTATCCAACGCCAAAGAAATCAAGTCGATATCTTGAAAACTAAGCAAGTTATGACCAAAATGGTAACCGTTCTACTACTGCCTCTCCCCGCCACTTTTTAATAGAACTGGTTACCATTTTGGTCATAACTTGCTTAGTTTTCAAGATATTAACTTCGTTTCTTTTGCGTTGAATAGATAAGCGTATTGGCTTTCATTCGGAAAAATATTTTGGCGAAAATAAGAAAAAAAATTTTTTTTAATTTTTTCGAAAAAGCAAAGAGGTTAGTCCATCATAATTTTTGAGGAAAAATTTTGTTTCGCACTACCCGCGAAAGAAAAAATTCGAATTAAAGCCAATACACATATCTATCCAACGCAAAAGAAATCAAGTCCATATCTTGAAAACTAAGCAAGTTATGACCAAAATGGTAACCGTTCTACTACTGCCTCTCCCCCGCCACTTTTTAATAGAACTGGTTACCAGTTTGGTCATAACTTGCTTAGTTTTCAAGATATAAACTTCGTTTCTTTTGCGTTGAATAGATAAACGTATTGGCTTTCATTAAAAAAAATTTTTTGGCGAAAATAAGAAAAAAAATTTTTTAATTTTTTCGAAAAAGCAAGTTAGTCCATCATAATTTTTGAGGAAAAAAATTTTTTCGCACTACCCGCGAAAGAAAAAAATTAGAATTAAAGCCAATACGTTTATCTATCCAACGCAAAAGAAATCAAGTCGATATCTTGAAAACTAAGCAAGTTATGACCAAAATGGTAACCGTTCTACTACTGCCTCTCCCCGCCACTTTTTAATAGAACTGGTTACCATTTTGGTCATAACTTGCTTAGTTTTCAAGATATTAACTTCGTTTCTCTTGCGTTGAATAGATAAGCGTATTGGCTTTCATTAGAAAAAAATTTTTTGGCGAAAATAAGAAAAAAAAATTTTTTTAATTTTTTCGAAAAAGCAAAGAGGTTAGTCCATCATAATTTTTGAGGAAAAAATTTTTTTCGCACTACCCGCGAAAGAAAAAATTCGAATTAAAGCCAATACGTTTATCTATCCAACGCAAAAGAAATCAAGTCGATATCTTGAAAACTAAGCAAGTTATGACCAAAATGGTAACCGTTCTACTACTGCCTCTCCCCGCCACTTTTTAATAGAACTGGTTACCATTTTGGTCATAACTTGCTTAGTTTTCAACATATCGACTTGATTTCTTTTGCGTTGAATAGATAAGCGTATTGGCTTTCATTCGGAAAAATATTTTGGCCAAAAAAAAAAAAAATTTTTTTAATTTTTTCGAAAAAGCAAAGAGGTTAGTCCATCATAATTTTTGAGGAAAAATTTTGTTTCGCACTACCCGCGAAAGAAAAAATTCGAATTAAAGCCAATACGTTTATCTATCCAACGCAAAAGAAATCAAGTCGATATGTTGAAAACTAAGCAAGTTATGACCAAAATGGTAACCGTTCTACTACTGCCTCTCCCCGCCACTTTTTAATAGAACTGGTTACCATTTTGGTCATAACTTGCTTAGTTTTCAAGATATTAACTTCGTTTCTTTTGCGTTGAATAGATAAGCGTATTGGCTTTCATTAGAAAAAAATTTTTTGGCGAAAATAAGAAAAAAAATTTTTTTTAATTTTTTCGAAAAAGCAAAGGGGTCCATCATAAATTTTGAGGAAAAAAATTTTTTCGCACTACCCGCGAAAGAAAAAAATTAGAATTAAAGCCAATACGTTTATCTATCCAACGCAAAAGAAATCAAGTCGATATCTTGAAAACTAAGCAAGTTATGACCAAAATGGTAACCGTTCTACTACTGCCTCTCCCCGCCACTTTTTAATAGAACTGGTTACCATTTTGGTCATAACTTGCTTAGTTTTCAAGATATTAACTTCGTTTCTTTTGCGTTGAATAGATAAGCGTATTGGCTTTCATTAGAAAAAAATTTTTTGGCGAAAATAAGAAAAAAAATTTTTTTTAATTTTTGCGAAAAAGCAAAGAGGTTAGTCCATCATAATTTTTGAGGAAAAAATTTTTTTCGCACTACCCGCGAAAGAAAAAATTAGAATTAAAGCCAATACGTTTATCTATCCAACGCAAAAGAAATCAAGTCGATATCTTGAAAACTAAGCAAGTTATGACCAAAATGGTAACCGTTCTACTACTGCCTCTCCCCGCCACTTTTTAATAGAACTGGTTACCATTTTGGTCATAACTTGCTTAGTTTTCAAGATATTAACTTCGTTTCTTTTGCGTTGAATAGATAAGCGTATTGGCTTTCATTAGAAAAAAATTTTTTGGCGAAAATAAGAAAAAAAATTTTTTTTAATTTTTTCGAAAAAGCAAAGAGGTTAGTCCATCATAATTTTTGAGGAAAAAATTTTTTTCGCACTACCCGCGAAAGAAAAAATTCGAATTAAAGCCAATACGTTTATTTATCCAACGCAAGAGATATCAAGTCGATATCTTGAAAACTAAGCAGGTTATGACCAAAATGGTAACCGTTCTACTACTGCCTCTTCGCGGCCAATTTTTAGTAGAACTGGTTACTAGTTTGGTCATAACTTCTTTAGTTTTCAAGATATAAACTTCGTTTCTTTTGCGTTGGATAGATAAACGTATTGGCTTTCATTAAAAATTTTTTTTTGGCGAAAATAAGAAAAAAATTTTTTTTTAATTTTTTCGAAAAAGCAAAGGGGTTAGTCCATCATAATTTTTGAGGAAAAAATTTTTTTCGCACTGCCCGCAAAAGAAAAAATTCGAATTAAAGCCAATACGTTTATCTATCCAACGCAAAAGAAATCAAGTCGATATCTTTAAAACTAAGCAAGTTATGACCAAAATGGTAACCAGTTTTAGTAAAAAGTGGCCGGGAAGAGGCAGTAGTATAACGGTTACTGGTTAAAGGGATAATCCGATAACAATTTACCCACCCGATTTTTTTTTTTAATTATGGGACTGACCTGCAAACAAACGCTTTCAAACAAAACAAAAATTGAAAATAGGTGTATTCGTATACAAATATAAAAGGTACACACGAATCGATAACCTCCTTCTTTTTTTTAGTCGGTTAATAAAATTTTTCTTTGAAAAAGTTATTTGAACTAGTTTGTTGCTCACTGTTACTGCGCTTTCAAATAAGTAGATTTTGCCATTCATATAGAAGCATATCGTCAGTATCAATCATGAAAATGTATAAAACTATATATATTTAATTTCCTTTTAGAAAAACAGGATGCTAAACTATGAAAGGATACAGTAGGGTAGGGAAAGGTTGTTCCCTTGAATAGGAACTTAACACAGATTTTTTCCTATTGTGCTTATGAAAAATAAATAAAGGAAAGTAGAAGGAAAAATTATTCGATCTATTGAACCATCAAATTCTGAATTACAAATTCTAGTGGGAGTCCTTTTTATTGTGTACCTGGTTCCCTTAAAAAAATTATGAATGAAATAAAATATGATAATAATAATAATAATAACTCAAGAAATAAATGGAAATCAAACATGTGTTTCTTCAATAACATTTCTTATTTATAAACGAAACAGAAATACATAATGAGGAAGTGTGTTTTTGTATTATAAACGTACAAAAATACATTCGATTTAAAAATTGGACAAAAATTAAAGAAAATTCTTTACAATTTGTTTTTGTTGATGTTGTAAAGTGTATGTTTCTTTCTACAAAAAAGGAAATAAAAGAAAATCATTTGGCATATTACCCAACATGTTACAGCCAAACGAGCAAGTACAACCATACTAAATGACTGACTGTTTAAATTATTTTCACACACACAAACACTCATAGAAGAAATCTGTCAAATGGCCCTAAATGGTCTGTCAGTTATTTTTTAAATAATGCATAGTAAATTGTCACCGAATTGCTGCAAATTCGGAGAATTTCTCATTCTCAAGCTTTTAAGGGATACAATATGCTTCACAGAAGCTTTATTTCGTTTTATCACATAAATCAAGTACAAGGGGAGCGTTCTATATATAAATATGCATAATCCTCTTATAATTTTGAGCTAGGCTTTTTGAACTATTTTCAATGGTCTGAAAAAGCTGTTTTTTTAAGAAAAGTTTATATAAAATTACGCATCATATTTACCACTGATGGTATAAATTTGGCAATAATAATGATTTTTATCTATCCTTTTTCATATCAAAGTAATATTCTCAATTATAAATCAATGGAAACCCATGATTTTATATATAAAATTAATTTATTTTTAATAAAAAAATATATTATTAAAATCTTTGACAGAAATATTCATTTTTGATAAGGTAAAATAAATTTTTAATCAGAATTGCCTCAACTTTACTTCCTAATAAGTCGATAAAATGCTCTTTAGAAGCAATGAAAATTTCATATCCGCTACTAAAAAATAGTTATTTCAAATGTCACCCCTATTTTCGATTTCGGCGTTTTTAAGTCCTATTAAGCATTTTTAAAGATAAGTAATACTCAGGCAATTAATGTCTCCTCCTACTAGTTAAAGTAGTACTTCTTTGTGAAAGGGATAGCGCAAAGAGCGGACAAATGTTGAAAATGAGAGAGAGAGAAAAATAGAGAGCCCTTAATTCATTTTACTAGGCTGCTATTGCGAGTTTTCATTAATTATCAAAGCAGGTGTTAAGTAGACGCATTTATTTCCTTAAGCTGCATGTGTTGTTGTAGCCATTTAATTAATTACTTTACTTCGCCAAATGAGGGCGCTGTGATGTACATTAACAACCAAGAGCATCAATCGTTGCCGGTACTGTTCAGTGACCACTGTCATGCCTTCATCACTGAAATAGCCCAACAATAATGAACACAATGCCACATTATAGTACATCAGAAAAATTCATGTTGTTGATATGACTTGTCGTCCTGAACAGGGATCGAACTCATGTTCGTTAGCCAACGGCACACTGTGACTATGTTTGTGACGATGTCCGCATTTTTTAGCTCGTTTGATCTATTTACAAAAAAGAAACTATTTATTGCTATAATAAAAAATTTAACTCCCTTACACTATATGAATTTACACTTGATAAATAGACCTAATTCCCCTTTGAAAAGGTAAGAAATGTCAACATCTTTCTCTAGGCGTAAATATTTTCTTATAAAAATATTTGAATACATCAATATGTACACTGAAGTAAATTATTTACTTTTTTAATAGTTTTACATTTAGACATTAATACTTTACTAATATTCCTTTGACATGTTTCCTACACAACGTGCTGATGGAAAAAGCAGTTCAGAAAGAAAAAAAAAACGAGCCGATATCTCAACACCCACCTATCTACTTACTTTGCGATGTACGTATTTGTACATAGACAACAATATATTTAAATGCTGCTTAAGCCCAACTGCTGGTAACCCAACCCTGTTACCTCTCACTTTAGCGCTCTCGTCTGTCTTTTTTGTAGCGAGTACTCACAATACAATTCCATAATATATATATATATATATATATATATATATATATATATATATATATATATATATATATATATATATATTTAATAAAAATCTGAGTCTCAGCAATGTTAAGAAAACTATCAAGGAGATGCAAACGATAGAAATGATGTGTAAAGAAAAGGATTCTAATCGATAACTTTTTTGTTCAATTATTCTCAAGCAATACAACTTTACTTCTATATACTCATACTTATTGAACAAGAAAGTAAATAAAACTGTTAGAATCAACTAAATATACACAAGGAGATATTGAAGGTCTACGTACAAATGTGTACGATATATGTAAATTTTATACGAGGAGTGTTTAAAAAATAAAGTTATTTTTTCCAATGAATATTAATTTTTTATATAAATATGCATAACCTTCAGAAAATGTATTCAAGCGATTCTATATACAGCCTTGAGCTCTTTCAACCGTATAGTTTTTGTCTCTTTCATGGTTGCAAATAGACTTTTTAATATATTTCAATGATCCATCATGGTCCACATTTGGATCCTCTTGAGCATATCAGTTTCATAATTCATCATCGCGCCCATTTTTGTAGATCATGTACAACTTATGAACACTTTTTCATTTTAAGAAGACTCACTGCATTCCACTGTCAACACTTCAAGTGTTTTAGAGCATTAAAATTAATTTTTTTAAATAAAATCGCCGAACAGATGTGGAAATTATGCATATAACAGAAATATAAATATAAATATATAATTGATATTGTGAAGCTATGCTCGGAATGAATAGGCTACCAATGAAAAATAAAAAGAAAAAACAGGAAAATGTAATTCAAAAGGTCACTTTATTTCTTGAACACACCTCGTAAGACATCTACTAAAGATTGATTGCGTATACGTGCTGGAAAACCTTTTTAAACCAATAACTTGATAAATTCAATTATACAAGAAGTCAATAAGAATTTTTCAATAAAAGGTATTTATTTTTTCATTTAAAGACCTTTTAAAGTAACAAACACACATGGCGAATATTGTATTTTTTCGCTTTTGACTACCAAAAGTACCACCAAACAAGTGCATATATTCATAATATAAACAAACAGATTTCTGTTCAAATCTTAATTGTTTAACTGCTTTGGTGGATGTTTCGGAAAATATTAGGTGTGATCTAGATGATGGAGAAATTGTTTTTTAATGTTTCTCGATCATTCAAAATCATTTAATGCAGTTAACCAAGAAATATTATAAAGTAAACTTAGATCTAGCTTTAAAATAGTTGCTGTTATTTGATGTAGATTAAGCTGTATCAAAGAGATCTCTACTTTAACAATACGAATATCAAATGGGACGATAAAATCAAATATCTAGGCATTATCCTAGACTCAAAACTTAATTTCAGCGATCATATTTCCTACATAATTAACAAAATAAATAATACCACAAGACTTATGTACTCATTTGTAAATAGGAAGTCAACCCTAAGCCAAGATAACAAAATCATAATTTTTAAAGCTATTTTTATGTCTATAATGTATTATGGGGCCCCAGTATGGCATGATGTCGCAAACTGCCATAAAAAAAGACTTCAAATAAGTCAAAATAAACTGTTAAAAATGATTTATAATCTACCCTGGCATTTTTCTACCCAACGGCTGCATGCTATTAATTGTATCAATATGGTTGAACAAAGAATTTCGATACTTACACACAATTACGATCTCAGATGTCAATTATCTGAATATGCACATATCAACGAACTGACGGTTATTACATAGTCTTAAGTTTTATTTTAACATAAAATCTTTTTTTTTCTTTTTTTTCGCTTCACAAAGGTTTTTGTTACTTTTTGCCTTAACATAAAATGTTACTTAACCCTACTAGTAATTTTAGTTTTGTAAATATTTCTAAGTAGAAAAGGACTATTCACTGCCTGAACTCTTATCTATTTGTAATATCACTTGTAAAAATTTTTCCTATGTTATGTAAATAAATAAATAAATAAAGTTAAGCTGTATGCTTTTGGCTGAAGTAGTTACCGCGTTGACTGCAAAGCAAATTATTACTAAGAAAGTTGGGATATCGACCCCAGTTAAAGTCAAATTATCAACATCACAAATTTTTCTGATGTCCATTCGTGTGACATTATGTTATTGTTGTTGTTGTGCCATTCAAGTGATACGCCTTCATCACTTGAACGCTGTTCACTGAATAGTACCGGTGAAGCAAAACAATTAATAAAATAGCTACAACACATACAGCTTAAGGAAGTCAAAGTGTATACTCAGAACATTGCAATAAAAAATATTAAGACACGCAATAACGGAGTTGCATAAGAACTTTTCACCAGCTTTCCCGGCTCTTTCTAACTAACAAAGAAGTAACACTTTAAGTAGTAGGCTTCAATTTCCTGAGTGTTTGTTACTTCTCTGTAAAAAAATATATATACGACGGCATTTTTTTTATTGCTACCCAAATCATCAGTACACTTTTACCAAACCATATTTGAGAATCATTCAAACACATACACTTATACAAAAACCCGCAAATATTATATAAGAATTCTCTTGAATTCAATTATATATTCGACTTGGAATGCAGGCACATAACAGGTGGTTCAAATACAAATCTTTTTAGATCATATGTTATTTTAACACTAGTATATTTGTTTCTGTCCGAATTATTAACTATCACTCAGTAATATATCTTCGCAGACTAAAACGAGTCGATTTATGTTTCATCGAAAATAGAGTTTCGCCAGGGCACATCTGGGTATCAAAAACCCTGCTCATCATTGTCGAGCAACCAATGCATACAATGTGGATTTTGTTCGAAAATGCTAGAAACTCCATTTCATTTTTGTATTTATATTTTTAGTAATTTAATTAATATATTCAAGCAGTTGGATCTCCAAAACAAACAATTATTTCAGTTGATAGTACATGCAATCGATAAAATTCGAACATGCCCAGTTTTTTCTGTGTAGGCATTCTAATGCTACTCATTCTAATGCTAATACATACATTCTTGCTTTCTTTTTCTATCACCAAAAAAGCAATATTTATTAATTCTTTACTTATTTTTAATTTCGTATACGAAATGAGAATTATTCAACCCCACATTCTTATACGCTTTAGTTTTTGTCTTCTAAACTTTCATATATACAAGTTAACTTTCTTTAGAGCTTAACCTCTTATACATAGATGTAGAATATATTAAGACATATTAATTTGTGTATGTATGTATGTGAGTATTTGTATTTGTGTGCCTAAATGCGTATAGAGGTAAAAGGGTATCAAGTTTTCCTCTTGCTGTAATTTGTATATAACCATCATGCAATATTGTATTTAAGTTACAATGACATGTCATTAATTTTTGTCTCAAAGTTTCTTTCGTTCGCTTCTACTATTTTTATTTGTTCAATGCTTTTTGCTCTTTATCTTCTTTAGCAACTCCTAGTTAAGGATAATACATATATATGAAATAAATAAAAAAAACCTTATACACTTTTCTGAAGGTATATTTGAAGTTTATTTGTCTTGATGGCTGGAGGACTGCCTGACTGGCTGGCTGGCTGCCTGAATGTCTGAAAATTGGGTTTTTATACACAAATTATATACAAGTATGGTGTTCTAATAGGTGTGCCTTTCAATTATGTTCTACTGTGTTGTTTTTTGTTTGTTTTTGCTCCTATCATTATTATTACTGTTTTTGTTGTTATTTGGTTATTATTTGACAACAAAAAAATATAAAATTCCATGTCTCTGTTTACCAACAACTCAAACATTATTATGCGAGTGTATGCGTACTCGTATTCCAAGTCATTTGTGTGAGGCGTAATGTTTGCTTGTGTGTGTATATGTATATGTACAATACATGTCAATAAACAAAATGTGTTGTTATAGGTCGTTGTTTTTATACTTTCATAACATTTATGCGACACCAGCAGAAAATGTCTTAAGTTTGAAGTAGAAACTTGAATTTTAATCCAGAAGAGGGCAAGTAAAATTTACGAAAAGTATTTTATGTGAAAGTAATTTAGTTTGAGGAAAAAATATCGCCGATTTTTTTATAAATCCTCCTATTAGAAACTTTGAAGCTGAGGCGCTCCATCTGGCTTCTAGGTGAACCAATTTTTGTTCGAAAGTTTTAACTTTGTCATTATTATTCGAATTTGAAGCGTCTCCTGGGGATAAGATTAGCACTAAACGAAGAAATTGTTTATATACTTTAATGCATGACATACTTTTTAAATATTTTTCAATTAAAATGAACAAAAAATCCAGTAAAAAATACTCTGAAATTCAATATCGTGCAAGATTTTGTACTTGGTTTATATTAAACTGATAAAACATCACAAATTTCACCGCGTAACTGAAACCTGAGACTTTTTGTGATGCCAAACTTCCAAATAACGATTTTGCTTTTTTTCGCCACACATAATTTTTGGAACTGACCATATTCCATTTGAAGTTGGCAGACCGAACTTTTAAAACAAGTTTTTTATCTTATAAAGTAACTTTAATTGCAGCACAAATTTTTTTCGACTAAAAATAAGCTTTTATACTCTAGTGGCAAATTATTTTCATACTCCAAAGAATAGAAATTTTGCAGGGAGTGTGTACAAATGCAGGCATAAATAAATAATGAAAATTTTAAAACCTTCCCGTGTTTGTTCAACTAAAATACACAGCATTAAATGCAAATGCTCATGAACCAAAAACAATTTAAATATAAAAAAATACTACTATGCGACGAGTACATTAGGGAGAAAGCGAAATTAATAACATAAATATATATTGTAAAAATCAACTTAGAACACTCATGACAACTGTTGAGTTGCATACTGCAACTACATATTCATACATAAATATGTAGAGTCCTTCTATTAGTTTTTAACATTTTGAATAATTTATTATATTTCCATTAAACGTATAAGCGATTTGAAACGAAACAAGTAAAAAATATTACGTATACGCCATGTGTATGTACATACATGTAGAAATTAAATATTATTTAAAACATGTATTAAAATATCTACAGAATACTATTTATTTTTATCACACACACACGAAGCTCAAATATAAAACCGCGGCCACCTTAATTTGCCAGCAATACTATTATGTACGTAAATATTTGATTTTTTACAACTTTGTGTAGAAATTCAACTAACAGCATGCAGTAAAAATTAAATAAAACTTTTCTATTATTTTAAGTTTTATATGTCTGAATTTCGTTTTTAGTAAAAGAAAAAATCACATGAAAAATCCCTTAGTTTGGTATAATTCACACACGTTTGACTCACGTTGCTGACTCAATAACTAACCGTCATTATAATTGGTCTCTAGAAGCAAAAATATAAAAAATAAGTGCAAAGGAAACCAGTTTAGTTCATTAAAAAAGTTTAATGCCAACACAATTGAAGTAAATTCTCACACTAAATGTGTAATAAAATAAAACAAAAATAGTTTTGAGAACTACTCCCAGAATAGTCTTTTTTTACTGAGAGTAGTTGCCAAAAAGAAATTATAAAAATTTGCAAACCGTTTTACAAAACAATTCTATCTCAAATGAGATTATTTTTATTGATTTCAGATAGAATCTAAAAATTATAAAAGGCTTCTTAAAGCAATTCCTCATACATAAAATGTGTTTAAATATAAAGCTTTATTGTTTTAAAGTGAATTTTGTTGATGTTACAAACAAACTAACAAATTTATATTAAATACAAGTATCCTTCATTTATGTGGTAAAGGATACGAAAACACTTGAACAAATTTTATAAACCAACAAATAATTGCTTAGCAAAAGACCAAAATACTCACACGTTAAGGAAAATCATGTGAAATGAAATAAAAGCCATTCAAGCAAACATTTTATTAAGGGATTATCGATCAATTAAAAATATTTGGTATTTGAAAGAACAAGAAATTTTTACCAGAAATATTTAGAAGCAAATAATGTATAGACAAATTTAATTAAATGTTTGAGAATAAATTCCTTGGAACTTTTTAAGTTTTATGCACAAAAAAGTGTTCATTCAATTGTACCATGTAAAATGATTGTTCTCTTGAGTGGCCATTAGCAAAACTATTTATATAAACTAAAGAATAATTTTCGTCAAATAATTGCTGGTCATTAGGCAACTGCTTTTATTACATTCTCTTTGGTACGCCAGGATATAAGGAATTAAATAATTATTTTTATTTTCTTTTTAATTAATTATTGTTATCAAGTCTAACTTGTCTCTACTTAATGGCAGTAAAAAAAATATGAAACTAATGATTTCGTTTCAAAATTTCGTATTTTATGTTAAAGTTTGTTTCTGACTCAAACTTCTCTGTATTTTACATGAAGTGACTAGATTTTCTAGCACACGCATTGATCTCTAGAATTAAATAGATTAGATATTAGAAATATTGGAATAAATAGTCGTAATAATGATCCAGCTAGATCCAGCTTGAGCTTCTAAATAACACTTTCTTTTTAGTAAGAGTCCAACTCGCACTGCCTAATTCTAGTTTAAAGGGCTATCAAAATAGAAACAGAACTAGAAATAAATATCATTTTATCAAATTTACGAAAATAACAAGTAATGTAGCACAGGTATCCCTCCTACAACACGGTATCCCACAACACGATTTCACTCTAACACGATTAAACAAATTTCCGAAAACCTCTTATAACACGGTACTTCTACAACACTATTTTTTAAGAAAATTATAATATGGACATAAAATAATATTTGAGAATACCCTTATTTTATTATTTCAAGAATGCAAGTCTTAATTTATTTTTTGTGTATGTATGTACACAACGCTGTTACAAAAAAATCTGAGTATGCTGACTGGATTCCTAAATTCAAAAATTCTAACATATATTTTAGCATTTTGTGGAGCGCATCGCAAGAGCGCAGACAATATTGTGTGGAATTGTGAAATAGTAAACAAAAATATTTAAATAAATTTTAATTTAAAAGGAATCGATTTTATTAAATTTTTTGAGGTAATTAATAAGGAGTTATTTTTTGTAATTAAGTAAGACTATTTTTTTATAATTAAATTTCAGTCCTAAACTATGTATGGTGAAAATATAAAAACAATTTGGAAGAGAAAGTTTATTTCTTTAGAAGTAAAAATAGAAAAAGCATCACACATTGCAAAAACCCTAAATTTAAATGAGGCGACAGTCCGCACAATTAAGAAAAGTGAGAATGAAATAAGGAATGCTGTTGTTGCAGGATCTTCGAAATCCGCAAAATTTTCAACTCGTCCCCGTGTGCCAATAATTGAAAAAATGGAGAAAGCACTTAGCATTTGGATTGATGATAGCTGTCAGAAAAAGATTCCATTGGACAGTAATATAATTAGGCAAAAAGCTCTTAAACAAAGCAAGATTACGGATTTTTTAAAGATATCAGCAGGTGAACAAAATATAAATGCAAGTTTAGAAAGTGAAGATGATATTATTCAGCCGAAAAAACGTTCCCATTTAATTGAATTGAGCAGCGATGATGAAGAAAATTAGTAAACTAAATTCGTTATTTACATTCATATATATTTATGCCGATTTTTGTTTGTTTTTTTATGTATTTACATGGATTTATATACGTTTTTTGATATTTTTAATTGGATTTTTATTTATTTTGTTATTTTTAATAGAAATAAATTTTCTTCTGTGGCATTAAAATATTTTTTTGGAACTTAACCCCTCTTTTTGTACCAGATTCTAGTCTCCTATAGCACGGTTTCACATAACACGTCATATTATAGGAACCTATCGACCGTGTTGTAGGAGGGATACCTGTACATATATATATGTGCAATATTTACAGATCTTCAGCGATTGTCTCTAGCTTGATTTTCCTTAATAAAATGAAAATTGAACATAAAAGATGGACGAATAGGAAGAAGTAAAATGAAGTGAATATGCTTTAAGAGGTTGAGACAACGAATTTTCGAGGCCATTGCCAACAGAGTCAATTTCATAATACATAATCACTAAAAAAATAATCACAACTATTTTTAATTAATCGTTTCAGGTAAAAAAAATAATAAAAAAATACATAAAAATTTTCTTCCACACAATCGCAAGAACGCAAATGTGTTTATGTTTCGAAAACAAGTTACAAAAAAAGATTTAAAATAAAAAAGTTGTAAAGTAAGTAAGTAAAGAAAAAAGTGGCGGTTAACATGGAACTATTGCTGTACACATCTGATTTGCATTACTATTAGGAGTAACTTGTGTTTTCATAGACTAAAAGCTTTTGACATAAACTTTATTGAAGTATAAAAATATAGTAAATAAATACAGCCATTTTCTCTTAATTCTAAGCTATCAAATATTTATTCGATACTTTCTTAATTTATGTAGCAACGCAATTAAATTAAACCTCACAACAGATTGAAGGTAATACACATGATGTAAGTATTATCAATCCATTTATTGAATAATTTTTGAAATATTTGAAGCCCAACTATGAGTTATTCCTTGTGAGGAGATTTGCACTCAACAGAAATTTCCTCCTATTCTAATGTCGAAGGTCACACATAAAAGAGGGTGAGGAAAAATCAGAATTACCTGTTTTGCTTTTTAGTTTGCCGGAGTTATTCAATCTGTGTTCTTTTCTAAAAACTTTATAACATTTTGTTGATTATTTTATAAAAATATATATTTTTGCGGCTATAATTAAAAAATAATAACATCCTTGCAGGATTGCGTGATTTTTCCTTATTAGTTAGCGCTCATAGAAGAACACTAAATTTCCTTCTTTATCTTTGAAAGGGATACGATTTTTTTAATATGCCAATAAATTGTTTTATAACAAAATTGGACTGTATAGTATAGCAATACCAAAGCTTTAGTATGAAGATCATCAAAGCTTTAGTAGGAAGATCATCATTCAAAATATTTGTTAAATTTTCGAAATTTTCTTAACGTTTTCTATAAAATGCAATATTTTTACTTTTAGCATCGGACGCTGGTAGGGGCGCTCACAGGCCATTACACCTGCAAAGCCCACCTATACAGAACGGGCTTATCTGACACGGACATCTGCAGATTTTGCGGTGAAGATAAAGAGTCGATGGAACACTTGATAACAAATTGTGGGGCATTGTGCCACAGGAGACACAGGACTCTACATGCATATACGCTGAGTGAAGAGGATCTGCTAATGCTCCCACTGAAGGAGCTGATCCTATTTGCGAACGTATTAAACTGTTAGGGACAGGGGAAGCACAATAGATCAGCAATGGTCGCAGTGCAAAGGGCCATCCTGGTCCAAACCCCCATTACATTACTTACTTACTTACTTACTTTTAGCATATGGTAATTGGGATCGTAAAACTAGAGGGTTTTTATACTGTATATTTAAATGTTTTCATCATGCCAATACATGAAATTCTCTAAAAAATAATATTGCGAGTTTTTAACTTAAAAAATCGTAATAATGTTTTATTTCATAATCGTAAGATCCAGAATGTCTACTTTTTCCCTGTCGGAGTTTTCGCCATAGAAAAGGAAAAAAACTTAAGAGAATTTACAATCATAATGAGGAAATTGCTGTTCCTAATTGGGCATTTAGTTCGTCACATACAATGAAGTAAAAAATGTTTCAAAAGGGACGAACAGCACTTTTAGGGCAAGATTATATAAACAAAATCAGTTTAAAGTCCAAGTCGGCATCCTTACATAATAATTTCTTATAAAGCTCAACGAAACACTCGGTTAAAGCTACTCTGCTTACAAAATTTACTCCTTTTCATAACTTTGTCCTTTAAGGCTGGGGCACATAGAATCCGTCATCCGTCGCCTTTTTCAACTGACAGCTAAGTTAAAATACGGGTTTTGTTATGAGCTTGGTTACATACAGTACGTCTCCTTCAACGCAACGTATGAAAGTTGGGCAACTTTTAACTTTTGACGTACGTTGAGTACTTTGACAACTTTCAGTTGATTTTTTGGTATGTTTTGTTTTAATTAATAGTTGATTTTTTGGGTCTGACCAAAAATCTTCGACTTTTATCCATTATATCAAGACAGCTTGAGCCTTATAAAGCAAAATTATAAATAAAATAAACTCCGTAATTTCTTCAAAATCCATAGTACTCATTGTGCCAACCTCATTCGTCATTGCGTTAACGTCAGTTGAAAAAGTCGAAGGATGACGGATGACGGATTCTATGTGCCCCAGCCTTTAGTTTTTTTTTTCAATAATTAAAACTCTGTTGTTGACTGCCTTAACACTTTTTTTAAATGGGAAGAGGAGAATACAGCTTTTTGGCTTTAAATCAGAAGCAATTAGCACCAATTTGCATTAATAAATTATCTTCTAAATAAATTTTTATTTTACTTAAGCTCCAGGTAATAACCGTCTCCGTCGATATAATAAAAGAAAACTATTTGAAGGCATGTTGTCAAAAACAGTGTTCGTTTAATTTATATGCTACGAGTACATACAAACAATTCTTTAAGAAAAACAAAGAAAATGTTACTCTGCTTCAATTTATTTGTCGTTCGTCGATATACCATTAGAAAAAGAAATAAGCCTATCGTACGACGAATCTCAGCTGACGCATATACATATATGTATATATGCGTCAGCGTCGAACATTCGTAACGAGAAATTCGTCGTTCGTCTCAGTTCTCACAATATCAGTGTTCAGGAGCATAATGATAGGAGCAAGTATAGAGATAACTTCTGAGAAAAATATCTTTTTAATTATAGTCAATCTGACCGTCTATAGCAGTCCTCCAATTTGGTGTGAGCTACTTTGAGAGTAGTCTAACGCTAATGAAAAATGGATGTGCAGTGTTAGTCGTAATACTAATCAATATTTAATTATCATACATCTAACAGAGAATATTTATAAGAGCCTTCAAACTTGATGTGGATTGCTTAGCAGCCAATGTGCGTGGGGTAACGAAGGCCGACTGAGTAGAAGTAAGCAGCGACGTAGCACACATGAGCAGCAGCTTTTAATTACTCATATCTTATATCAAGAAAACAACACTAATATACCACTGCATATAATTTACATGGAACAGATTATGCTTAACCCAGCAGAAAGCTGACCAAATAGAAATTGTCAAAAAAAGCCAACAAAAACAAACTTTTAAAAAATAAAAACTTAAAATAACGTTTTAACAAACAACTTAACCGACTTCAAAAACGGACTTTAAGAACTTTAAAAAAAAACAACTTTTATATTACTAAATTTTTTACCTACTAAGATCTTTGAACTCAAGATTTCTCTTATAAATTTCAGCTATTTTCATGATACTAAGGCGATTAAGGCGATTAAGAAACAAATCTACTAATTTGGATGCAGTTAAGCGGAATTTTATGTATGTATAAAAGTTTTTTCCTACTATCAAGAATACAAATTAAATAAATAAATAGAGTTTTATTGCAATATACACATATTTTTTTAATTTTAGTAATTAAAATGTCCGTCCGTCCACATTTCTAGTTATTTACTGCCAAAAAGTCAGTAAAAGAAAAAAGTTTTTCGCCTCACAAAGTCAAGACAGTTTTGTGTCAACTCATATATATCATGTCGAACTTTTATCTTACTTTTATTTTATAACATTATGGTCACTAAAATAACGCAGTATCGTACAATTTCGATAACTTTTTGTCTTAACAAACAATGTTACCAGCTTTTAAGAGCTAAACTTTTTTACATTTCCGGAATATCGTTTGCGTAAGGGGTTATTCTAAATGTGTTAAATATTTTTCTTATATCCCGTCAATGTGTGTAGCTAGCAAACAAAATTTAAAGAAGTTAAGCCAGAAACACATTTTTCAACAGTTCTAAAGTATAATTTTAATTAAATGAATTTTAGATAAAAACATTCAGAAACAATATGAGAGTTCTCTATCGTATATGAATATTACAAAAAACACAATCAAAGTAGACTTAGAATGCCTTTATATAAACCAGCATAACAAATAATTATACTTAACATCAGACTATTATAGTTTCCTTCCAAACATGTAAGAAAAACTTTAATTGTTTAAACGATTTGTTGGGGAGAAGATAACAAATAATAAATTTCAATATTAAGTATTGAACAATAAATGTTTATAATTTTTAATTTTTATTATGCTTCAACTCACTCACCTGTTGTAAATATTAAGGATACATTAAAATGTTTTTTGTTGTTTTAGCTGCTTTTAAGCTGATTACGATGTTTATTGTAGTTTTAGTTTATAATTATTTGTTAAATAGAAACAAATTAAATACATGAGAACTGTAATATTTCTGCTGTCTCTAGTACTTTATTATTGCTTTTTTGGTATGTTATTTACATATACATATATTTACTAATATTGCACGCTTTCAGCGTATTTCCTTTTTTAATTAATTTAATTTTGTTTTAATTTGAGGTTTATTATAATTTGCTTTTTTATTTTTTCCTACTAATAATATTTTAGTATTTTCTTTATTTCTTCTTAATTTCAATTGCATAGTTGTCGACTAAAGCACATTTTTCTTTTTTGACTTTATTTTAACAGGAAACTCGTCCGTGTTTTAGCATAAAACTTGTATTTAAATATTCATGTAGGTGTGTATTTATAAGTGCATGAAGGCAGCAAAAAAATAGCATACTTCCCTTTTGAAGTGCATGCTTGTTAAATACCTACAGACAATTAAATGAAAATTTCTGTATGAGGGAGTGAATATGTGCACATACGAGTTTGTTTGCATGTGTTTTAAGAAAACGCAACATGCAGGCATGTGAAACAACAAAAATTCATGGGGTACATAGAATTGTAAAAAATAACGTTACATTGCAATTTTTTGTGCTTTAGACAATTATTATAAAAAAAATCCTGTTCTATCATATACGTTGTATTTCTGTTATTATGAACACACACATACACATTTATATACTCGTACTTCCACACTCATATTTTTTCTACATTTTTATCTCTTTTTTTAACTTCCTTCCATTTTTAACAGTGAGAAAAAGAGAGAGAGGGAAATAGATACGTTTCCTTATTTCATTTATATACGTTGAATCAAAAAACTTTTTTTGGTCGTTGTGTGTTTTTCGAATCTTTTATACCGTTATGTCTTTTCCAATTTATTTGGACACTTTGACAACGTATTTTCCTTTCCAGCTTGTAGTTTTCGTAAAAGTTGTGCTAATAATATATCTATAATAACAACAAATACAGATTTTAATAATTTTGAATAACAACTACGTGGTATTTGCAAAAATTTTCCATAGTGGGATTCGGATAAACGAAAATGAAAAATTTTAGCAGTTTAAAGTAATTTCGTATAACTTTCTCTTAAGCGAAACCGAAAATAGAAAATATGATATAGTCGAATTCGGATACAAGAAATTGAAAAATTTCCGCTGTTGTTTTTCATTTAAGCGAAATTTTCGTTTAAAGGGATTCCGGGTAATTCAAACCCGTTTCATTTCAGCGAAGAATTGTTCTTTGCAATGAAAATAGAAAATATAATACAGTCGATTTTGGCTACAATGTGTTGGAAAATTTTCTCATATATTTTTCGTTTAGGCGAGATTTTCGCTTAAACGGGCTACGAATATAACAGAGCTTTCGTTTAAACGAACTCAACTCATTAATAATTGTTCTTTAAACCATAAGCAGAAAGTATGGCACTAAAAATAAAATAAATGCATCTTGCATTCTATTTATTAATTCGAGTGTTAGAGCTTATTCAATACAAATGGTTCAGTGCTTATTCTTTGAATACATTAACAAAAAATACAATGACGGCACGCTTTAAGGCGAATTAGGCAAATAGATATAGTAGGCGTCAAAACAAACAGACGATGCTTGCCTAAACAAAGTATTTTTACATTCTAGGCAACAAGTGCCTCATACCTTAGTTGCCTCGTGTATACTTAGCGTTATAGTCACTTGTTAATTTCTAATGTTATTTATATATACATATTCCTTGAAAAAATTTGAAGTTGAAAACTCAATTAAAGGGAAGTTCAACTTTTAAAAATCTTTAAAAAATTCAAATGATAGAAATGCACATCAATTTGCATACACACACATTTATAAACGCACATTTTTTAAGAAAGATTATTACAAATAAATTTGCAAACAGAGAAACAAAAGCCGAAATGAAATTTCCCAGCTCAACCAAATTCCTTACATAAAAGTTAACCAACTTTGAACAAAACATGCTCTTAATGCCCATTACGAATGCATTAGTGATGGCAAGTTGAAACGGTATACAGCCAAACAAAAATTAATAAAGGATTGAATAAATATTTAAATTTTTTTCATTTTAATTGTTATTGGTTTGGTTTTATCGAGAAAAAGGACAGAAGCCCGTAGGCTATAATGAAATCATTTTTTATAGATGCACGGGTATGTTAAGAATTATTTCAAGGGCCTTTATATACAAATAAAGATTTAAGAAATTTCTCTTGATTTGTTCGTCCTGGTGGAGTTAAAAATCTCGCTGCTTTGCATCGGCGATCTTGCATAACCAAGCAAAAGATTCATTATATGTATGTCCTTAATAAATATATAAGAGTTTCAGAGTTATTTTTATTTAATTTTTAAGGCAGCGTCCATCATTTTGGTTTCAGTTTAATTTCATTGTTTTTTTAATATAAACTATTAAATTCTTGCATTTATTTTAATTTATTCAACTTTAAGGAGTTGTACTTTTTCTTAGCAACTTCTATTCTAATGAATGCATCTTTATTCACGGTATCATAGTTTCAACATTATTCTTTTGCTTCAAGAACATGTTTTATTATAGACTGTTGTTTGCTTACTGTTTTGTGCTTTTTAATTATTCTTCTTAAATTGTGATACATTTTTGTAATTGCTTTTGTTTGTTTTCTTTATGTTCCTTAGCTTCATAAATGCTGCATTTTTAAATTTTCTACTACCGTCAAATGCTGCCGTGGAATATTATTGTTGTCATTTTGTTTTGCGTAAAAATAAAAAAATGGAGAAAAAATACGCAACGGGTCAGAATGGGAATAAAAATAGCAATTTAAGGATGACACGACCATGTTATTATCCTTTTACTGAATACCATACGAGGCGACGTGTAGTCAAAGTGAACTGATTGGAATATTTATAACGATATTAATTCAAATGGTATAAAGGAAAAGACAGTGAGGGTGTAATGGAACAACCAAAATAAAATAAAGAAAAGTGTATCGGAAAAAGAGAGTATAAAAGCATAGTTGCTTCAAATTGTACTATTTGTGGGTGGTAAATTTAGCTTTTCGGAGTTGTTTTGTAGTCTCTTCTGTGTTGTGTGAGATTTTCAAGCTTTCAATTTTGCATTTATGTTTTCATCCTTTTCCTTAAACTTCTTAACATTACAAGTGATGTATTTGTTATTTCTTTTTGAGTGTCTTTAACACGCTCTCAACGTAAACGTTGCTTTTTTGTACATATATTTTCATTTTTGATTCGTAATTTAACCTTCTGCTCTACTCTCAAGGAATGCGTCATCAATAACTAACTGTTCTCCCCCAAAAACTAATAGACTGAAGGAATTTTTATATAAAATTAGAAATTTTCAAAAGAAATTACAGCAAGAAGTTGTTTAGTTGAGTTCTATGAATAAAGCTTAAAAAAATCAGCTCAATAATTATTGTTGTTGTTATTATTTAAGTATTATTCGATTATTATTTGGTACACACGCACTCTGTCAAGGTTATTTCCTGTTATTGGCTAACGGAGTTTTATAAAAAATATAATAGGTTTCAAGCATATTAGAAGAAGAAAAGTAAGTTTTTCTTCGCAGAATTTCTTTTTTTGTTTAAGCTTAATGTCACTAGATTTGTTAAACTTTGTTTTACTATTTCATTTAATTTTCATATTTCCCATAAATTTTTCTTTGCTTTTTGTTTTACCATCATTTTTTCACATTTTCTCGAGCTGTCAGTTATTGTATACTATGTATCTATATGTATTTCGACCAAAAAGGCTTAATATTGAGTCGACAAAAAAATAAAAAATTAAAAATTTTTCTTTAGCCTTCTTCTGTGGAGAAAATTTCATGAATTGCATTTATTCTTTTTGAACATTCAAATCATATATTTTATATATTATTTAATTAAATTTTTAACCTTTTTCTAATTTATAGTTATTATTTAATTAATCTATAATTTTTTCTCCTTTATTTTCTTAACACACACAATCTTTTTTTCCTCTCCTTTATTGAAAATCAAATCTGTCGTTTGACAATTGTTTGCATTATATGCTACAAAATTTATGTCCTTACTTTAAGGCTCCACGTCTCCAACTGCTTGCATAAACGCTTGAAATTTTAAGAAGTCTTTATTCCTATAACGAAAGCTTTTTCAAATTTCGAGTTCGGACTACGTTTACCGAATTTTTTAGAGCAAACACGTTTTTATGTTGGCTGCTCAATAGTTATGTATGTATAAGTGTCATAACAGTTAATTGAGTGAAAATTAATTGAATGAATACACTGTGAAAAAGGAAAGAAATTTATTTAATTCAATATTTCCAGAGAAAGATGCCAAAGAGGCGTCGATATATTGAATAAAATAAATGTTTTTTTTTTATTAAAAAAAACCTAAAGCTCGTTTATTTTTAAATATTCGTACCATCAATTTGTTACATTACTTGGGAGTGTAACCTTCAATTGTAGGTCCTGAAACTTTTTTAAAATTTCGCAAAATACAACTGAATAAAAACCTAAAAAGGTTAGTGCCTAGTTTTGTAAGACGAAAAGATTCTAAAGGTTTGTAATCTATATATGAAAAGTAATGAGAATTCGCTTAATATAGGAATTTCACACGATTACAAATATTTTCTTCTACAACGTTAGGACTTTAATATTAATTATTATTTAATATTGAAATTTATTATTCTGGATATTATCCTCAACTAATCGTTAAAAAAAAAATTAGAAATTAAACTTCACTGACGATTTGGTTAAGCGACCAATGGAATGTCGGCATATGAAGAGCTAAAGTCACAACAAACAATGCATTATTATCATCTACAAGCTGTTGAAAGTTCGTTTTTTATTATATGCCAAAAACTACAACAAAAAGGCGATTTCGTTATCTAAACTCGAATTTCACTAAGCAGATCAATTCCCCTGGCCATGACTAAATTACTTTACATGGATGTGGATGACGGAGTGTTGAAAAAAAAGAACGTAACGGTCGTTGGAGTTTGGCCAAGGAACATTGTAAAATTTATTGAGTAAGTTGTCAATATCAATTAATTCAAAATTAGTAAATACATAAGCTTAAAATCTTCGCATTTTTTCTCAACGTGATTTGTGTGTACGGTGTTGTCATATTGCAAGATTTATACTTTGAGCAAGTTTTTTTAAAATTTTTTTTTTAATTTTTTTCATAGCAATTTTTTTTCTGTAAAATTACATACATACATATGTGCACATAGCTTGCGTGAGTTTCTAAATATAATAATGAAACAATGATGCTTTCTCCAAATATTTTTTTCTTCAGAAACTAAAAAGATTTAAAATGACAACACTGTTTGTTTGTGAACAGTTAAAAATCAGAAGTATCTGCAAACAAAATGTTACTCAATTAATGTTAATGCAAGCAACTAAAAGTTTAACAGAGTATTCCTCTGTTTGAGTATATTTCATGTGGTGAAATTAATTATTTTAAGGCTGGCAACATTTACTTCCGAAAGCAATGTTTATGAATGACAAAAAAGAAATACATACATTTAAATGCAGTTATTTTTACATATAAAAATGTCAATAATGAATGAATTTGGTAAAAATTAGTATTTTAATCAAATATTTGTTTTGACAAAAAATCTTGGTTAGCAACGTTATTGTTGTTGCTCTTTTGACCTTTGCTCAGCTTCTGTGCAATGGGTAACTGCGTATGTATGTATGTGCGGAGGCTTTTGCGAGTGCAGTTTGTATTTCTACTGCGCTAATATTATGACGACATACTATGTACATACATATTAATTTTAACGTCACTCTGCACTGTAGTTTTTATTTTGTGCTTATATGATGATGTCACTAAAAAAAACCTACTTTTTCTTGGTGCACTCATCTGATACGAGTTCAAAAATGTTGTTGTTGGTTATTATCTTAATATTTGGTTGCAGAGTACGTGTATGTTAAACTAAATAAAATAATATTACATTTTTCTTTACTTGTAATTCAGATTTAAGATGGCTTTCTAAGCCAATACAATATGCAACTTACATATGTTTTGAATACTTTTTTGGTGTTTTAAATACGCCTTTAAAGCTTAAAGCATTTTGCAATTCTGAATTTTTAAAGCATGAAATATATTAGCGTAAGATACCAAGAAAAAAGTGTATATGTAAAATTGAGTCCATAGTTTCACCCATCATGACGCCGCACTGGGAAGTATTTGACCGAAAAAGCTGGCAAAAAGGCAAAAATTAATTTGATGAAATCCTAAGAAGTAATTACGCAGATCGATAGAAAACAATATTCTAATTCTATCGCGTATTTTAAAGATTGTAAGTTAAGATTTGTAGTTATGGGACACTGTTAAAGTCAGGAAAGTGAAGAAAATTGCATGCGTTTTTATTGAATTTTCTCGATTTCAAGATATTTATATGATATGTTTTTGTGGCTAAACGAATATAGGTATTACATTGATTTTTTACCCGAAATATTTCATCAGAAACTATTTCCAATATTTAAAAAGAAAAAATTATCTCAAATGTTTATTTAAAAAATATTAATTACAAAAAAAACTATATATATATATATATATATATATATATATATATATATATATATATATATATATATATATATATATATATATATATATGTATATATAATTAAATTATAATTGATCAGAATTAAATAAATACAAAAATAGATCAAACTCACCCTTTTAACATTGACGATGACGTAAAATCCATTTCCATCCAATATATTTAGCAGCAGCATTTGAAGTATATGTACATATTTTTATTTAAATAAATTTTTTTTCATAATATATCCGACGAATTACCGCATATATCGACGATATACATATATAAAACAAAAATTGGCTATGTAAGTCATAACGAAACATGTACTTTACATTTTATTAATTTACTTTTATAATTTCATTAATTACGGATATGTTTTTCGTTGCACAATTTTCCATTATTTATGTATGTATATGTATATTTATTATCTTATATACATACTTATGAAAATAAAAATCCCAATGATCTTAACCGTTCCAATAAATAACTTCTAAGTATAAAAAAATAAACTATTATATACTTGCGAGAACTATTACTATGAGAGAACTATTACTATGATAAAATATTTTTAATGGCGAAATAATTTTATGGGCAAAATACTTTCAAAATCGGAACTAAAATCTTTTAAATAGCTTTCCAATGATTTGACTCCATTAAAAACATTACGAAATTAACTCATTAAACAGCACACATATGAACACTCGTATGTAAATGCTGACTATCAGACTTTGTTTACATTGCATATGCAATTACCCATTGATAAGCTTATACTTATATTTATGTGTACGAATGTGAGTATTAGCAGCAGTAGCACACTGCACTGCTTTTCAAACATTTACCTTTTTTTCTGCCTACGATTCTCAAATTATTCTAAAGAAAAGTTTTAAAAGCGTTGACGTTTTAATTCTTCGTTTTGCATTTTTTTTGTCACACTAATTTTCAGATTACACTAAAAATTTGTTCTTTTTTTCTGTTTAATTTGAAAGATACACTTTATGTTTTATGTTTATTTGAAACTTTAGACAATAAATTCCATTTTAACACCCTTTTTATAGTGTTTTAATTATTTCAAGACGCGATTTAAATAAATTACGGAAGAGACGACCTGCCGGCTTCTTTTTATTGGTACCGATGCTTTGTAAACTAATTTAACTAAAAGTTGTGAAAGCGCTAATTAAAGTCAAACTACTAAAACAATTGTTAAAGCTTTGCCAGCGTTGACGTTTTAATTCTTCATTTTGCATTTTTTGTCACATCATTAATTTTCAGATCGCACTAAAAAATTTTTCTTCTTTTTTTCTGTTTAATTTGAAAGACATACTTAATGTTTTATGTTTATTTGAAACTTTAGACAATAAATTCCATTTTAAAACTCTTTTTATAGTGTTTTAATTATTTTAACACGCGATTTTATTAAATTACGGGAGAGACGACCTGCATGCTTCTTTTTTCAGATACCGATACTTTGTAAGCTACTTTAAATAAAAGTTGTGAAAGCGCTAATTAAGTCAACTACTAAAACAGTTGTGATAGCTTTGCCAACGTTGACGTTTTAATTCTTCATGTTGCATTTTTTTTGTCACACTAATTTTCAGATTACACTAAAAACTTGTTCATCTTTTTTTCTGTTTAATTTGAAAGATACACATAATGTTTTATGTTTATTTGAAACTTTAGACAATAAATTCCATTTTAACATCCTTTTTATAGTGTTTTAATTATTTTAACACGCGATTTTATTAAATTACGGGAGAGACGACCTGCCGGCTTTTTTTTCAGGTGCTGATGCTTTGTAAACTACTTTAAATAAAAGTTGTGAAAGCGCTAATTAAAGTCAACTAATAAAACAGTTGTGATAGCTTTGCCAGCGTTGACGTTTTAATTCTTCATGTTGCATTTTTTGTCACATCATTACTTTTCAGAATGCACTAAAATTTATTTCTTCTTTTTTTCTGTTTAATTTGAAAGATACACTTAATGTTTTATGTTTATTTGAAACTTTAGACAATAAATTCCATTTTAACACCCTTTTTATAGTGTTTTAATTATTTTAACACGCGATTTTATTAAATTACGGGAGAGACGACCTGCATGCTTCTTTTTAGCGATACCGATACTTTGTAAACTATTTTAACTAAAAGTTGTGAAAGCGCTAATTAAAGTCAACTACTAAAACAGTTGTAGTAGCTTTGCCAGCGTTGACGTTTTAATTCTTCATGTTTCATTTTTTTGTCACATCATTACTTTTCAGATTACACTAAAAAATTTTTTCTTGTTTTCTGTTTAATTTGAAAGATACTCTTAATGTTTTATGTTTATTTGAAACTTTAGACAATAAATTCCATTTTAACACCCTTTTTATAGTGTTTTAATTATTTTAATACGCGATTTTAATAAATTACGGGGGAGACGACCTGCCGGCATCTTTTTTTCAGGTGCCCATGCTTTGTAAACTACTTTAACTAGAAGTTGTGAAAGCGCTAATTAAAGTATAACTACAAAAACAATTCTTACAGATTTGAAGCCTCTGGTGTATACATTAATAGTTTGATGACAATAGCCGTTAAAAATACTGGTTTTAAATTGTTTTGTACAATTATTCATTTCTAATATAGAAATTGTGGTTTTTTTAAGTATGCCACTGGAAGTTTGTTACACATGAATTGTTTCTAAGATCATAATAGTAAAATATCAATTTGTTTTTTTTTTAGTAGTTATAGCTTAGGAGCCGGCATGATATGATTGTTAGTAGTTTGAAATGCAATTACAGTGGAGGCTCATAAAAGTTAAGACGCGCAAAAGTTAAGAATACGGAAAAGTTAAGCAGCTTTTTGTCACCATACGGAACTCTAAAAAGTTAAGTGCTTCTTAACTTTTTTGAGTAATTTTTGTTCTTATTTAATTTTTCATTTTGAATTCTTATGCATATGTCGATTGTCGCATTAATATATGTATGTATGTAGTACTATATATGTAAGTACATGGGTAGCATAAAAAAATTCAACACATTCGTCATTTCCCGTTATAAATTTTTTTACATTCGTACGTAATGTTTCATACTTTTTTGCATCAGTTATTAGTTTTCTTTTGATCGTAACAATGTCAGCAGCACGTAAGCAAAAAAGGTTATCAGTTGCCGAAAAATGCAAGATTTTAAAAAAATTAGATGAAGGCGTTTTGGCTAATCGATTGGCCATGGATTTTCATGATTCCGAATCTTCAATTTCTAAAATTAAAAAAAAATAAAGCAAACATTTATGTTGCAGTGTCAGGTACATGTGACGAAATTAAGAGAAAGACTTTACATAAGGCAGAATTCGTGAATTTGGAGAAGCAGTTGTACAAATGGTTCTTACATACATATATCAACGTGAAAGACACTGTCCACTAAGTGATCCTATTTTAAAAGCTAAAAATTAATACATTTGCATACATACATATATATATGTGTATTAAATACACATTAATAATATATACAATGTATAAATACACGTATAAACACATGCATTTTTCATATCACGGAAAAGTTAAGAATTCGGAAAAGTTAAGCACCCCTATAACAAACTACTTAACTTTTTCGAGCCTCTACTGTATTTGTAAACCTGCTACTTTAAAGAAAATTTGTTTCGAGCACTTTGTTATTCGGAAAGTTCTTATAATTAACAGTGTAAGGTAATACTTTATGTTTTGGAGGTTGCAAAAAATAATTTTGTTGCTGTAGCCAAGTCAACTGGTAGCCAAGTTTTGAGCACAATTTACTAATGATTGCTAACAAGCGTTAACTGCAAACTCTCATTACAAATAATATTTTTTTATGTTTTATATTTATTTGAAACTTCACATAATTAAATCAACTTTAGCACAATGTCTATGGTTTTCTAATTATTTATCACACGATCTACTAAATTACAGGCGAGATGATCTGCTGACTTCTTTTGGTGCCTGTGCTTCATAAATTACTTTTGTTTATAGTTTTGAAGCCACTAAATACACTTCTAGAACTCTGTGACGTATTTATGTATCTAAATGAATTGAAGGCTTACCTTTAATAACGGTAAAATTCATTTTAGGATTACTTTAAACAAATATTAATTTAAATTTAAGAATTGTTTTCTTAAATCATATAAATTTTACTACAAATTTAATGCAATATGGCATTTGATGTTTTTAGTAGTTACATTTTGAGAGCCTGCATGAAATAGCTGCTAATAATTTAGGACAATCATATTTAGAATTCAATACTGTTATTGAAAAACATTTTTTAAAGCCTTTGTTATTCAGAAAGCTCTGATTATGTACATACATATCTATGTATGTACGTGTATATAAGTACATACATACTTATGTAAGTTGTATGTACTATAAGTATGTGAGGAAACATAGTCTGTAGCATTTTATTTTTGGGTTTGCAAGAATAAAGCACATTCATTGCAGTGCCTGTGTCAAATGTTTTTGTATATAAGTACATAAGTATGAAATTTACTTACGATATGTAAAATCCGTTAGCAAAACGTGTTTATGAAAATTTCACTTAAATGCTTCTAAATTCCTTTTCACTATCTCCCCAATCATTCAACACAGTTATAAGTTATTGATGACGTCACCACTAGTTATATGTATGTAAATATAAATTTTTGCACAAATTTTGTTGGGCTTACTTAATTCGCGTACCCATGATTCTTAAACTATTTTGATTACAAGTTTGAGAGTCCTTGGCAAATTTCTTGTTAGTCATTCATTTTGCATTCCTTTTTTGTGTCCATTTTGGTGTTTCTCTGATTGCACTTTTTTATTTTTTCTTGTTATATAGCGAATTTTGAATATATACTTGATGTTGTAGGTTTATTTGAAACTATATGTTTTAAAGTTAACTTTGTATACTTTTTTATAGGCTATATTAACTATTGTAACACTTGTTTTTAATAAATTATGAGAGACGATCTGACGGCGTCTTTTTTCGACTGTCAGTGCTTCAGTGCTTTTAAAACCACTTCAGAAACGGTTTGGAAAGCCTTATTATTTATTTGCCCCTATTGCGGTTCACCACTCAACTCAGTTTGGTCGTGTGAGAGTCAACCCAACTTATGCACAACCAAACTCATTTTAGTTATTGCGATACACAACTGTTTTTAGTTGAGTTTGTCATAAAATTGCCAACCTAAAATATCGAACTGCCAACTTTAAATATCACGTTTGACAAGTGAAATTTGAAGAAAATTAAACTGAAAGTGTTGTGGGAATAAAAAGTGTAAAATATTTTATTTATGTATTGTGAAACAATTTGTTAATTGAGTCTTAAAAGGTTAAAAAAAAAAGAATTCTGTACATATATTTAAAAACTTGTAATTCTTAAAAAAATAATACCACTTGTGAATTTTAATATATAAAAAAATAAGATGAAATTTATCTACAACAGCAAACAATAAAATATTATTAATTTTTAAATTTGTTCTTAAGTTTTTCTATTTTTAATTTATCGCACTCCACCTTAAGATTGTGGAGATCAGTAGCCTCATTTGCTTGTCGTTCCAACAATGCAATTTTTTTTTCTAATTTTTTTAATGTTTGCAGTGGATGCTGCAACGCCAAAAACTTGGCCAGATGGTGCCGCTTGCTCTTGCAAAGACAAGAGTTGTGAAACAGTATCATCAAGGCTATTTAATGGTGCCGCTTCCTCTTGCAAAGACAAGAGTTGTGAAACAGTATCCTCAAGGCTATTTAATGGGATTTCTTGTGATGGGCCTCAACCTGTCGCCTGAGTGTTTCTTTTATTGTTTGCAAGTTTTTTCTTAATGCTTGCTTTATAGTGGATCCAAACCTGTGAAAGATTATAATTATATTAAGAATATTGTAATTGTTCAATATTATTTTACTGACACACTTACACGTTGCCATTCTTGAGATGTTCTTGTCGGTGGTCCCAAACTATTTAATTCTACAGCAAACTCTTCCCATAACTCCTTGCACATATTTTCCGTTGCACCAAAATTTGGTTTTCCGCGAGCAATTTCCGGATTCCTGTTCATAATCTGAACAAGCCGCTCAAATTGGACTTTCGTTGTTATTTTCAAACTAATAAAAGTGTTTAAAAATTGTGAAAAAATTATTACAAAAATTGATACTTACGATCTCTCCATTTTGATTTAAATTTTCACCGCTTTTAAAAAAATTTCACTCTAACTGATAATGACACAACTACAATTAAGCAGTTGTGTGTATTCAACGTTTTTTACGACCAAACTTTTACAAAGTTGAGAACGGCAATACCACGAAAAAACAGATGCACAACTGAATAGTCAACTGGCAGTTTAGTTGAGAACGGCAATGCGAAATCACCTAAGACGACCAAACTGACACAAAAGTGGTGAACCGCAATAGGGGCAATTATTCTAGTTTTGAAGGCCTTATTATACATTAAACATAATTCCGAAGCAGTTAGTCTCAGAATTTAGTATTGTTACGTTCAATAAACGTAAAAACATAATTTTCAAAGGTTTTTCTTCCTTCAGACTCTTGAAAATGAATATCTGCTAATATAACTTCAAATATTGGCGATTTGATTTTTCTCGATGATGTTTATTAATTAAGTCTTATTTTTTCATTTGTATTGTGTCCAATAAATTATATTTATTTCTTCTTTGTTGATTTTATTTAATTGTATAATACATTAGTTTTTCTTGCGAACTTATTATAAATTATTAAATATATTTTTTCATTATCTTTTCAGTTGTCATATATTTAATTAATGTTTAAATTTGTAATTCATTTCTAATACATTTGTTTAAACAGTTTTGTTTTGTTTTCCTAAAAAGTAAATTTTTAAAGCATTTTTTTATCATCAGAGACTGACATAGAAAATTATGAGTTTTTTAAAAAAGTAATAAATTCCAAAAAGATTTATACAGTTATACAAAAGTTTTTTATATAAAAAAATATTATAAAAAGAAATATCAAAGTTTTATTGTTTTTGTTGTGGTCGTTAAATAATTCATTCAATAATTTTATTATCCTTTAGTATTTATAATTATTTCATTAGCATATACATATTTCTAATATTATAAATAAATTATATTCGAATTAAATAAAATCGTTAAGGTTAAAAATATTTATTACAAACTTTTGTCATATTTTTATAAAAATGGTGGCATTTTTCCTAAAACGCTACGCAACGCTAGAGTTTCTATGGAGAACAAAAACTGACCAAAAATGGTTTTGTAATCATGAATAATTTACTGTTTATGAAAGATAGAAACGCGTAAAAATTATCCAGTTGAGACAGTTCTTAAAATGTTGTTTTTGTTTGCCATATAAACTCTAGGGCTGCGTACTTTTAAGAAAATAGTGACAATAGTTTCGAGATTTTCTTTTTAATATACAAATTCTGGTAAAGAATATTTGGAGAACATTTCAGAATATAAAAAAATCTATTTTGAAAAAGAAAATTTCAACAAATTTTAAAAATCCTAATAAGATTGGAGCAACACATTAAATGGGAACAATTTTTAAATATTTAAATCCTAGTTAAATGTTTCTTACAGCTTTCTTGTATTTCGAAAATTTTATTTTATTAAAAGACTAATAAGATTTAACACTCTTTCTCTTAGTTATACAAACAACAGGATTTTCTTTTTCAAAATCTTTTTACTTTGTTCTCAAATTTCTGTTAAAGCTCTTCAATTTTGCATTGGTTTTTATTTTTTAGTACTAAAAATCGTTAATTTTTTTAAACGTATTTACAAACTTTCGTAACTAGAGTTGAAAATATTCCATTTTATTTTCATTTCTTTCGTTTTTACAAGCACCCTCGTTTTGTTGTACGCTTTGCATTAGTTGTATAACTTTTTAACATACCTGAGACCCTCTATTCTTTACAGGGTCTTGGTTAACCATTAGCTATTGCTGCCACGACTGCTACGACTACCGCTGCTACCATTGATGCCACCATTCATACGTTCCGCATTGGGTTTCAATATGAAACGCAATTCAAAATTCTTATTCACCACAACGGCATAGAAAACATTTGCATTACGGGGCAAATCGACATCTTTGTCCGGCAGCCTTTGAGCCAAAGTATAATTGTCTGGATCATCTTCTATGCCCAATTTCATTAAGGCATTACGTATCACTTGTGGCGTGCGTTCATTATTTTTTACCATCATACTCTTGTACACAACAATGCCATCCTGAGGCATTGTTTCCATTTCTAAAGTGATTTTGACTATATAAAAATCGGCATTAGCCCCAGGAGAATTAACCACTTGGGCATTGATCAAAGGGGAACCAATGTGCGTGGGTGTATGGCTCCCACTGGTGGTTGAGCTATGATTGCTACGTAGTAAACCATTCGAACTATGGGAATGTATCATTTTCGTTTTGTTTATGCCGCCGCCAGAGTTGCTGGAGTCCAGTGATAAGTTCGATACACTGCTTGTAGCTGACATGTGATTATTGTGGGCTTCTCTGTCCAATGAATTGTGCCTTGAACTGTTGTGGGAACTGATTTCGCAATAAAATTGGGATCCTGCTCCGCTGCTGGAATTTGACGCTATAGAATCGGTTTTGCGATGACCCATTACAGAGGAATTCGCCGAAGACATGTTGGAAGAGGTGGTACTTTTACGAGGAGCTGCAGGGGGTGGCGGTTCCAGTTGATACGATAAATTATGGGCATCTTCTTCGGTTAAAACCGGCATGGAATAAAACCATCTATTGAATAAAGGGTCTTCGTCTAGATTATAAGTGTTAGCTGCCCCTTGTAACAGCTTAATTTTAGCCAAAACCTCAAATTCTTTACGTTTCTTTTCGAAATTTATCAATTTATCTTCGCCCACGGTGTCGGGATTGGCCTGATGGATCATAGTTAAATCGGTGAGAAATGTTCCCAAATAGGGTATAGTGCCATGAGATGTCTGGGTGCTCTACAACAATCAACAGAATTTTTTTATAATTTAAAAAAATAAACGAAAAATTTAAAACGTACCTGTTTCTGTATAATCTTTTGCATGTGACGGTCATTCTCTCCTACCGTTTCCGCAAACTTCGCTGTGCCCTCGCGTATTAAAAGTTCTCTTTGTACTGATGCATTATTATCCTCGGAACAGATGCGGGCCAGTTCGTGAAATATTTCCAGCTAAAATCGACATAGAAATTCTTAAGAAGTGAACAATTCAAGGAACAATTTTAATAAAAATACCTTCTCTTTTGGTAAAACCGACCATATTTTGCTAAGTCTATATATAGCTGATGAATTTAGACCTGTGATGATGGCTTTTAGCGAGGAGAAATTTTTTAATAATCTTAATTCTTGGGCTATATCAATCCAAACTGAAATATATACAGCGCGTTCCTAGAAAAGAAAAAAAAAATATATTAAATAATAATAAATACATTTTTGAAGAAAGTTTAATTATGCTTTTTTAAATACATATTATCCAATTATTTATTTATATTTTATTTATTAACGATTATTTACGATATTTCATTGCTCTGCGCATCATCTTCTGTAAATTATATTTGATTGATAAAAATTATATTTCAATTAATTAAATTATTGTATTCTTAAGGTTTTTATTTAAGTTTATAAATATTTACTATTGTCCCAATATTTAGGTTCTTCGTCAGGAGAAATTAATTATACTAAATTTAAAAAATCTGAATTTATAATTGAATATAGAAAATAATCATAAACATAGATAATCTGCCAGAAATGTTTCAGATTATAAAGATATCATCATATAAAAGAATTTATTATGAAACGTATACAGATAAGGTTAGGTTAGGTTGAATGGAGGGGTAAGATAGCCCATGTCATACGACATACACCTAAGCCAGTGTAGGCTTGTTGTGCGGTCCCTTGAGTTTAACCATAACATAATGACCCAAAAGTGTAGAGAAACTCCGTGTCACTCACAAAGTTCCTTAATTTCCTTCAGCATATTCCCCGTAATCGGGTTTGTCCGGTAAGGTGTCACCCCCAAGATATCGGGATCTTATTTGTGAGAAGGCGGGGCATTGGCACAAATAGTGTTCCGATGTTTCGCTCTCCTCCCCACATGCTCTACATTCATCTCCTCCCGCTATTCCAATGCATATAAGATGTGCCAGTTGAGAGTGCCCTGTGACAACTCCCATTATTCTACAGATAATGTTGGTCAGATTTATAGTAGGAGAGAAAATAAGTAAATGTATTGAATATTTTTGTTTCATACACACAAAAAAAATTCACATAATCATAGTAGGCTTAGAATGTATTTGTTGTAATTCATATGCAATATTGAATTCTCATATTGTATTTGATTTATGTGGCATAAACATCAGAGGTTGAAAGAAACTGCTTAAACTTCACTGACGATTTGGCTTTAGCAACCAATGAAATGTCGGCATATGAAGAGCTAATCCTGCCGCAGAACTCTGGCAGTTGTGTTCGATAATTAAAGGGAGCGCACAACAAGCCTTCACTGGCTTAAGTGTATGTCCTATGACATGGGCTATCACACCCCTCCAATCAACCTAATCTACCTAACCTAAGAGCTAAAGCCACAACAAACAATGCATTTTGCAAAAGCTCTAATTGTTTCTAACGATTAGTAGGGGAGAATATCCCAAATAATAAAAAAAACGGAAAATTTATAATTTTTTTTTTTTTTTTTTTTTTTTTGTTAGACTAATTAACTTTTCAAATTTACTCATTGTAGCTGTTGATATACCAACATTTCGTTGGTCACTAAACCAACTCATCGGTGAACTTTAAACATTCAACTTCGAAAATATTCAAATACAATATGAGAATTCTACATCGTATATAAATATTAAAAAATACATAATCATAGCAGGCTTAGAATGCTTTTATACGAACAACACAATAAACAATTTATATTCGATATGAATCTATTCAATTGTAATTTCAATCTTCAGGGAACTTTCCGCTAATATCGAGCTTGATTTGAAGACAGTCTTTCGTACACGATTTTAATAATAAAAAAAAGGGAAGAATTTGAAAAAAAATTTTGGAGTCGTTTAAAAGCCACTGTTTGCGAAAATATATATAAATAATCGTCGTTGAAAATTTTCGACAATTCTTGCCAAATTAATTTTTTGAATCTGGTTTTTGCATCGAATGCGATTTTTTATTATTCTTAAATCGAGTTCGATATTGTTGGAAAGTTCCTGGATGGCCTGCAATCATAGGAGTATATATATTTTTTTAAACTTCAAAGCAATATTAAATTTAAAACTTTTTAAAAAAATTTTAAAATTTGTTAACTTTCAACGAATCATTGTTTGTGTAAAAAAACTCACTTGTGGTTCCAAAGCTCTCTCGATCAAAATGCTAGTTATCACTCTATATAAGACTTCATTGAATTGCGTTACTGTGGCCACCACCGTTTCACAACAGCCCTGTGACCTTCGCGACCAGGTGGCACCCAGACACTGATGCGATATCACTTTTTTAAATAGTTCACAGTCCATGCGCGTCAATTGCTCGGCAAAATGTCGCACATCGATGCGAGGAAAACGATAGGTTTCCAAAAAACAAGCTCTCCCATGAAACTCAGGAGCCAAGTAAAGATCAGCAAACTGATCCCCTAACCAGGCGGGCAACTGCTTTTTATTATAAACCTGTTGACGCAGAATCATTTCCAATTGATTTAAGGCTCGCGCATGTAAATCGGAATTCGAAAGATATTTGCTGGTAAAATTAATTAAAGCTTCCAAATTCTCTTCATTCCAATCTTCGGGAAAGCCGTTCAACCACATTTTCCATACAGATATTAACGTTTTCTTATGTTGCTCGTGTATGGAATTGGAACGATCATAATCAATATTGTCGCGGTTTTTGACATCCTCAATACGTTGTTTCTCACACAAGGTATTGTAACGTTTGATAAATAGGCTGAGCACTTCTTTGGGTGTGGAGAACGTGCGATAGGTATTGAGAAAAACATTAATAAAGGTGGACTCCAGTTCCCCATCATCGGTTGCCAAGGCCTCGACTAGACGTTCTAAAGTGGCGGCCTTAACAAAACGAACACGCACCATTTCCCATTCCAAATATGAAATGTCATCTTCGGAGTCAACCTAAAAAGGAAAATATTCTTTTATTCAAACCTTAAAACAAATCGTTTCAATGTCATTTATTACTTACAGTTGCTGCTGAAGGCGTGGGCCGATGGTAGCACACCTTTTTTAAATAAACCGTATAAATAATGTCGGTATCCTTTTCCTCACCCCAAACACGCCACGTGGGCTATTGAGAGACAGGGAGAGAAATGGAGTCAAGAAAGTTTAATTAATTTTTTTTTTTTGCTAAATTAAATTTCTTATGAATAGTTTAAATTGGCTTTTATTTAATGGATTTTGTTTGAAATTCTAAGAAGATAATTTAATTTGTTGTTTTTCTTACTAATTTATATGTGCACAAATACATACATAAATGTTTGATTTTAACTTTACAATCCAACAACCCAAGAGCCCACAAAATTTGTTTGCATGTTCGTTCTAAAAGGCCATAAAATTGAACTCCTATGGCTGGCCAAAATTAACATACAAATTTCATTCGTGGCAGCACGTCTGTTGGCTGTTATTTTTTATTGGTTATTGTGGCCACCAGTGGTTTCTTTTTTCGATTAAAAAAAATTGTTTTATAATCTCTTAAAAAGCAGATGCTTGGAAATTGAAAATGCGAGATTTATTAAAAAAAATTATTTCCAAAAAATTTGTAAATTCTGTAAATATGTACGTGTATAGATGTATGTATGTATGCAGAACTGTACGGCAGAACCGATCGGAACAAAATTTTTCCAACATTTTGACAATTTTGACACCACATACTAATGATAGTGTTATCGATTCGATGTGTTATATTTCAAAAATTTTCGAAAATAAATTTAATAAATTAATTTTTGAATCAAAATTGCAACTACCGCTTGGAACGAATTCAAGATCTTAACCTCTTAATCTAAAAATACAATATCAATTTGTCCTTGATTTTATTATTGATTTGTTGAAGACAAATTTCGAAGTGTCTTTTTTGCTTTAATACCAAAAAAAAAAAACTCTAGTCAACTCAATTTTATAGATTCGGTCATTTTTAGAAACTTGAATAACTGCTTCATATTCCGGTAAAGCAAGAGCTTTTAAAAAAAGTCATAAAAATGCTGGAAATTGGATTCGATTTTGGATTTGGATTTGAATTCTAATGATTTTATTACAGGATATCGTTACCGTTTCCAAACCGGTATTTATTATGTTCTGGAAAGTAAAACTTTTATATTTTTATAAAAAAAATTATTTTCAAATGGAATTTAAAAGATTTGCAGAAATAATTCGTATTTTTAATAAAATTTTTGTCAACTCGACTTCCAAGGAATGATTTAAAAATTTTCAATTTGTTATTCACATTTAAAAAAAATTCATGAAATAGACGGCCAGAGGCGTCGAAATACTGAAATAAAATAAATATTTAAAAAGTTCCTAAGGCTCGTGTGTGAAATAAAAGATTTATTAATTTATTTATTGTCTAAAACAAGTTGCATAAAAGTAGAAAAATAAAATAGCCGTCCGATTTCAAAAAAAAAAAAAAAAAATATGGGGCCAATCCGTAATCAGCCCTTTAAAAAATTTGAAAAACGGTTCACAAATGATAAAGCAAAAAAAAATACAAGAATTGATAACATCCTCGATTAATGAAAGCTAAAATTTGTTGTTGTGTTCTTTTTATAAGTTTTTGAATGTGTCAAATTATGATGAACTGATTTAAGCACCAGTGAAACGTCAGACTGGCTTGAAACCCATAAATAGTCATATTACCAAAATTGTTGCTAGGGAAGTTTTAAAATTCTGTTTAATTAATTTTGAAAATTCTATTAAATTAAAAATATTGTCTATTTATATTGAAAACGTTGATTCAAATTATATACGAAAATTTAAGCTTAATTTTCCATATTAAAAATAATAATAGAAAAAAATGGAAAAAAGTAATTTAATTTCATTTGACAATTTTGCGGAATAAAAAGACTTTTTAAAAGAATTTTTCAAAATAGAATAATTTTTTTCATTACGAAAATTGTTCAATACTCGTGCAGTATAAAATCACAAAAAAAAATTTATATGTTAGAAAGTAAATAAAAATAATAAAAAATTATACAAAAGTACTTGTTTTGGCTTTAAAAAATTGGGAAACGTAGAAAAAATTTATTTATTTTTCATTGATTTTTCCCAATTTTGCCAAATATTTACATCACATTGAAATTCTTTATTAGTTCTCTAATCTTTATTTTAAATCGTTATCAGCTAAACAATAAAAACAAAAGCAAATGTCTATTAAAAAAAATTAAACGAGAATAATGGGCATTCTTCACAAAATACTCTATTAGATAATTTTTTTTTTAATTTATTTATTTACTTTTTTTTATATTTATATTATTAAAGTACATGGGCTCCATAAAAATGCCAAAAAGGCGCCGTCATGTTTTAGCTTTTAATTAAAGAATCTTTTTTTCTTCTCGAATATAAAGGAAGTTCTTGAACGAACTGTTCTTGTTTAATTTGGGGCAACATAAATGGAATAAAAAAATCTCTTAGATTGACATGCTGTGAGTCATGAGAGCATATTTTCTCTCGTAAAATAAAACTTTACCTTGTTGTATGTGTAACAATTATTCTTATGTAAGTCTTTGGTTTTCTTGGACAAATTCCTTAAGGTGGCTCCCGTGCAGGCGCATAAATATTTCAAACTGGCCAACACCATTTTCTCATTTGATTGCTGTTGTTGTTGGGATTTGTTGAAATTGGTGGAATTATTCGAGGCATCTAAATCATCACAGGAGTGATACGAACTAAAAGGACGTCGCCATTTTTTAGGTTTCGTCAAAGTTGAGGTGGGTGTTGTTTTGCTTTCAACAGCAGTTGATTTTTTCCCCCTGCCATGTTTCGGTGTACGGGGTGAGGAGTGGCAAGATGTTTTCTGTGGCGTAGGAGGTTTCCTGTCAAAATACTGATATTCCAATTCGTTTTGTAGGGATTTAACTAGAATTTGTTGCTGCTGTTGCAAATGTTGCTGAAATTGCTTCTGCTGCTGCTGACTGTTGTTTTGATGACGATGATTGTGCTGCTGAGGATGGTGTTGATGATGATGATTGTGATTGTGATGATTGCTCGTATGATGTTTGTGATGATGCTTGCAGTGATGCTGATGGGCTAAGATGTGGGTTGCATGATCCAGGGGTGGCATCAAAGCTTTTTGTTGATGCTGTTGCTGCATTTGGTCCTGTTCCTGATACTGCTGATAGTATTCATGTCGATGATCCTGATCCATTTGATAGACATTGTATTCCTGAGCTACTTGATATGTGGGATTTTGTGGTGATTTTAATACTTTAACAGCAATTTTTTGAGTTTTGTTATTTGAACACGTACTATACGAGTTATTAGAGAAATTCTGTAATAATTTATTGTTTTTTTTTTAATTTATTAAGACTGAGACTTTTTGTGAATGACTCATTTTAGAATATATGAGTATTCACATCATATTTATTTACCGAATTCAAAATTTAAACAACAAAAACAGGTGTGAGTTTTATGAACTGTAAATTTTTCTTAAGAAAATAATACATTGAAAACGCACAAACAACAATAACAATAACGATTTAATAATAATGTTTAATTATGTTTTTTCCTTAACAAAATGAAACTTCGTCACTTTTTAAAACTATAACAACAAGGCGAAAATTGAGCAAATATTGGCTTGGAAGTATTAAATAATTTCAGCAATTAAATTCCATAAAAATATTATTTAAGAATAATATAATGCAATAGGAATGTTTATTGCCTGGTAATATACTTTTGACTTTCTGAAAAATAATTTCATAATTTAATTGTAAAGACAAAAAAAATTTCGTAGGGATCCATAAAAGTTATACGTTTAGAAGATCGCGAGGGCAGCTTAAAGTATAGAGAGAAACTTACCAGCATTGTATTCTTTTCAAAAACCACTTTTTAAGAAATTACCTTTTAAAAAATTACCTCTTAAAAAGTACCTTTTAAAAAAGTACATTTTTAAAAAGTACATTTTAAAGTGTACTTTTGAAAAAGTACCTTTTAAAAAATTACCTTTTAAAAATTAACCTTTTAAAAAGTGTCTTTTAAAATATGACCTTTTAAAAAAGTACCTTTTAAAAAAGTACCTTCTAAAAAATTACCTTTTAAAAAAGTACCTCCTAAAAAGTACATTTAAAAAGTACCTTTTAAAATAGGACCTTTTAAAAAAATACCTTTTAAAAAGTAGTTTTTAAAAATTGTGGTTTTAAAAAAGTACCTAATAAAAAAAGTACGTTATAAAAATTACATTTCAGAGAAGAACCTTTTAAAATATTACTTCTTAAAAAGTGCTTTTTAAAAAAGTACATTTTAAAAAACTACAATTTAAAAATGTACCTTTTAAAAAAGTACATTTAAAAAAACTGCAATTTAAAAAGGTACCTTTTAAAAATTACTTTTTAAACAAGTACCTATTAAAAAAGTACCTTATAAAAAGTACATATCAGAAAAGTACCTTTAAAAATTTTACAAAGTAATTATCAGCAAAGTACATTTTAAAAATATACCTTTGAAATGAGCAGTACATTTTAATAAGTACATTTTTCCCAGAGGAAAATCACGTAAAAGAAAATACCTCATATATAATATTTCCCCTTTAAGTCATTTAAAAATCACTGTGAGAGAGTCTACCAAGTGCCCATATTCCTTTCACTCATTTAATTGTAAATATATATGTGCTTATGTATACATGACATGACCTTTCCTAAAGACCATGACATATTTTGCCTTTAGGTTATTAACTCTTCTTTATTTATAATTTTACGTTCATCACTTGAAACTCTAAAAATATTTGAATGATTTATGTTCAAACTTTGTTCAATAATAGAGTAGATACGCAACCTTGGCCTTGGCTACATTTTCTTCCAAATTAAAAGAAAATATTGAACAGATATATTTCTTTGTTTGACTTCCAAAAAGCATCAACTTGTCTCAACAAACAATTGTCGAATATTTTTATAATTTAAAACACATATACACACACACACACATTTTAAAATTTTTACATACTAATATTTGTAAAGTTTTATGAGTGTATTTTTGAATACGAGTATGTGTTTGTGTATTTGTTTATTTACAAATAAAATTTGTTTTTGTTTCATATTCCAACTGACTCAATAAATAATTGACTGTTTCTAAAGGCCTTTATTAATTAATTTGTATTAAATAGTTTGTGTAACCATGAATACGAGTTAATTTAATGAATGAATTCTTTTTTTTCACTCATTAAAACAAAAAAAACTTTAGCCGCGGCTTATCGATACAGCAAAAATAGATTCGTTTTCTTTATTTGGCATTAGAGGAAATACATTAATTAACTTTTTGTTCAACTAAGGAAAGATGAGAAAAGCATGACATTCAAACAAAATCTAGTGTTCAATTGTAATCATTCATTGGCTGAAATTTAATTATCGTTTCTACGTGCAAAATCATTTTTTATTATTTTATGATTTTAAAGTTTATATTTGTAAATCAGAGACGTTGCAATAATGTGGCCATGAATTCCTTGAATATGGTGCAAAAATAAATAATTTATTTTAAAATGTACTCTAGATTAAACATTAAAATCAAATTTAACATTAAAAGCAAATTTTTGCGAAGTTCACATATGAATACTTACATATGTCATGAGTATATGTACTTAATGTATACAGAGATGGTGTATTTTAATGCAGGAATATCAAAAACGTCACTGGTTGTCATTCTTTGGTAAACGTAGAGTCCTTTATAACGCATACCTTTAATTTTAGGTAATTTTTGGAAGGATACTTTTTACTAGAAATACTTCATATTAAAGGTCACTTTTATAAAAGAAACTTTTAATTAAGTGTACTTTTTATGAAAGGTACTTTTTACAATATGTACTTTTAATAAAAGGTATTTTTTATAAAAAGTACGTGTTATAAAAGGTACTTTTTTATAAAAAGTACTTTTCAGACACGGTACTTTTTATAAAAGGTACTTTTAATAAAACGTACTTTTTATAAGAAGGACATTTTATAAAAGGTACTTTTTATAAAAAGTATTTTTCAAAAAAAGGACTTTTTATAAAGATACTTTTTATAAAAGGTGCTTTTTAGAAAAAATACTTTTTATAAAAGACTTTTTATATAGAACATGTTTTATAAAAGATCAATGTCGTATAAAGTAAAAAGTTATTTAATGGTATCTAAAAGTACCTTTTATTTAAAGGTACTTTTACAAAAGTTGCTTTGTATAATAAACAAGGGAGGTAATTTTTATGTAAGGTACTTTTAACAAAAGGTATTTTATATAAAATATATTTTTTATAAAAGGTACTTTCTTATAGATAAATATTTTGCAAAAACATCGCATTTAGTATTGAGGCAAAAAAAACCACAAATAATTTAGAAAAACTTGAAAAGATCTTAATTTTACCATAAAAACGGAATTCGTTGGTATTTACATATGTACATATGCAAATAAGTATATTTCGTTCTTTTTCTATGCATATCATATTCATAGAACACAAAAACAAAGTCCAATTGAAATGCATTGACCCAAATTGAAATCAAGGCACATTTTAAACGTTCGATTATAAATGCAAGCAAAACTAAACATAAAAAATCTACGTGCATATATGTATATGTATGTACGTAAGTACATACATAGGTAAGTAAATACATATATACTATTTCCATTCTTAACCATTCAAAATCATAACGCTGTAACAATTACAAGAATAAAAGTGCAAACGATTTTATGTTGTAAGTACAACCGTCACTTTTACCAAGTATTTACTATTCAAACAAGGAATGAATAAAACGAATGGAAGAGCAAAGAGAGGATTCCCAACAAAGAGTAAGTTGTACCTAAATATTTATGTAAATATTCTTGTAAATATATGTATATATGTACATATATTTACATATGTATGTATACTTATATGGAAGCATTTACAATGAAAACAGAACTATTCTTGCAAGTTTTTTAAATTCCCGTCATGATAGACACATTCATGACAATAATGACAAGGTAAATTCATTGTAGAAATAATCAACCCAAAAACTATTCATGTAACTTTAAGTTGTTTATAAACGGCTTGTAATAAATTAGCATAGAAACAAAATTAACTAAACACGTACATAAGTACATAATACTTGTACCTACGAACAACACACATGGAAAGGAAGTCAAAATAAGTTCACTTACGCTCTATTTAAAGATTCATCTTTGAAGAAAAAGGAAACGATGAAAGAAGCATAGAATCCAAAAAAAGTAATTATGCTACAATTTAAGAATTAGAATAAAAGCAGCGGCTACAAAACAAGCGATAAGAGCGTATGTGTTAAGTAACACATAATAAATTGGAGAGTTCTTCTCTCGTTCCCCACATTATCTTAAACAGCAACAAAAATGTAACACTTTTTGTCAAACACATCCGTTATTTGTGATATAAATTAAGAGCAGCGTTGCCAGAAAGCTTTCAATAATATTCAACATCAAAAAAAATTTTCGCAAGAAACCGTATCATTCGATATCGATCGAAATTTGCATTAAACTCTATTGAAGTTTCCATCGACATCGAATGCCATGATTTGGCTCAAGATCTTGATCGGAAGTTGTTATAGAAATATATTTTTGAAGGAAAATAATTTTTAATCGCATCTAAGGAACTGCGATAAGTTATTTGTGTATGGAATAGGTTAAAATCTTAAGCATTCTTTATTTACTTTCTTTGATGTAGGCAACACATACACTTTGCAGCCGTTGCTACAACGCCAAGTGTATGCCGTTTGTTGTATAAAATTTCGTCTTAGTTGTGAGAAAGAAATTGTACAACTCGGATGGTACGTATATGGCCATGTAGCACAACATTTTTCTATTATAGGCTTTATTTTCCTAGTGACCACGTGGAGCAGCAAGTATTATGTACGTATTTTAATTGGGGGAAATATCAACAACAAAAATTAAACATTCACCCAAAATGCGTGCTTTTGTTAAATTTTGTAAATGTATGCTAGAACCATGCAAATTAAATTATTAAATTATTAAAACAAAAACATTTCGCGATGATAACCCATGACATCTTTATTCTATAAGATTATAAACGATGTTGTATTGCATGTGGACAAAACGACCTACTTGATTACCAACCGATTTGGGCCAAAGGTCGCAAAATGTATGCAGGCTTCTTGGTAATAGTCTAGAGCTGGAGGGTTTAATGAATTAATAATTTATTGTTTTCTGTGGCTTTAGCTGTTCATATACCGATATTTCATTGGTCGCTAAGCCAAATGGTCAGTGAACTTTAAGCAGTTTAAAAACATTCAACCTCATATGCTTATGCCAAACGAATCAAGTACAATATGAGAATTATGTATTGTATATGATTATTACAAAAAACATAATCATGGTAGGCTGAAAATGATTTTTATAAAAACAGCACAACAATAAACAATTTTACTAACAGTCTTGTTGCAACATTTATACTACGAGTATCATTATGTATTATAAATTTTAATATTAAATATAAATTAATATTACTAGATTACAGTAGAGTTCGCTTATAAACACAACATCTAGAGTGAATTTTCATTTGTAACGAATAATTTCTCTGGCCCCGACATTTTCGGACAAATATTTCCAAAAAACTCATTACGGTTATAACGAACTTCTGCCGAAGCCAACTTTCAAATTCTTTTCCAAGTACAAAAATGCTAATATTTATCAAATTTGTTATTCGAGATATTCTCCAAAATAACTATATAATATTTTATTGTTTGTTGTTGGCTTAGCAAGGTATATGCCTGCATTTCATTGGCGCTAACCAAATCATGATTTGGTTAAAAGGGTACTGATGATTTGGTTAGCGCCAAATTTTTACGTTTATAAAATAATGATTTTCCATTATTTGACAAAGCCATAATAAATAGATATATGTTTTATAAAGATATTGCAAAATAATAAAAATAATAAAATAATAAACATGCATATTTCCCCCAGCAGTTCTTTATAACTGAGCTCATCGCTTAGTTAGAAATTTTTGAAAACCAATCATGATTTTTGGGAGATATCGAAAATCGGGTATAAATCATAAAAGCCTGGGATCTCTACAATCAAATAAAAAACAGAAAACGACAACTACTACGTCCATACGTACATATTTTTGTAGCATCTTTGGGGATTTTTAAAATGGAGCATCACATCACAACAACAGTATCAATAAAGAAATTCACAATAAAATTGTAAACGAATGTAAGTATGTGTGTTTGCTCTTTACAGGGTTGTGTCGTTGTAACGTGAACATGAGTGAATCAATGGAAAATAATATTGACTGGAAATTAAATCTACAGTCATGGCGTGAATATTATTGTTTAGGATTCCTTCGCTTATCATGAATGTAAAAATTTTTATGTAATAGTACATTGCAAAATATTAAGCAAATGAATCACATGAAAACTAAATGTTGTTTGCACTCGTACGTATTACGTGTATTTATTGGGGGAGTTAAGTATTGAAATGGAGGAACACACCTCTCTTTGAGTTTAGCTCATAATGTTGCCAGTAGCGTACAAAGATTATAGATTCTTATGGGCATGTTAAAAATCGTATGTTTCATTTTAATTTCAATATTATATTCAACGTAGCATTTATGAAAAAATTCATTACAAACTATGAATTGGCTGTACTTTGTTTAGTGGCCAGTTATATAACCATTTAATCAAAATTTTTACAAACATATTTTCATACGCCGTTTTTTGGCAATTTGTTAAATTAAAATTACATTTATGAAAGTCTCTGTTTCACGTTTGTTTGAAGCTTAGGGCGTCCTGATTAATTTTTTATATACAGTGGATTCGCTTATAATATACATTGATTACAAATGAATTTTCGTTTATAATGAAGAACTTCTTCCAAACAATTTTGAACTTATCACATTCTTAAATCTTGTAAATTTTTACGATTATAATGAAAACAGTTTAAATAATATTCAACTAAACGTTTAAAGTTTAAAAAATTAATTGTTGGATGTGGCTTTAGCTGTTCATATACCGACATTTCATTGGTCGCTAAACCAAATCGTCAGTGAAATTTAAGCAGTTTGAAAACATTAAACCTCATATGTTTATGCCAAACAAATCCAATACAATATGAGAGTTCTCCGTCGTATATGATTATTGCAAAATACGTAGTCACAGTAGACTTAAAATGCTTTTATACAAATGGCACAACAAACAATTTATACCCAACATGAGTTTATTTTATATTTCACTGACAATTTGGTTTAGCCGCCAAACAAATGTCGGCACATTAACAGGACTAGTTGGGGGGAATATCACAAATAATAAATTTCAATAATTATTCCATTATTTGACAATATGATAAAAAAATGGAATTTTTGAGTAGATATATAATATATTTCACGACTGACTACCTGCGTCCATCGATATAAATTACATGAACAAAAATTAAATGTAATAAGGATGGGTTTGATGGATGGATGATGGGAATAACGTCTGAAGTACTTCCTAACAATCGTTCTTTCATAACATTGTGGAAATGATCTCAAATGTCCTGACTTCATTAGAAATTCATTTATGGTTCAAATTAATGTTATTTTTTATTTATGAAAGCATTTCTGTAAGTTTTGATCATAACGATAAATAAATGATAAATTCGTAGTTAGTTCAAGATATGATATATACATTTTTAGAATTAATTAAATGCCATGTCAATGCTAAAATTTGTAAACTTTTCTTACAGAAGAACTCTGAGCAGCAAAATGGCAACGCTGATTATTGCAAAAAATAAACCAAAAAACGTTTTTGTAAAATGAGATTGTTTTGGGGAGAGGGGAAGGGCAGAATATTTTTGGCGGCCCTAATGTCATTTCTTTTATGAAAATAAATATATATATATATATAAAAGACACGCAATTTACTGTTGTTGTTGTTGTTTAAATTGAACATTATTATTAAATACGATTATTGTTATTGTCGTTATTAAAAAAATATATGTATATAAAATAAAGTAAACAAATTTTTTAAGAATTATTTAAATAGACGTAATATGGTTTTTTGTATATTTTTATTACCATTTGAGATCTTTTTGTTTGTAGTGGTGGCGGTGACAGTTGGAGATAATATTGCTGATGAGGTATTCGATGAGGTGTATGCTGAATTAGTTGACCATTTGAAATATGAGATTTTAATTTCTAAATCACTTTTTGTTTGACTTAATTTAATATAATTCAAACAATTTATTTTGAACGTCACGATGTTAAAGGTGGTGACAAAAAAACGTAGTAGTGGGAGGATATCAGATTTATTTTTAACTCAATTGGTTTTTCAGATGAGTGTAAAATTTCCAAGACTTTATTGATCGATATAAACTATTATTTTTAGTTGTGTATGTGCGCGGTATAAAATGTCTGTTTATGTTCATTTAACAGCTCTTTTATATAAATCAAAGAGCTAAACTCGCAATATCCTGCTCGTGGTAAGCAATGGCTGTATTTACATGCATGTATGATTTTATTGTGTGGCATGCAACAACCCTCTTGGCCAATTATACTTAGTTGGAATTTTTTCTCGTTCTGCTTAAGGAGTGGTTGCTTGTGTGCTGTTGCATACAAAAAGGCGAGCCACTAGCCAACAAAGGAGACAGTCACTATAATCAAATAGGAATATGTAAGAAATTTCACTGTATTCGTCACACTTTTTGCTATTAGACTGCAATAATTTTTTAATCCTTTAAAAGGTTCGTTGCACTCTTTCTGATGGCGTTATATTTTATGCTTTCTTCTAATCTATGAGTATTAATTATAATATCAAATTGGATTTGAATTTTAGAAAATATATTTTTTCACACTTTATTTTTATTTATGACTTTCTTTGGGCTCTTAATTAATTTCATATCTTTATTTGAAATTAAGAATAATCGTAAATTAAATTCAACTGAATTCTCAATCTTTTATATCCTTTTCAGTAATATTTTCTATATTTTAATAATTTCAGCTTTTTCAGTCCACTGCAGTATTAAAACAAACAAAAATATATGGCACTTTTTTAACGAAATAAAATGTATTTAACACGCTCACCGCTGCCAACAAACTGTCTGAGTTGATGTTACAAAAAAGTTCCCCCACAAAATCAAATACGATTATGCCTTCTTCGTTTTGTACTCATTTAAGAACAACAACAGTATTCCATCAATTACCCTCTGCTTGAAATTTGTTAAACATTATTATTCTCATTTGAATTGAGTTCAATTCTATAATTGTGCAATTTGTTGTAGTTTTAGAAGTGATGTCAACTGTATGAAAATTTTCGTTTCCGTATGAATGCATATACAGAATTTTCTATTATCAGTTTTTGCGAAGGATTAATTTATAAATTTAAGCAAAATGCTCCCGTAAATGCTCACAAGCCAATAGTAAGCTGATCGTAAATTTACTATTAGAGAATAGAAGCAAGAGTTCCTCAAGGCAAACTGTTGCCTATTTTATATTTGATAAATGTTTCTGTTAAACCAGTAAGTAATGGTATTCGTAAAACAACGTTTAGGGGTGATACAGTTCTCCTAAGTGGTTATGCTAAATGCATTACGTTAATTTAATGAAAATTGTTAAATATATGGAGGATAAAAGTGTAAGAGCAGAAATGTGTACATATCACTTTTACGTAAAGAAGGGAAAATTGTTGCCCCGTACAAATTATTAACATTAATTATTCCGCAACATAGTGAGGTCAAATACCTCGATCGTCGTTTAACATATGAATCGCACATAGATGCTAAGTTGGTCCAAATGAAATTGAATGCGATCAAAATTAATTGCCTTATTAATAAGAAAAACTTAACTCTAGACCTACACATTGGACTTCTATACAATTCGATTTTACAACCAATATGAATACAGTTATAGGATATCGCCTCCGCATTTAATATATAAAAAATTCAAAGGCGACAAAATAAAACTGTACGATTACAGCCACAAGTTTATATATATCTAGACGTTTCATTGGTTAAAATTATGGTTTCATAGCACATGACAACATACATTGAAAAACGTGAGTAGTATCCACGTCCAGTGGCCCGCAACATACTAAATTTCAGAGGCTGAGAAGGAGGGACGCCACCGCTCTTATTCGAATACAGGAAACTTAAAGATGATCACTGCAGTAGCTGACAAAACTATATTTTTTTGTTTGGAATTTGCTAGACCTTAATAATTGATTATTTTAGAATTAAAATGTTAATAGTTATTGTTAGTTCAATTTATATTGAAGATTCAATAAATAATTATATACTCATATGTTCTTATATTTGAAACCGTATGCAGATATTAAAACATATTGATTATTTTATTTCTAGTTTTTATATAAACTTTGCGTACTGCTGTCCTGATCAATGTTGAAATTTTAAAGAAGCTTTTAATATATGAGGTGAGTTTTACCATAAAAGTTTTAATAATAACGTTAATCCTTAAACGTACCGAAAATAGGCTGTATTAAAAATTATAACTATTTATTAATTTACAACAGACCATTAACAACAACTTGTTATTGCCATGCACGGTGGGAAAAGTTATATTTCCCTTCATAGAAATTCAAAATATCTGTTAGTTATTGGTATTTTAAAACGAAATAAAAAAATCTGATTTCTTTGATACAAAGCGGACCAGTTTCTGATTATCGGGACACACTACTACGATATTCTACTTCCAAGCCAGTGGGGGAGGTGTCATGTCTTCTCTTCACTTCTGTCTTATACTCGTAGACAGTAATAGTTTCAGACTCCAACGTGAATTAAAAAGTTAACATCACTGTATTTTATTTATTCCAATAAGATGTACGTACGTTTGAATAAATGTTTGGGTGTTTTTATGTACTCGTACATCTTCTATTTTTGGGGTTGTTTTGTATTTCTCTATTTTTGTATGCACGAGTACGTATATGTTATTCTCTTTAAATCGCCCCCCTATTTATTTGATAGTGATGTGTTTTTTGCTTTTGGTTTGTTCTACATTTAACTTAATGTACGAGCAGCTATAAAACGTAAACGTTGGATGTGAACGTTTTCGAACAGTTTTTTCCATCGAATCGATACAAAAATTAACAAATACAAAATTGTCGATAACAAAATATTAGAGATTTTTATTGCAAAATTACAAATAATACAATACTGTGGTAAAACATACATACGAGTATATAATCATATACTCGTATGTGTGTATGTTTCACCACAGTCATGAGTCAAAAATAAATATTTGGAAGAATATTAAAGATTCTGTTGATTTGCTACTGCAATTTTAGAATTATTTTCCATAAGTAATTTGTTTCTCTACCTTAAAGTTTTAACAGGTCTGATGTATAATAGCAGCAGTTTTTTTCCTAATTTGATTCAATTCGACTTTGATAATAATTGCCAATGAAGGGAAAATACTATGCCAATTTAGGAAAAAGAAACCCTTTGACTAGTTTTGATGTTATGATATTTGATAACATTTTTTGTTAACGAAATCTCTGCAACGAATTAATGACTTAGTTAAATTTGCGGGAACTAAATCCGTTTTTTGTAGTATTAAGAGATGCGGTTGCTTAAATTATACTTCCAAAATTAATTTTTTTTCTAGAAATTCATTTTCAAAAAAGGTTGAATCATTCACACGACATCGAAGTGAAAACAGTATCATCAAAGTGTCGTAAGTTTCGTTCGAATGTTCAGAAATTATGTATGACAGTTGTACATACTTAATATGCAAAATATTCAATTAACCTGTGAATATCCAGTTTCAAAACTATTTCATAATCCGAGTAACTCTTAATTTATATTTTTGTTAGCTGACTTTAAAAAGTTCGAAATATATACATATATTCGAGCCATATTGTGTTTGGCGAATTTTGCCAGCGATTTCCGACGTTTTGTAACAAACTAAAGAGAAATTTTGTTCGATATCTGTAATCAAGAACAAACTGTAAAATTTGCAGTCGAAAATTGATAAATACGATATACACCCTATATTTGAAGCCGGCTGAATTCTTTTATTTTAAAAATACTGCATTTAATAAATTAATTTACAAAGAATTGTATCTCGAGCAGAATAATACATATTTTTTATATACAAAAAATAGTCGAATAAATAATATTAATATATGTATGTATTTTCAATTTGCCTTTTTTGTAATAAAATTGATATTTTGTACTAGATTCAAAATAATGAGCAACATTTTACCTTATTCTAGTCGACGTCGAAGGCGATATTCGCCAATCACAAATATATATCATATTAATTAATTTGCAAATTTATTAATGAAATGTTATAATATTAAATTATTTTAAACAATATATCGGCTCTAACTAAAATATGAAAAAAGCCAATAAAAATAAATGAAAGCAACTAGGATTTTAGTATTGTTATTCTCAAATATTTCCAAACTGAAATCTATATCCACAATCAAACTATAAAAATTCTTTAAACTGTGAACACTGCCTCTATTAAAAATAAAAACAATTTAAATAACTCTCTGCCTCTCTTTTTTATTACTCTCCTTAGAATTTTTGTTGTTGTAACAGTGCAAGTTGTTTACAATCTATTACAAATTTCTTAAACAACTTGATTAAATGAATGTAACAGTTTTATTTATATTCATATGGGGTGTGTGTGTGTTTGTTGTGTATGGTAATGTGTTTGTAAATCTCCGACGCTTTAGTCTACTACAAAATTTTTAAATAACAAAAACAAGAACAACAAAGTAAACACAATTATTTTCATTTACTAGAATTACTCTGGCTAAAATTTGTTTTAATTTTTGTATTTAATAATTTTTTATATGGGGAAATATTTAAATTAGTCATGTGGTCTAAATTTAGGAATTTCAATGTTTAATTTCAAATTTCCTCTATAAAACAGAAGAAAACGCATATTTAACTAAAGTAACAGCAGAACAAAAAACAGATGTAAAACATACGAAAGGGAGAAGTATTCAAATTAGTTCTAGATCTAAGTACAGTGAACTCGCGAAAACGTGAACACTCGAACACATGAACGACTCGAAAACGTGAACACTTTAATTTTTACATTGACTACTCTCTTTTATTTTTTGAATTTACCATTTCTCTAGTGAAAGAATGGAACAACAATTTCGACGAGAACCAGACAGAATGTGAAATTTTTGAAATTGATAATGAATCTGAAAGTGACGAAGATAGTGATTATATTGTAGAACAGCCAGAAATCGTAATAAAACACAAGGAAGCAGTGGAAGCATTAAATAGTCTTAAAATGGGCTGAAAATAAAAAGGTTGACCAAATTGAAATAAGAGTTTTGAATAATCTTAAAGAAAAGGCTGTACTAAAAATGGTAAAACAAAACAAATACCAAAAGAAGATAAACGATTTCTTAGTGTAAAAACTAATAGGAAACAAAACCCGTCCTTTAAAGGGATATTAGTTTTTTTATTTATTTAATTTAATCAAGTTTTATTTAGTTGCTAAGAATTACATTTGTTAGTACATATGTATTTGAGTTTTTTGTTTTTTAGAAGTGAAAAAGTATAAACATTTTATTTTTTTTTTTGTGAAGTGAATAAATGAAAAATTTTAATTTTTTATCCAATCTTAATATCTGATATTTAATTGTATGTTTGAAGTTATTATTTCGAGCTTAACTGTGCTTTTTTGTTCTAAAATTTTCACAATCGAAAACATGAACAAATTTGAAAACGTGAACACCCTTGGTAAAAATTAGTTCATGTTTTCACGAGTTCACTGTATGTACTTATGTATATGAAAACTTCTATTAAAAAAAAACTAAGAAAAGTTGGAAAAAAATAATTTGAATAACATTCTCACGTTTTGAAATCTCTGAAAAGAAAACAAATTTTAATTTTATTACTGCTAGAATATTTTCTAGCTTGTGGGAATAGAGAGAGGTTTTTATAATTTGATCGTTACGTTTCGCTTACTTTTCAGTTTCTTTTTTAAAAGATTATAAAACTTCTAATATTTCTTGGATAACAACAATTAAAAGTTAATATTTAGTACTGTGTAGATGGTATCTCAAATATGATCGTACATAAAAAAAATCATACGATAATGCTAATTGAAGTATTAAACTAAAAGCCAATTTAAAAAAATTTACTATAATACGAAATTTCATATAAGTACATAGTTAGAAAAAATTTTCTGTACTTACCAAACTATCGGTGGCATTTTGCGACATTATTTCATAGATAAATTATAATTAAATTTCAGATCCTGTTGAATACTGCAATTACAGAGCATTAGCGAAGACATTTTGGGGCTGCTTGGAAAAAAATCCAGATCGAAACACAAAATTTCCAAAATAAAAGGAATTTTTAGCTGAAATTAAAATAGCAAATGAAAGATTTCTTTTAATATTTTTATCGTTATGCTTATTTCATATTAAAATTTAACATTAAATGTGTATATATCAATTAATATCATTTAAAATCAAACTAACGTACTCCGATCAGATTCACTATGCTGTGAACAAGGCATCCTAGATAATAGGACAGCTCAGCCGACTAATAGAAAACGTAGGTGGACCACTACCAAGAGAAAGCTTCTGATGGAGACTAGAAACAGCATCCTTCTTTACGCAAATTCGGAATGAAAAAATTAAAGCGGGGAAAAGATCGAACTAATTATTGGGCATACAAAGAGCAGCAGCCCTACGAGTAATATCTACATTCCCCACGGCGTCAGCAAGCAAGGTACTAGTGATATTGGGAATGATACCAACTGACCTGCTCATACATATTAGAACAAAAGAAGTTATGGACGCTGAGCCAAAAGTACAGCACAGAACCCCAAAATGAGGATCATATAAGGCAGAAGATTATGCACAGTTGTTAGGATAGGTGTTAAACTGACTCATTCCAAATATAGATAAGTGGTTAAATAGGCGACTTGGGGATGTAAACTACAACTTGACTCAGATGTTGTCAGGTCATAGATATTTCCAAAAATATCTTCACAAAATGAAGAAATGTGACAAACAGTTTTGCTTAGCACACTTTTTTCCAGTGTTCCCGGTGGTCAGGACACCGTGGAGAGTTCGAAATCGTCACAGGAGCACTCACACTGGAAAACATCTGATGTGACCAAGTGGCGAACAATTTCCAAGTATTGCGAAACAATATTACGGAAGAAGAAAACAGGGAAACCACTACGAAATAATGATAACGCGGTCCTGGGGCGGAAATCATTTCCCGGAGAAAGGAGAATTTTTAGTCGGTATACCTTCGAGGACATAACACAGATGAGTACGATCCTCTGTAAATGCAGTAATGCATTTTTACCTCCTTCCAAAAAAACCATAATTATGGCATAACAAATATAATAGCAATAATAATAATAATAATAATAAAAATAATAAATAAATAATAACTATAATAATAATAAATAATAATAATAATAAATATTAATAACAATAATAATATATATTATTAATAATAGTCTAGCCGAGTAATCGCATATAAATAACCGGTTATTTTTTAATCAGTTCTCGCTCTCAAAATTAATATGGATACGAACGAGTATGTTAGACTGAAACTCTTTAACTGGTATTATATTTCCATTAAACTTAAAAAGTAAAACAAGTTTATATCAGTTGTGTAAAAAATACATAAATTCCTCAATAGTTTGTGGCAAATATCTGTGAATGTTTTGTACTATTTTAATTGCAAAGACTTTTCATGTTCATAAATATTTATTTTTATTAAAAAAGCTGCAACAAATAAAAAAATATGTAAGTATATAGATTTGTATGTATGTATGTTTTAAAAGAGCAAACATAACGAATTCCAAAATTAAAAGCACCAGCCAATATTTTCCTACAAAATTAAACCGAAATGGAAAAAAAGTTTCACGCAATAATTTATTCAATATTTATGTGTGTTTGGCAATAATTTTATTAGGTAGGAATAACGATATTTGTGATAAAAATATATATGTAAGTATGCTTACATATGTAATATATATGTATGTATGTATGTGGTCCATACTAAAAAAAGAAACTACAAATTCAAATTACAATTCAAACAAAAAAAAATTTAGTACGAAACTCTAAAATAAATGAATGAGTGATAGATGGATAGATAGATAGATAAATAGTTGCTTTAGTATGTGCAACTTGACTAAAAATATTTAAATGCTGAATGTTGGGTACTCGCTCGTATACAATTAAGAAAGAAATAAACCAAAAGCAAAAAAATAAATTACAGTGAAGTGAATTTAATGTTTTTGTCTTATTATTTGCCGTTTTTAACAATATAATGACAGTACAAATGTCGGTTTGTCTTACAAACTGACATAGAGAAACTCAGTGACCGTCAAATGCGAAAATAATTTTGAACAAAAAAAAATCAAATACTACTTTAATACGGTATGGTTGAATGGTTTGTCTGTTTCTTTGTGTCTTCCAATTTTTTTTTTTTTTTTAAGTTTTATTATACGAGTAGTATGAAGCGGTTTATTTAACAACAGCAACAAAAAATTACAAAATTAAACGTAAAATTTCATGTTACAAAAGAATGGTTATTTGAGTAATCATTAGGAAAACTTAAAAATACAGGCAGTTAACTTTATTAAGCTTAAAGCTTAAAACTCATAGTAACTCGATTAACCGTTTCATAGTATTTATAAATTTTTTCACAGTTTTAAAATTTTCTAAGTAACCATTTTTTATTTATTTTATTTAATAATATTTTTTTAATAAATTAAAAAAAATAACGAAAAAGTAGGTTATAAATAATCATATATAAATTAATTTTTATTTTATATAAATTAAATTAGTATGATAATTAAAAAAATTTTATATAATAGATTTTTCTAACTATTTATTAAAATTAACTGCAAATGAAATTTTATTAAAATTTTCTTAATGATTACTCGGTTAACCATTCTTTTCACAAAAACGCTACAAGCGTTTTTATCATTTACATACATTTTAAATAATTTTCTTTTTAAAATAATTGAAACTTTTGTGGCTTTGGGAGAAAATTAATTTTAAATTATTTTTTATATAAATTAAATTTATAAAAAGACCGTTTCAATTAAAAAAAAATGCAAAATATTGATAATTTTCCATTTTTTTTTCGAGAAGTGCAACTTGGATATTTGCTTTATTTTTATTTGATATTTGTTTATTTTTAGCTTTGTCGTAAATATAGTTATTAAAAAAAATTATATTTGATTTTGGCATGAGTAAAATGTAGCATACACGTATAAATATTTGGAAGGACTATCTACACATGTATAAAAATGTTTATCATTGGGGCGAAAATTAATTACATTAAACGTCCGGGATGAAATTTTGGGGATCTGTCCACTTTTAGCGTTTTTACGTACTCCTACACATACGTGTATTAGCATTTGGGTTAAAAACACATCAGCTTTCATTGAATTTACTTAAACGCTTCACGAGATAGCGATTTATTTCCGAAATAAATTTTTTAAACTATTGTGGATAATGCTTATCGTATAGAATACAAGATTTCGTATGTGAAGATTTTTTCATACTTTTTTTTTTATTTTATGATTTTGTTTTCGGAGTTTGACAATTTTTATTTAAAAAAAATTCTAGTAAAAATGTTTATAAAAACACAATATATTAATAAATTACTAAATTGATTTATAACTTTATTTGTTATTATTATTAACAATTTCAATATATGTATATTTTTTAAATATACAAAAATCTAAAGTTTTAATTACTCGTGTCACGATTTTCAAAAATGTAATGAATTAGTTATTTTTTATTTATTAAAATTTATATTTAAAGTCACACATTCAAATTAGTTTCTTTATTAAGTTTCGTAATACCAAACAATCACTTTTTACTTTTATATAATATGTACGTCTATGTGCATTGTGTAGGTTCGTTTCGAAAACATTATGAATTGCCTATTTTGCACTTCTTGCACACATCCATGCATACCAGGTGGTCCAAATACAAGTATCTATTTAAAAAAAAAAATTAAATAAGCTGGGATGACAAAGTGTGGCATCTTGCTGAAATCCAAGATTATACAAGTTCACATTTGCCATTTCAAGCCGTAATCATGGCTCTGTAGCGCTAAATTTTGACTGAAATGGTATTTCCAAAATTTTCGAAAAAAATAGGGCTCTGATGCCACCATTACACCAAATTTACAACAAAATAATGTAACAAGGCCGATATAAAAATGTGCCTCGTGAGAAAAGATGACGATGTCCCATTGTTTTGCAATATTTTCCTACATTTTTCAAACGTAAAGCGACTTATTTTGGTTCGCAGAAATATAATATTGGCTGATAGTTCGCCAGTGTTAAAGCATGATTTAAAAAAGATCCTTGTATGTGGATCACCCGTTACATATGTACATACATTGTTGTAGTAGTTGTTTTTAGCTTAACTTGTTTACCTGTCGAAGACATGATAAAATGCAGAAATATTTTTATTTTCTTACATTTGATTGAATACAAAGGAATAATTGGAGAGAAAAAAGAACACAAATAAATACAACAAGACAGGTACTAATTTCAAATGTTTACCAAAGACCTTTTTGAAGAGCGGAGCAGAGGCAGAACACGGAGAACACAGAGGGCAATAGTGTAACAAGTACAAGAGAATACTTTATCAATGTTATAAATGCCGGATTAGTTGGGGGTAAAATCGTCAAATTTTTAGTGAAAAAGACGTCAAAGTAATTCATTGGATTCATAAAAGAGATCGTCATAAAAATATATCAAAATTTTTAAAGAAAATATTGTTTTTTTAAATAAAACGTAGAAAAAAAATAAACTCAGAGTATTTATTAAAAAGATATTTAATAGTTAAAGGATTATTTAAAACATCAAACTCAAACAAATATTCAACAACAAAAACCATACGCTTTTAATTATGAAAAAATTAATAATAAAAAATAAAACATGACTTCGTCTAGTATGTAAATGTATGTATGTATGTTAATATATACATAATTTAAAGGTGCCCTTGCCGCCAAAAAAAAAAGTAACCAGCATAACCATCAAAAGTGCAATCAGAAACTTACAACGAAATCAAGTTTACAGTAGCCCGCCCTACAGCTTAATGCAACGGCAGTTAATAAAAAAAGCTTCTGCTGTAAAACTATGTGTTTGTCACTTACGTTTATTTCGCTATTAAGGCTGGATATATTTATATTACAATTGAGCATTCTAATTAAATCGGCCATAATTTCGGTGTTGGCACAATTACAATTGCTTAGTTTTAAATATTCTGTTTGCTACCAAAAATTATTTTTTTTTGGGAATTTCTAAGTTTTACTGCCTGTTGAGGTAAATTTTATATTGAAAACAAAAACAATTTTTAGGCTTTTATGGTTGCTTTTACTATAAATACTCGAAAGAACGCAGTTTTTGTATATATTCTGTAAATAAATTTCATTAGTTTTAAAAAATGTATCTATTGTATATATTAATGCCTATATGAATTATACTAGAGAGCTCGTTTATGGGACAGTGTATAGTTATATGTTACTTATACAATCTTTTGTTAATTTTATAGTAATTACAATAAAAATTTTCTTTAAATAAACGTTGAAAAAAAAGAACGCAGTTTACTTAAACAGTTAACTATTTTATATAGATTAACTTAACAAAATACCCTTTCTACATTTGATGAAAAATGTAGTAAAACTAATTTTTTATTAATTTGGTTAAAGTAGGAAACAAAAGACTAGAATCTACTTTATCTTTTCTGATAGACTTTTCCTTTTCCTAAGTTTTATATCATTCCCAGTAAAAAAAATTTTAAGTTTAATAATTTTTGTCCTAGACATTCTTCAAAATTTTGCTAAACTCTTTTACAATGTCAAAGAGGAAAATTGTATATTATTTAATTATATGTTGAGAATTAAACTTAAAAGTTATCCCCAAAATCGAATATTACTCTCACAATTCTATATGAAAAGTAATGCAATTGTTTTTGATGCTACGTTTTTCTATTTTTGAAAATTTTTCTTCAGACACTTCACACAAATTCCTAGATAAGTTTCTCCAAGGTTTAAGAAAAACTTTACATATTTAAAATCTATTAAGTAGAAGTTTTCAGTCATTGGCAAACTTAATTTTAAATAATTACTTATTACAGATCTCAATAATTTTTGCTTTTAACTATATAAATTTAGTATTTCCGTGGCATCCCTTTGTTTATATTATTTTTAAATTCTAAAATATATTGTCGAATATTTTAAATGAAATATATTGAAATAAAAAAATAAAAATTTCACTTTTAATGGCTGAAAATCGGCAAATTTAGGACAGAAATCGTGAAATCGTCAAAACAATATTTTGGGGACCAAAATGACGATTTATCATCAAATCTGGCAGCCATGTGCATTATACTTGTTATTTTACATCAACAAAAACGCACAGAGGTGTAAATCTCTCTAGTTCATCTGTTGTGTAAAATATCAAATTAAAGCAATTTTTTAATTGATTTGTGATGTATTTATTCAACAAGTTTTTTTTTTACTTTTTAAATTTGTCTGTTATGGTTTTAGCTATTTATATGCAGACATTTAATTGGTCGCTAAACCAAATCTTCAGTGAACTTTAAGCAGTTGAAAAAAATTATTCAAATTACTTTATACAAAAATTTTTACTTTCGAAATTTTTACTTCAGCTTATACGAATATTCTATATAATTGAAAGGAACAACAACTAGAAATCATATGGAATATTTTCTTTCCAAAAATAGTTTTTAAATGCGAATGTTTTATAAAACAGACAAACTTACAGAAGTCCAAATGTACAAGCGAACAAAAGGACATCGGATATAAACTGAAAGAGGAACGATTTGTGTACATTTAAAAAAAAAGCTCTTCTACATTGTAATCTAGCCAACAATTCTTTATGTGATTTAATCCCCACGATCCTACCAACTAGCCTATCAGTTCACCAACGCATGTATTCATTATTTATTTATTATAAATTAATTTATAAATCAAAATGAGATGAACTTACAGATAGGTGGCTTTCTAATAAGGACATAACTGTTATAAACGAAATTTGAAAAACCTGAAATTATTATAATCAAATTTTTATTTGCACATTTGGAGAAATAACTTTTCAATCAAAAAATTTATTTTGGGATATTCTCTCAAACTAATCGTTTAAAGAATTAGAGTTTAAAAAATGTGAAATGTTGGCATACGAGCAGCTAAAGCCACAACAATTAATACAATAATAATTTTATTATTAAACAAACACAATTTCCTGAAGATGATACTATGTGAGTATCGAAATTTGTTATTTATTTAAAAATTATATCACGAGATTACTTCATTTGGAAATTTTATTTAATGAAAATATATTTCTGTGATTGAATCGCAGTCAGAAGTAAGTACATATGTATGTATGTACAAAATATTGCATAAATATTTTTATCCCAGTTCTATCAATTATAAAAACATAGAAGGAACTACAAAACAATCTGTCCTAATTCAAATAATTTCTCTTATCGGGAATAATATATTTTATATTCTCGATGTTTATCTTTCTGTTCGGCGGAAAGTATAATTTATTAAAATTAAGGTTTTTGTTTACAATAGAAGGGAATATTTTTATAGACGATTCAATGAATCGTCAATGTGTTTACACTAAAATAAAACTGTTTAAATTTATCTCTCTCTATGTTTCTCCCTCTTATTCATTTGATTATGTGCTCTCTTCCTCCTTTAAGCCATGTTTAAAAACAAGTGTTTTTCATGTGAAGTTTGACAGTTCATTAATGCTATTTTCATTCCCTTTTCTTTTTTCGTTTATTTTTCTATTTTTCTGTTTGTTTTTCGCTGATCGGCTTTATATATTTTAGAAATATGTATGCACGTACTTTTTCATAATTTTACGATAAAACATTTTAGTTTTGGAGCAATAAATATGATTATCGTGTTTTCTGTTTAAAAGCTTTTTTCGCAAACAGATTTGCAAAATAAAAATTGTATTTTTTATTACTTTTTAATTCTTTACCTAGTTGTGTTGAGTTATTATAAATTTGTATTGATATATGTATAAGCGAATTTTTTTCAAAAGCAATAACTTGACCAGCAGCAACAATAACAACAAACACAAGAATGTTGGCAAATAAACATTTTTATAAAAGTGCCAACTGGTTAGTTAAATAATTGCTTTTCACTTTTATCACTTAACGTTAATTTGTTTTACTATTTAAACTTTTTTGTTGTCGTATGAAAAACAAAAACTTTAAATAAAACACTATATTTCCTGGTTGTATATTTTCTTCACTTTGATGCTGCTTGATTTTTTTTAATTTATTTTTATTTTTCCATCACAAATCTTTCCTATTTTTAATTGATAGATCAATTTAGTTTTTTTTCCTATTTTTATTACAAAATGGTTGATTTTTAATTAACTTTAATTAGCTACTTAATAATAAAGATTTTTATTTTTTATGAACTTTTTTTACTTTATTTTTCAATGATTTAATAATTTTTTTGTAGTTACACTAACGCGTTTCGTTACGCTTCGTCAACATTTCGATCTTTTCGTTGGAACACGTAAATTGCTACTGACTAGCTCATTGGACTGGTAGTTTGCAAACGAAAATCTCGTACGATATTTAATGGTACAACAAAACTAAGCAAAATAGTAAAATAAACCAACAAATACAAATGCCAGTTTCATACATGTACTCCATGCATACGTCAGTAATAACAAAAAATATATGCTACAACAATATACTAACAAATGTCACGAGTACTATTTAATAGATTCAAAGACATGGCAAAATTTTTAAGATCGTTTGTTAGTTGTAGATAGAGTTGTTGTATTTAGCATCTTTTATGTTTTCTCTTCTGTTTCCATGCGTATTTACGATATTAAAAGGTAAACTAAAGTTGGTTAAATGTAAAAGTTGGTAACAGGGGTGTATACACAATTGATGTGAAATTAGAAGCATTTCGTTATGAGTATAGAATTGTCGCCAAATGCAATGGCCAAATCAAAATAGCAACCGAATATGTACATGTACATACTAGTATGTACATAATTAGTTTTAAACCCTTTTCATTATATTACAACAGAAGTTAAGAAATTTATTTATTACATTTCAGATGTTTAAATCTTTTGCAATTGCTACATCCATATACGAAAATACTAAAATATTCCACACAAAGTGTGTTCCGTAAAATAAGCCTGGGTTTGGGGGAAAACATTCGCTTCATTGAAATTATTTTTTAAATACAATCGCGACTGTTTTTGTTATTTGACGTTCAAATATTTTAAAATCTCACTCATTCGTTTTACGATTAATTTTGGATTTTGTCATCAAACAAATTAAATATTTTTCGATAAACACATTTTGGGGTTTTGTTTTCTATATGAAATTTGATTATTGACAATAGTTTTGTCGTAATATTTGGAAGTGTGCAAATGGATTTATTTATTCGTCTATTTGGTTTGCTTGTAGAGTAAATTGATTTCATTTAATTTTTCCATTTCATTTCACATACAACTTATAATAAAGGAAGATTTTGCTCATTGATTATTAGTAGAGGATCTGGTAGTACAATTTGGGAGACGGCACTTATATGAAATACTATTCTTTAAGAGCGCTTTAAGTGATCATTTAACAAATGACTAAAATTATAGTTATTAGCAACAATGGCCCTATATTATAATTTCGTATTGCATTTAAGAATGGAAACTGCTACTCTCAGCCAAACAGAAATGATGAATATCAAAGAAACACATCATTTCCTTTTCAATGGCAGGATGTGAAAATTCGGATATTTTTCATCATTGAAAGATAAAATTCCTCGCTGCAAAAGAAACGCTAAACCTTTGTGAAGCCCACCGATAACTGGATCTATATATGCGTCAGAGGCATTGCAAAATTGACTTATCGTATCCGCGCCGCCGAATTTTTCAATATCGATCTTTCAGTTATAAAAGAAAATTTAGTCAAAACCTAACGTTGAGCTTATTTCATTTCAAGATATAACCGCCTAATAAGTACATTTTTTACAAATTGAAAAAGAAAAAAACCCATACCTGTGCAAAATTTTTTTTGCTGCCTTTGTTTTCAGCCAAAATTTAAGAAAAGTAATGCCAACTGAGAAATATAATTCGAAAAAACGTACAACATACATACATATATATTTTTTTGATATTATAATGAAATAAATTATATAATAAAGTGAAAATGGTTTGAAAAACACAAAAGTTTCCTTTAGAGAAATATATGTATATTATATAAATTCTGAAAAAAGTTTTTTATATTCATAACAAAGCGATTAAAATCTTTCCTTTCTTATTCATTTTAAATAAGAGGCCAACAAGGCTGTTATTTTCTTTTAAATTCAACAACTACAAACCTAGATCTAATTAAAACATATGGTATTTGAAACTTACTCTTTTTCAACAAAATTCCTTTATTACTTTTTATGTTTCTTCTTCTTCTTCTTTTTGTCATGTTTTTTTGATTTCTTACTGGATTTAATGTCCTTGTTCTTTTTATGCTTATGTTCAGAAAGTTTTTTCTTCCTTGACTTCTTCGATTTCTTTTTACGTTTAACAGATTCTTCTTGAGACTCAGATGACTCTGAATCACCACTTGTTGAACTATCATTACTATCGGTGGAATCCAAGTTAGAAGTTTTCTCTATCCATTTCTCAGCAACTTGTATTTTTGGTTTATGTTTATTAAATAAATCTAATAATTTTTCATCTACAGAAGATTTAAGGGAATTGGTTTCTAAAGATCTGCTTGATGTAGCTAGAGATTGAGGTAAGGCTGGTCCATAAACTTCAGGTGTTTCCTCGTCCTTTTTCGAATTCGTATGCTCTCTGAGAGATTTTGGTTTAAAAAGAACTTTATTTATTTCTACAGATTCTGAAGTTGAATCTTTAGTTAAAGTTTGTTTTATTCCTGTTTCCTGTGCAATAAAATTTTCATCATTTGGTTTGGCTACGCTTCCGGTGAATAAGGCTTTGAAAATGCCCCTAGGTGGCGAGTTATTTCTTAATAAGTTAGCGGCAGCTGCATTTAAAGGTTTACTTATGCTGACTGGCATTATTTCATCTTTATTTTTGATGTTGCTTCCATCTTCGTCATCTTCCCCGCTTTCACTATCCGAAAAAATGGCTTTAAATAATTCCATTTTCTCTGCCACAGGCTTATTTATACTCTCCACTACTTGTTTTTCCAATTCCGTTTTAGGTTTAAAGGTAAAAGTTTTATTTTTCTTTACTTGATTTTCTGAGGGATTTAAAACTTCTTGCCATTCTAGAGGTGCATTATTGTCATTTTCTGTTTCCATATCTGGTGTTGCAACAATTGGTTCATTCGTTTGTTGAACAATTTCTTTAGGTCTTTCAATATTTTTTGGTATTATAACAGGAGTTTGGAAATCTTCCCTTTTATTTATAGAAGACTCTAAGTAATCAAATACCGATAATTTCTTTTGTTTCGATTTTGATTTTTTATCATCTTCCATTACACCTTTGAAAGGTTCTGCAATATTGTAACGTTTGCACAGCAAACTATGAGGTTTCCACTCTTGTTTTATACGTTCCACCACGATCTGTTTGTCTTCCACATTCTTTATTTCATTTTCAGCAGCCTTGATTTCAGATTCTGTAATAAATCTGATAAGGACGGTAGAATTCAATTACAATACATTTAGTTTAAGTTTTTACTTACCTATCCGACATTATGCCTTTAAGAGGTTTATATAATTTTTTCGCTTGTTGAAATTGCTTAAGTTCCATTTGTCTGTCCCAGAGAGATAGTTCTACAGGCTGTATTGTCTTCAGGAATTCCTCTATTTCTAGTTCGTTTTTAAATTCCTTAGTCAAAAATTGCTCATAACGTTGTTGCTTCCTTTCATCCATAGCAAATGGTTTAAAATTGGAGCTTGTGTTTTCCGGCGATAAAGATTTCTCTTCACCCTCTATGTTTATCACACCACCTTTCGTAAAACTGGACGATTTAGCAGTTATCTTTTCAATAAGACTTTTAGTTTTTTCTTTCCTTTCCTTATACTCCTGTTGTAATTCCTCAACGGTTTTGGTTTTTATTTCTTGTGCGTTTTCTTTTGTAACCGAAGCTTGCGATGTTCTTAATTCTTCGCCTAAAAGTTCTGCCCTTTTTTCTCTTGTCATTTCTGTTTTACTGCAAGAAGAGGAAAATATTTTTTCCAAATGTCTTTGTTTTTGGGGATCTAAAGGCTCGAAACGTGAACGTTTTTCTTTCCAATTTCGTGGATGCCATCCAAACGGCATTTCCACTTTGTAGATAGGTACTTTGGGAGGATTTCTATCCAATATAAATTCTCCAAACAACAAATCTTCCACATCATTTACATTTTTCTTTTTACTTTTCTTCTTTTTATCTTCTAAAGTAAAATCATAACGTGTGGCATCATCTAAGGCGTAAACATCTTCATCGTCATCTTCCTCTAATGCACCCACACCAAATGCTTGACCAGAAAACGAAATTTTTTGATTATTTTTTCCCACTGCCTCCAAGGATTGAAATAAATTAATGTGCCCTCCTTCTTTTACTGATAAGAAGCCTCCCAGAACTGATTGCCTACTCAAGGGCTCATAACCAATGCCATATTTATCCTGTTTGATATATTGCGGCGGCAATTCACAGTCTTCAGGAGCAAATGTTACTTCATCCTCCTCACTTTCCGTGTCATCTTCGTCTTCGTCATCGCTATTCAGCAATGTTTTATTGCTCGTGCTAGGCATTTCGCATCCATACTTTTCCATCAAATATAACTCCTTTTTATTTCTATCCCTTGCCTTTTTCTTTTCTTTTCTAGTTAATCTGGGACCAATACCTTGCCCTTGTCGCCAACCCCATGTTTTCAAAATACGAACTGCAGCCTTATCTTTGACAGGCCTTATCAATTGCTGCAGCACTGGTTCCCCAGGTATTGGTTGCAAATCGCTTTGAAAAAACTTTCGTTTTCTTACCTCTGATTGCTCTGCAATGCTAGTGAAATCCTCATTGATTTTTATGCCTTTAGGTGCTATACCAAATTCGCCACGATCTTCATCATCCATGAAATCTTCCGGCTTTTGCGTAATTTTCTGTGTGGCCTTTTCTGTTCGTGAACTTTTAAAAGATTGAGGAGCCCAACCTTCTTTTGAACCCACAGTATTCCAGTAACCTGCACTAAAGCCTCCAGTAAATGCGCCATGGAAACGCCGGCGACCCTGGTCATCAGTGGCAATTTGATCTTGTACATACAAAGGCTTTTTTGATGGTACATTGTCTGGAAAAATATATGATTGTGAGCGTTAAAACTATGAAGTGTTACAACAATATGTTACCAAATTCCAATAATGGCAGACGTGTGCCGTATGTGTGTAAATTTTCCTCAGAAAACATAATTTTTAATAAGACTATAAAAATTAAGCGCAAAAGCCACTTTACATTTTAATAACAAAATGTCACAGTCATCTGTTAATTTGTACTACGAAGCAGTGCTTCTCACAACTTTTTACTTGTTACTATGCATTGCCAATCTTTATCCAGAAAGTCCTGAGTACGAATACATTTTGCTATATAAGTATATAATCATAATTTTAAATTATTACTTGCTGCTTTTTTTGTATTTGATCCTAAGCAAAAATACTTCTTTCTAGTTTTAGAAATAATAAAATGATGTTAAACTAATTTTTTATAAAATTGCTTTCGACCGCGTTTTTTTATTTTGGTTAATTACTACACTGTTTTTATCGGAGACTCTCAAACTATACTTTGACAATTGTCAAAATTAGCAAATAATATTTTTTCTCCGTTGTGCATTAATTTACACCCAAAAGGATTGTTTAATTTTTTCGCAAATAATTCTTATATTGTGAATATTCAAAACAATATTATTAAACAACAGCTTTAAATTTAGTTTAGCCTTAAATGTAAGTCGCTGCAAGAAGTTTATATTGAAAGCATCCAAAGAAAAATGAAATTTTCTGGTTAACACAAGTGGTCGGAAGTAGTTAGGCCAAAAGAGGGCAGTGGTGACTAATATGATGTCAGTGGCATCCAAATTATCTTGGCTAATATGCATATCTTTAATTTTTGTTTACAGAGCGCTTGCAATAAACTGGCAACCAGCCAGCTGGTTACTAAATTAATTTAAAATAATTAGCAAAATTTTAAAGTAATTACTTGGTAGGTTTTCATTGTCTGAGACATGCATACATACTTACATATTACATATGTATGTACATATGTAAGTATGTATGTATATTAAGAGTTTTATCCAAAATGTTTCTCTTATTTCAGAAAAATTTCAAAATAGAGAGTGAAAGCGAAGAAAACTGCAGCTTTAGCAAAAGCAAAAAATGTCTGAAAAGAATATTAAAGTTGGGGCTCGTGTAGAGCTGACAGGCAAAGATTTACAGGGCACGATTGCCTATGTAGGCATGACCAGCTTTGCTGTGGGCAAGTGGGTGGGTGTGGTTTTGGATGAACCTAAAGGTAAAAACAATGGTTCCATTAAAGGACAGTCGTACTTTGAGTGTCCAGACAATTATGGCATGTTTGTAAGACCAACTCAATTAAAGGTTATACAACCAGCGCCGGATGGTCGTAAATCCTCTGAGGATCTACCAGCTGGTGGTGATGGTCTTAAACATAACCCACCCCAACCGACTAAAACCCGGCTAAGTGCGCCCCGAACTCCATTGTCGTCAAGTCGTTTATCTTTGTCCGGTTCTCGTTCTCAACTTTCCTCCTCGCTTCATGAACGCAGTGGCAGTACAGCTTCCGTAGCCAGCCGCAAAAGTCTACAACCTTTTTCTAACAACTCTGGTATGTCCAAGAATAACACTACTGCCTCAAATATGTCTTTGGGGGCAAATGTATTGGACTCTATACCAGCTAATGCTAATATGTCCAAAAAGAATTCTTTTGTGGAAACTGGGTTTATGGAAATACTAAAGCCTCAATTTACTCCTTCTCAGCCTCTAAGATCTCCTTCCTTTTCGTCGCCACCTAACCAAGTGATAACGCAAGAATTAGCCGAACTAAAGAAAGTTAATGAAGAGTTACAAACCCAAGTAACCGATCTTACAGAAAAACTTGAAACTGTTAAGCAAAGACGCAATGAGGATAAAGAACGACTCCGAGATTTTGACAAAATGAAAATACAGTTTGAGCAATTGCAAGAATTTCGTACAAAAATTATGGCTGCTCAGGCTTCCCTGCAAAAAGAGCTTCAAAGGGCAAAGCAAGAAGCGAAAGATGCAATTGAAGCTAAAGAAAGGCATGCTCAGGAAATGGCTGAGTTGGCGGACAATGTAGAACTTATTACTTTAGACAAAGAAATGGCTGAAGAAAAGGCCGAAGCTCTGCAATTAGAATTAGACGCTGCCAAAGAACGCATAGATGAACTGCAGGTAGATTATGAATTGTTATCATCCGAAATGCAAGATAAAGCCGAAACTACAGTGGGCCATATTGGTGAAGGAGGTCCATCAGTATATGAGTTTAAACAAATGGAACAACAAAACATAAGACTAAAAGAAACTTTGGTACGCTTACGTGATTTGTCGGCCCATGACAAACATGACATACAAAAGCTAACAAAGGAATTGGAAACGAAACGATCAGAAGTAGCTGAATTGGAAAGAACTAAAGAGAAACTATCGGCAAAAGTCGAAGAGTTAGAGGCTACTGTAGCTGATTTACAGGTGAGCTTGGCTACATGTGAAAAAAATTATATTCTTAAAATATTAGTTTTTATTTAATTAATTTCAAAGAAACAAATTTAAATTTTAAATATTTAATATTAAAAGTTAGTATTTCGGTTTTGCTACCAGCTTTTGTTTGCTGTGAACTTCTTCAACCGGTTTGTAAGCATTCAAAACTCAGTTTACGTTGATAAAAAAAAACTGACATATACAATATGAGAATCCAATCATATATGAAAATTACAAACTATATAATTACAACAGGGTCAGAATATCTGTACAACACACAATCTATACTCGATATGAATCTATTTTATTTTTCTTCTAAGTTAAATATATACAATTATACGCCCTTTTGGTGGCAATTATTGTATTTACTTGGAAAAGCGAAATTTAACATTTTTATTATAAATAAATACTTAATATTGAAATTTATTATTTCGGGATTCCTCCCAACTAATTATTTGAAGATTTGGTTAGCGCCAATGAAATACGGAATTATGAACCCACAGCAAAGAAAAGCTTATCATTCAAATTTAGATATTTTAATTCATTTCTTTTTTTGTTGCCAATAATTTATGCTGATTGTATGCTATTAGGAGGTAGTGTCCTCTTTTATAAAAACTAGACAAAATTTATTTATTGTTAAAAGATAGACTTTTTACTAAAGGACCAGAATAAAATATTTACTTGAACAATCCATAAAGAAATTTATGCATCTGGAAATACCTCGTGCCAGCAACAGCTTCAAGACATTTAATTGTTTTGTTTTCAATTTTCTTTGTTTCAAAATTATTATATATTTTTTTTTTAATTGACTTGTAATCTTTTTTGTAAATATTAATTGATCCCTAAATTTACTTTAAAATATATTTATTTCTTTTATTTTGGGCCAACAATTCGGCTAAATAAAGGAGGTAATAATGATTTGTGTATGTTGTAATATCTTTTCTGTAAACTTGGTCGATCAGTGTTTTCTTTAACGGAGGTGTAAAATGGAAATTTTTAAAATGATTTATTTTCTTTTAGGAACAAGTTGATGCTGCTTTGGGCGCTGAATCCATGGTAGAGACTTTAACTGAAAAGAAATTTGAACTGGAAGATCGCGTTAAGCTACTGGAAGAAGAGGTTGCCCAACTGGAAGCTTTGGAAGAGGTACATGAACAATTAATAGAGAGCAATCATGATTTGGAAATGGATTTGAGGGAAGAATTAGACTTGGCTCAGGCGGCCAAAAAAGAAGTTTTAAGAGAAAGAGATGCTGCCATAGAAACTATATACGATAGAGATCAAACTATTACGAAATTCAGAGAGTTGGTGCAAAAACTCAATGAACAATTAATCGAATTAAGAGACAAGGCCGCTGCCTCAAATGATCCAAAATCTTTGCAGGATACTCAACTAATAACTAATGAATCGGTAGACTATAAGCAAATGTTTGCCGAATCCAAAGCGTATACTAAAGCCATTGACGTGCAACTCAGACAAATTGAATTGACTCAAGCTAATGAGCATGTTCATATGCTGTCAGCTTTTATGCCTGAGTCATTTATGTCTCGTGGTGGCGATCATGATTCAATTCTAGTTATTTTGCTTATATCACGCCTAGTCTTTAAATGTGGCATTGTAATTAGCCAAACTAGAGAAAGATTCTCGGCTGTTGAGAACGTTACCAAGGAATCGATAATACAGGGACATGCTGTCCAGCAGTATGCCTTTAAATGTCGTTTAATGCACTATATACATAATTTGCAATGTGCTTTGCACCAAATCTTATATGGCCTGAACAGCTGTCAACCTGATACTCTGCTTAGGGCAGGCTCTTCTTTGCCCGAAATGATAGCACAGGAAAAGACTGTAGATGGCATTATAGAACTATTGAAATCTAATCAATTGGATGAAAATTCAACTACTGATAATATAGAGAAATGTGTGGCCTTCTTTAACGCTATGAATTCGGTGTTGCTGGCTGGTGAAGATCTGCTTAATGAGACCCAAATGATACGTGATTGTGTGGCGGCCTTACAATCGGCATGTGAAAGTGTACTTAACGATACGGCTATTGCAAGGGCCATATTAAGACAAGAGGGCACAACAAGCGACGCTGCTTTACTAATGCAATTCTTGGCTGATAATGTAGAGTCTATTAAACAACAGGTTAAATTGATAAGGAGGCGCTTGCCTCAAGACTTACATGTTATTAAATGCGGAGTATCACCACTGAAACTAGAAGCCATGCGTACATTAACCCAACAGTTGTCACGTATTATGTCGGCCTTGCATCAGGCCAATAAACAATCTGTGGCCACTATAGTAGCTTCAATAGAAGGTGACAATGACAATGATCACTGCATTGATCCAGCCAAATTCTGGGAAAATTTGTCTCAGGCTTGTGAAAGAATTTATGAACAAGATGATCGTGGACCATCACAAAACTTCAAGGAAGTTTTAAGTGCCGCCAATAATGACCTGCAGCAAGTGGCCCAATATTTGTTGGACAAGGAATACGAAATCATGGCCTTGGCTAACCAAAAGCAAGAAAAACCAATTTCTCCCATTATATCCAGGGCTCAGCTGATCAAAAAACAATTAGAACAAAAGAATGTATTAGCCGCCACCTTAGAGAACCGCGAGGCAGATATAAAACAACTTAAGGTGGCAGCTAAATTGAAACAACATGAATTGTCCGAAATGCAAATACGCAAAGATTTGGCCGAAAAGAAATTATCTCTATTACAAGGCGAATACGATAATGCCCTCAAGTGGAAGAAGCAATATGAGGACACGGTGGAATTATTGCAGAAGAAGGAAAAAGAATATGAAGTTACCTTCGATCATCTGCAATCGGACATTGAATCCTTGGAGAGTGAAATATTGGTTTTGAAAGAAAAACTCAAACAAGCTGGCGTTAAGAGAACTGGCGATTCCACATTTACGTCTACCGCACCACCGTCACGACACTCGAAAAATACTACTTTTAGTACTCATACTACTGGAGCTACACCTATAATAGCAGAGGAACTACAGCTTCTCAAACACGCGTTCAACAGTGAACGCTCTGAAAGATTACGTTTGCAGGCCGAACAAATGAGAAACAAATTGAAGAAGCTTGCTCCAATATTTGTGCCACAGCCTAAAGATAAGCGTATAACACAGTTGGAAAATGAGTTGACCAAGATGAAGCACGCTTGGATTTTGTCTTTGTTACAAACTCAACCAAAATCTATAAACGATAATCAGCATATAGTGGCTTTACAGCGTAAACATATGCCAATCCCGGAAAAATCGGAGATATCCAATAGAGCAAATAATTTAGCTGCTGAAATCCTTAAAGAATATCTGCAACGCAATCCACATAGAGCAGAGTTTAGTGAATTTGGAGTCTTTCCAACGGTTGAATTAAAACGGGTATTGCAATTGTAAACTTTGTCCAAACAAGAGGCGGTTCACAAACCTCTAAAAAAGGCAGGTATTAAATTTTTATTTTGGAAGTTTTATTGAAATATGTACGTAGAAAAATTAAAAATATCAAATTTTCATACATGTAAAAAAGGAAAAGCACAAATTAACTTTTAGAACAGAGAAATAATAATAACAATAATAAAAATTCCAACTACTGTAAAATATAGACCACAACTAAAACTATAAACCTCATCAAGAATTTTCTTGAATATAAATAAATGTCAAATTCTAACAATCAAGATCTAAGTTCAATACCAAAATCATTTCATTGTTAGTTTGATTTTCAACTTTTCTTTAAGGTTTTTTTTGTGCTTAAAATTCACTTTTCCTTATTAAAAAAAAATAATAATAATATAATTACAAACATACATACTCAATTTTTTAAACGTCCTATATTTATTTAATCAAGTTCTATATCTATTTATAAGTTGCTTAGCAATACTATTTTTTTTGTCTATATCTTCTAATTATTGATATAAAATTATTGCTTTAAATGTATTTTCTATTATTTATTAAATTTCTGAATTTTGTAAAGAAGTAATTTTTTATGAGATGGAATTAAATATCAAAAAAAAGACATTTACTCTGAAGTTTGTTTAACAAAGATCCATTCGATTTTATAAATTTAACACTTTTACAACTAATAAATTGTTTAATCCCCAGTATAACAACACGAAACCGCCTATAAATACTTCACATCAATTAATTTGTGTTCTTAATAAATAATTGCAAAATTACGAAGAGATTCCTGCTCCATTGAGTCGTTTGCAAATCAACAATCAAAAATTTTAAAAATTTTTATAGTAAAACATCTATAAATTTGATTTAGTTTTATTTTAGCTTTAAGTTTCAGCTTATGTATTTTTTTAGTGTACGGTGCACCCAGTGAGAAGGGTTGGAACCCGCAATAAAAATTATATTAAATGAAATTAAAACCAACGATCAATTCACCTGTTAATAAAATATATTTAAAAAAATGTGGCTGAGCCTGCACGTAATTTGTAGATGAATTTTCGAATTAATAAAAAAACACCTTTTTCAACAACGATATCTCTCGAACCAATAACCGACTTAGACGCATTACAAGTCCTAAAAAGTTACAAAATTTAGAAAACCGATCGACAAGAAAATTAGACAAAAATCAATCAAAATAAAATCAAAAGTGATATCTCTAGACGGAATAAACCTATTGTAATGAAATTTGCAGCATTCGAAGCGGCAGTATGCAACAAAAACTTAAAGTATCTTTATAAATCGTTGTTAACAAATAATTTATTAAAAAATTTCTTTCGTGGAAAAATCACGCAAAAATCTACTTTAATCTCATATTCTCAAAAAATACACTTTTATATTTCAAATATCTCAATTAATACAGCAAATAGGGACTCGTGTTGCGCCTTAAATTAAGTCTTACCTTTAGTAGCGGCTTATTATTCTTTCATTTAATGGAAAAAACTCTAAATTATTTTTTTAGAGACTGTAAAAAAGAGCTTCCAAAGAAGTCAACAAAATGCAGAGATTTTGATGCAAAAAAAATATGCAAATTTAGATCATTTCCAAGTGATTCTAATATTTGCTTTTAACTGAATTATGCAGTACCACAAGTAACTTGAACATATTAAGAAGAGTACTTGACAATAGTCCCAATTTGTTTCCTAATGTGATTGTTTCAGTTAAAAATGTAAGAAAAATTCTGTTTTATATAAAACTATTTTTTTGTGGTTTTTTCTCCACTTAACTTCCTAGGAAGTGGAAAAATGCATTCGCGAATATTTTTAAAGCAATGGAAATGTCATTCCTTTAGAACAACTTCTTTTTCACTGGGAAATAATTTTATAGTCGTATGTATGGTGCCATAATAATAAATTTTCGAAAATAAGAAAAGTTTTAAAAACTGTTATTCGCTATTATTCCCTCTCACTCTCTATTTCTTTGTACTCTCGCACAAAAAACTGTGTACTCGTATGCATTTCCTTTTATCTTCATTTTTCTTTGTTTTTGGTTTTTAACCATTACCATGGCTTAAATGATCTATACTCTCTATTTCCTAAACTTTATAATAATTATAGCAATTTTGTTGTGCAATTGCTAAATTGATTGTGTAGTTGTTGTTTTTTTAATGCATTTTTATAGTGCGTTTGAAGGTCTCGTTTTTTTCGTACCCTTATGAAATATTTGTAGTTGTTTCTGGTATTTCTTATTGTTGTAAGTAGATATTAACCTATAGTTTTTTATAGTTATCTCATAGTAAAAACTTTTTGTTATTGTTTTTCACATTAATTGTAGTTTTTTATTGTTCTTTTTCGTGTTTCTTTAAAGAAGTAACTTAAAGGGCCAATTCTTGTTTGAGAATCTTGACCGTTTTATTTATTCAAGTGGAACTTGTTTACGAGTATTTTTTTAAAGGGGCAGATTTAAAAATTTATGATGATGCGCTTCATTTTGAAAAGAAATTTGTACTAAAATATCATAAATATTAAAAGAGTTTTTGGCTGTGTTTTTCTGTTGTATCAAAATCGATTGATTCGCTGTTGTTGGTCGGTCTCGTTAATGAAAAATTACGAAGTTTTTTATGTATATACTTGTACATGGCTCGAAAAATTTCTGTAACACAGACTGTAAATTCGATAATTTTTTTTTTTTTTTTGAAAAGCCACAATTTTGAATAGAATCGGTTCGAGATATATAGAATATTTTCGAAAATATATTTTTTTTCAATATGTAATCTCGAAAATTTTATCAACTATATACTTGTTTTTTTAGTTCCATCACTTTTTTGGACTTTCAAAACTGCATAGTTTACATTAAAAAAAATATCGTTGCAGAAAATTTTCGAAAAAAGTGTTTTTTATTTACTCCGAAACTTATTTTCAAATCATTGCTTGATTTGGCTGGCAATGTTAATCATATTTTTCTATTATTTATTTTACATTTCAAACCAGTCATCGACCCATTTACTCTCCCTTTTTTCTAATTTCTGTGGCCTTAATGGAAACTTGATAAGTTTTCTTGATTAGTTATGATCTTTTTATTGTAAATTAAATTACTTTTTATTTTGCTTTCCTACCTTCTCACTTTAATACAATTCTAAGACATGGTGCAGTGAAATTTTTTTTCTTAAACCATGAAAGTAAAAATGTTCTCATCAGTGTATTAAAGGCCAGGAATAAAAGAACAACTCCCATCTGCCAACAAAAAAGAAGCATAAACCACAACGATATTTATACATAGTTAACATGATTTTAAGTCATGTTCTTTAAGATCATTACAACGAGAACAATAAAATATTCATTATTTCTTTTTTTTTATTCTGTCTGTCCATGTTTCTTTTAGCTTAATTACATTCATGCACACATTATTCTTTTACTCTAGGCAGCTGGACAGACGGAGAGACATAAAGTTATTTGCTTGGAACGTTCTTGTATTAGTTGACAAATGTAGTGTGTCACGGTGTTGCACTACTTTTCTAAATACTTTTCTGATTCTCATTGTTAAGTTCTATATTTGACCATAAAAATTCATAAACAACACAAAAATTTAACACAAGGAGAGTCTATTTGATCGAATGACTGACTAGTTTCCAAAGAACAAAGAAGTATAATAAAGTAGATTGCAATAAGATGAGATTGGAAGATCAGCTTGGCAGCATTAGGCTGAGTAGTAATAGCAACAAGGGTTTAAGAGATTTATGGCATGAAGTACATCCGCACTTGGTATATTTTATTGTTGCTTGTTTTCTTATTGTTGTACTTCTTTAAATTGTTGTAGTATGTGTATAAACTTGGCTTAGATGTGGTTTAGACTTTTCTGATGAACTTCATATGAATCAATGTTTTTTTTTATTTTTGTTGCTAGTTTCTTTGTCTTTTTTGTTCGTACCCATCAAAAATTTTTGCATGTCTACATGCATTTTTTTAGTTTTTATTAAGAAGTTCAAAACATCATGTGATATTCAATGGAAAAAATTAAAAAAAAATATTATTAATCTTATAGAACATTCCTAGAACTTCCAATTAATAATTTACTGTATTTGAAATAAATTTTCGACAATGATAATTCTTACACTATTCTACACAGAACTGAAAGTCAAAAAATGTGACCGAATTTAAATAAACGATTCAAGAAAATTTTTCGGAGTTGTTTAAAAGACAACACTGTTTTCGATAATATGACTACGATATCCCTCAAACGAATACAACGATTTTGCGTGATTCGAGGCAGTTTTCTAAGTTTCGAAAAATAGCTGGATTTATAAAAATCTATCTGATACGAATTTTCGGAGTTGGTAGAAAAAACACTATTTTCGAAAATTTTCGACAACGACATTTCTCAAACCAATCAACCGATTTATATAAAATTTTCGGCATTTATCATAGCTTAAAATTCTAAAGAGCAGACCGAACTTAGGAACATTTCGGAGTTATGAAAAAAAGTAGTTTTCATTAATTTTACAACAATATCTATCAAAGAAATAAACTGATTTGCAGCAGTTTTATAAGTCTTAAAAAAACCGGATCCATAGAATTAATTTGAGGCGAATATTTAGAGTTGCTTTGAAAAACGCCGATTTTGAGAATTTTCGGAATCGAAGCAGCTTATGATTTGTTTAAAAAATATATTTTTTCAAACAATTTCTATTCATGTTTCCACGAAAATTTTCAGAATGAAATCAGACAGGAGTCAAAATAAAAACAACATGATTGAAATTTCAAAGAGACAGAAAATGAAGACGTGACAATTCTTAAATATCCTGAAATTTTTTTATTTATACGTTCGTTAGAAATAAATAGTCTAGTTCAGATCCAATATCTCCATACAATAGAAATATTCAGTTCGCTTCTCTAATGAATTAAAAATTTTGATTTCACTATTTTTAACATTTTGTATATTTCCACTTCCAAATTCCTAATGCGATTTGAGAGAATTTATTTGTGGGACCATTCCAATACTGCAATCGTGAAAAATAGCTTAATTATGTTTTAGTGCCACATTTTTTAGAACGAAACGTTACTTGGGAAAAAGCACAATACCGAAAGATTTCCAGGGGCAAATTACGGCATTCGATATCGATCGAAATTTCAAACAAAATTTTCTTGAATTGTATTGAGCTTCCAAAGATGTAATGAAAATGTTGAGATTAGTATGCGATTGTAGTAATTAGTATTATTTTCAATGATTTTAACATAGGCTTGTCGTTGCAGCATGTTATCTTTTAGGATTCCCATTCACCGAATTGGAAGCGGTATTCATTTTATTGAGAACAGTAATTTTTTATAACTTTTCTATTTTAATATTAAATTGGAATCGTTGATTTGCCTCTGGCAATAAGGTACACATCTGTAAAAATTCGTCAGAAGTCACGTGTTCATGATTGTTTGAAGAATATAATGTTTTCATGTAGATTTAAAGAAATAATTATTTCAATTAATAAAAAAAGTATTTTCAAATCGATTTTCATAAATTAAAATTTTCCCAGTTGGATGCTAAGAAGTCGAAATAATGCACTAAAGGATCCTTTGGAAATAATGAAAATGTCATTGCTTTAGAGCAATTTTTTTCATTGGGAATGTTTGCTTTTACGAAATTGGCTATTTAATTTCAATATACTTATTTTTTTTGGATTTACAGTGCACTTAGTATCCGATCCTGATCAAAATTTTCTGGCTTTATTTATTTCTCTTTAAATATTTTTGCAATTTTTTTGCCTCCTTTATGTCACAGCATTTGAGATCCCAAAGCGATGGCATTAAGATATTTAAAAGAGGACTTTTAACAGATGACGGCAATAAGAGTTGATCTTCATATTGTTGCTGCAGCTGATGATAGTGTGTGGCCATACAAATTACAATATTTGAAATTGTCCAAGTGTGTAATATATATTCGTACAATAGTTTTAAAACACACAGAAATATTTTCAACAGGGTGTAGAAAAACAAGTGAATGAAGTTAAACTAATGGCGTTTTCTCCTCTGAAAAATTTGCAAAATTTTGTTGATCAATTTATGAGTAAAAATCTATTTATTACTCTAATTGGAAAAATTTAGCTCCTTCACAGGATTGCAGCTGTTGCTGGCACTTGTTAAAGAACACTTTCTGCGCCTTTTTCTGTTTGAAAGGGCAAAAAATGTTACACTTTCTTTTAGAAACGAAAACGTCATGAGTACGTTTCAACGTAATAACTTACGTAATTAAATATTTATAAATATATTTTTAGTATTTGGAAAATATATCCAAATATTTGCGCAATTTTCAAATTTGTTTGTTGTGGCTTTCGCTGTTCATATGCCAACATTTCATTGTTCGCTAAACAAAAACATCAGTGAAAGTTAGAAGATAATTATTTTTATGATAATTAGGGTCAGTTTACGAATGCTCCAGGACCCATAAAGCACATATCGTTGTCTATGGTCGATTACCTTCATGGACTGCCTCATATTCTCCTGCACGCTCTTATGTATAGCGGCGATATTTTCTGCAGATCTTGAGTTCATTGCTTACTGAACCAATGGTAGGATGACTATGGCGACCGCAAAATAAGCTAATCGCGCGGGACATTGTGCGAACATAACACCCCATTTGATAAAATAATTTCACTATTTGCACGTGTTGTTGAACGCTACATCTGACCATGGTGATGTTGCAAAACCCTGTAGGGAGACCTGATAGAAAATCTATATTTCTGAGGCGATTAATTAGAAACTGAAACACATTGTTTCATTGAAATTTGCCAGTTTTTATTTGTAATTTCAATTTTTTTTATTGTTTCTCACATCGTTGCCTTTAGATGCAAAAGAACTAAGTCTAATTTAATAAATTTTATAGGAGAGAGAAAAAATATTATGCTTTCAATATATTTTAAATTAATAGAATAAAAACAACGTATCTGTTTTTTTTTCTATAAATGATCTATTTTCACTAATGTGGACTTGGCCGTTTTGCAACTCGAAGAGAACTAAGTATATAACGTTCCTTCGTACTGTATATTTATGACTTATAGAAAATCTGGTTTTGCAAGGCAAAAAGTGTATGTTCCTGTGACACACTCTTTTTGCTCCACCCTGTTTAAGTTTAGCAGAGCAAAAATAATCTTTAACATAACTTAATTAATCTTTAACATATTTTTGATATTCGATATTGGTGTCAATGGCAGACTGACGATCAGCCAGTCAGACCTTTTTACATAAAAAGCTAAAGAAGCAAAAAATTTAATTTTGATTGTGGCTGCATAATTTTTTGTTTTTCAACTCAAGATTTGTTCTTGCATTTAGAAAGGAAGTTTTAACTTGACTTTTGGTGCTTGTGAGTGTATGTATGTATATACATATGTACATATATGTATGAATCCGTCGGTGTAGTACCAACATATAAGTACATGCCCACATGCATTTTAGAATTTTTCAAAGACTGTATTGTTATTACAAAAATCCACCAACAGCAATATGAGCGAAATAATTTAAGTGTTTTAAACTTAAATTACAAATTAAAATATTATTTGTTCATGGACAGCAACCATAAAAGGTTAAAATTATTGAAACAATTCTCACGCCCATCTGCGGACATTAAACCACCATGTGCTATTGTTGTTATTACGAGATCGTACACGTACGTACATGCACACGTACATATGTATGTATGTTCGTAATTGCATGTGTATGTTTCACACACACGAATACATTGTGAGCTTGAGAAATTCTAAGCCGAAATAATGTGTTTGAAACCGGTACGGTTTATGATTTTATTGTTTTAAAGTTTGTTAGATTTTGTTACAATTTAAATCTAAGAATTAAAATAATTTCTAACTGAAACTTCATTAACACTCCATTAAATTGTTTCAAATGAAAAGTTACGCAAAAAGCACACAAAACAAAAGCAGTTAAAGCTTTAACAATTTTAAATGTGAAAATATATCATTTAAACGTGGTCAACATAAATAAAACTCAACAACAAAACACCCGTGGTTTTATTTGGGCTAAACTACAAGTACAGGGTGATTTTATGCTGTTTGTTTTAATTTACCAATACAACAAAATCTTCATATATAATACATAATTTAGCTACAACTACCTTTAGTTCGTATATTAATTTTAGGTTGATAAATAACTCAAGTGTCAGAGACCTGTAATTGTTTTTCAATATTTAAGAATTTTACGTATTATTCTCTCGCATCGGCTTAAAAGTGTGATAGAATTATCAATATTTACTTAGCTTCAATATTTACATTTGTATACTCGTATAATAGACGACGTTAATGTTATTATCTTCTTTGCTTTCGCATCTTATGAAGCCGGAAAATATTCTATTAATTCAATAATAAAATGTTTATGTTAAATTTTTACCATAATCTTATAAAATTTTCCGTGGGGAAAATATTTGCTGTACATTATAAATTTAAATGTTTCGAACAAAATATTATATTTCACATTTTTAACTTTTTGTCATTATGCATCGATCTATAGAGCACACTATTGACGGTGATGGCCTGGCCAACCTCATTCTCAAAGAAATACTGGGGGGTTATTCTCTATTGCGATGCGTAAGCTAGTTCGATGCATTTGATATTTTGTTAGCGCAAGATATTTAGTTTTAACGAACGATTTTAACATACGCTTTCGTATTGCAGAGTACACTGATGTTAGGTTTGCGAAAGTGAAAAAATTAGATGCGAAAGGAAAATGCGTAAACGCAATAGAGGGTACCAATTATCCCATTAGCACCATTTTTCTTACGCATCGCAATAGAGAATAACCCCCGTGACCGATGACCACTACAAGCGCAAAATCCATACCAAGCAGTGACTCTTTCAGGATGCATTGGACGCTCTTGGAACTCATGTGGATTGGTATAGTGCCAAATTTAACAGTTTCGTTTCTAGAATGGAGAGCGATAATAAAATTTATTTTTGTAATTTTTTGTTCATTGCACAGTCACAGGTAATAAACTGAATATTGACAATGAGACTGCCACACTACATTAAATTGCTTCAATTTTTTTAGATATTCTTCTAATTTAACACACGATGTATGCGTGTGACGATTTTTTGTAAACAAAAGCACAAAAATGCAAAAAACGAGCAAAATATTGATGTGTTTTGCGCCCTTTTTAAAAATTAATGTAGAATATCTGCACCATGTTACGGTTGTTTATGCATATTTTAATAATCTATTATAATATATTATTTAAATAAATTTCATCTGTATTTCGATATGTATTTCGACCTTTAGAGAGGATGTTTTTGTAAACCAACCATTCAAAAATCACCTTAAACAAACAACACGACATGCAACTTGGCCGGTCATAAGCAGGTGTTGTTGTTGCAGCAAAGACATAAAAATTAAAGCGAAAATATAATGACAAGCTAGACCCAAACGACCATCCAATAAGAACATAGCAAATAATGTACTAATTTTGTTTTATTGTTTTTGTTGTTGTCATTAGTATATAAGCCAAAAAAAATTAAACACCTTTTATGAGTGTATGCATGTTTATCCGTCTAGATCATTTTACTTTGTGCAAGACCCAGAAATTTTAACGTTGTAATAAAAAAAAAGAAGAAACGTAAACTTACCACCATTTTATATGTCACCTTATTTTAGGTGCTGGTATTTCGTGTTTTTGTAGTTTAAATTTTGGGAATAGAAAACACAAAGGCCAGAATAAGGTCAAAACTAGATGTTAAGAAACGGATGAACAATCAAAAACAAAGTTGGTTGTTCAAAGTTGGTTGTACTTACAACGACCAAAAAAAAGAAAAAAAACAATAAATTGCACATCGCCAAAACATTTCTTTTGTTTTGTTGTGTTGTGTTTTTGCTCTCTTACTGTCGAATGCATTCTTGCCAAAAGGCTCTCTTTTAAACCAGTCAATGTTTTTGATGTTGCCAGAAGGTCAAAAGAGGATGTTAGAAAAACAAATTCAAATCAATGTTTGAAATAAAAAAAATTAGTATGAATTACACGAACAGACTTATTAACCTGACATGATGGCAGTCTTGAAGTTAGACGATATACTAGATCAAATTTAAGGTATTTGAAATGTACATTTTCAAATTTAATGGAACTTTCTGAACGTTGCTGCTACTCTTATACGTGTATGTAAAATTTGAAAAAAAAAAAAATAATAAATGTAAATAAATAAAATAATCAATGTTTGATTTATCACGATCCACTGTTAAAAAAATTATGTAATTTTTTTAAATAAATTTGTAATTTATCAGAGTCCATTGGAATACTGTCTCTCGCTATAAATTTTTTTTTTCTTTTTGAATCTTAGGAAACTATTCTGGCTATTTTTGCATTAAGGCCCTTTAAGTGCATGTATGTGTGTGAGTATATGGGTGTATGCGTGTAAGCCTCTTATAATTTATTAATTTTCGGAACAAACTTTGGCGGCATTCTGAAGACCTCTTTCAAAAGTTGTGTGAAAGTATTTTTGAAATAAATTTTTAACAACCGCAGCGATCGAACCCGAAATGTGATGAGCCTTTACGTAGGGCTGTCTTAACAATAACAACATCTGCATACTTATGGAATCTAATTTCGTAACGACGCGTTCATGTATCGTAACTGATACATTTATTTTTACCGTTATAATATAGTCAGGATGTATGCAGCTAATTCAGAAAGTTATTTATAACCTCGAAAAATGACTACAGTAATCAAATTTCAAAAATATTTGTTGTACGTGTGACGTGAAAAAATATTTTTGTATGGGGACAGGGAACCTGTTAACAATAACAACATCTGCATACTTTTTCACACTTACACACTTTTTAAATTGTCTGAATTGCTGTCTTAAAACTTTTGAAGATAATAATTCAGACTGTGCAATGTAGGAGAGAGCTGTCAAGGTTAGGTCAACTTTCTGAAATTAGTTTAGATCGCTATGCTTAGAGACCACTTTAATAATGAACGGCAGATGAGCGAGCTAGATTGGGATTTGCTTTAAACATTACCAATACGAAGTCAGTTGCAATTCCGCTTGCTACTAAGAGCAGTATTTTTAAGCACTACCTGCAAAACGCTGGAGATGTGGCGTTCCTTCACCAATGCAAGTCGTAAGGCATAGTCGTAAGGCTATATCGAGACTGCTGTCGATATTAACGAGTATGCGTGCAAGGAATACATGCAAGCCGACTCGGACTACCATTTAACGACCAACAAGAAATAATCTTTCTGCGAATTTTCTACCTTAGCAATAAAAAGTCAACGATTTCTAGGCGGCTATATTCTGCACAATCTTTGCAAAGTATCGGATTTCTTAAGATACCTTAGGGCAACAGGGTGGATCTAGTATTCTAGATCATAGGACCAGTACAAAAGTATTTTTCAAGGGGATTTAAAAGATGAGAAGCTGGAAACATTGGACGAAAATGTTATTTAAAAAATTTGATTATTCGCTTGTGCGATATCGTTGACGAAAATTTTTGAAAACGGAAAGAAAATTGTTCTTAAATGGGCGGTATAGATTCGGTATTTTTTCACTTTGGAAGTTGCTTCGAATGAAGTGAATTACATTTTAATCACTTATTTGATTAGAGAGATATTTTTATTGAAATATTTCCAAAATAGTGTTTTTTCACTTATTCCCAAAATTTTTCTCAAAAGGATTTTAATATTAGCGGGCACAGGTCCAGAGGTGGTTTGTACCATAAGTCATAGTTTTTATTCTTAAGTTCTTGTTAAACTCATGAGTTATTGATTTTAAAAGAAATATAAGTACTTAACTTTCTTGGAGGACTCTCGTTCTCGAAATTTTCATCCCGAGCATAGATTCATTGGTAACTATTTATTGAAAGTTATTGTATATCATGCAATTTAATTAGTAAATTTGCAAACATCTACAAGTCGTCTAGTTCACAAACTACGTCTAAAATAAATTTTTAGTCTGGCATCTTTGTATATAACCCAGTAAACACATTATTAGTTTCAAGTATATTATGGCTTACACTTACAATCAAATACATATACAAAAACGCAGTAAATTAAAAATAAAATGGGAAAAGAAGATAATTTATTTGTTGTTTAAAATATGTATATAGTATGTCGTTTTATGTATACTTATGTATGTAAATCAAATTTGTTAACTGGGTTTCATTACACCGAATTTTGCATGTTCTCTCTTGCTCTTCTAACTGCCTGTTTTACTTTAAATTCAAAAGCAATATTGGTAACTAAATTAAAGTCCCCACTAGACCCTTTTCCTATATGTTCATTTATTTCTAGTTTTTTGTTATTGTTATTGCTGTTGCTAATAACAACAATAACATGTAGTTTATTTGTATTTGTAGTAGTAAAGCAAAACAACAAATGACGGTTGGCTTGGTAACTTTATGTTTTGGCCATTTAGTCTTTATCGAACGTTCGCTCTGACAACTCTGTTGGATAAAATTAGACGGTACATTTTATTTAATAACCAAAACAATATTTTTCGTGTCGGTATTTGTGTGCTCATGCGACTGTGTGTGTATTATTATTATTAATATTAACGGTTCTCATACACCAAGGCAAAAACAAGACGAGAATTAAGCGATAAAAAAAGAGATAAAACGGAAATAGTGCATTTAATATACTTATGTAGACGTAACGAAAGCATTTGCAAAAGCATACATAATAAGAAGAAGCACAAGTGCAGTGTAAACAGAAGAACACGATAGAACAAAACACAACACAAACGTACAAGGATTTTCAATATAAAAGAACAATTTAGAACAACGGAAGTTTTCATATACTTATTTTTTTGTGTAGAGTTCAAAGTGAAGTTTTGAGGAAAAATAATAATTATAACAAAAAAAAAATAAATAATGTATCTTGATAGATATAAATGCATTACGAAATAGAGTTCAAAATAAAGTTTAGCAAAAACTACTTACAAAAAAACACAAAAAATAAATTTTAATCTAAAAGAATTATAAAAAAAATATGTACAATGATTGAAGGTTTTTATTGACAAATAGCATATAAAACAGAGGTAAAGACTTTTTTGTTAATGTCTTTTGTTGACGTGTTTCTTTAATCTTTTTGTTTTCGTTTGTTATATTAACGCTATAAGAATTAAAGCAATAAGAATTTTTTGGAAAATATAAGAAAAACAACAAACGAAAAAATTGTTTTATCAATATTTGAAAAACCAGAAACAAGTAAAAAAAAAAAAAAAAAAAAAAAAAAAAAATTTTAGACCTCAAACTCGATAAATTAACACAAATAAAGAAATAACGGTGAATTATTAAAAATAAAACACTGAGAGAAATTAAAACACAAAATAAGATTTAAACAAAAAAACATGTACAATTAATAAATAAATAAATGTATAACTAAATAAATATAAAGGTGTTATAAATCTAACTTTAAAAAAGTTCGAAAAAAAACTACTAAATAGGCATAAAGTAATTATTTACACAAATAAAGTAAGAAAAAATACTTTTTGGCGTTACAATTGAGTCAACAAAGCGTGAAGTGAGCAAAAAAGTTAACTTTTTTAAATTTATTATTAATAAAATATACATACAAACATATTAATACATAAATTATAACCAATTCAACAAAAAAAGCAAATTTTATGCCTACGAAATTGTTTAAAATCACTTTAATATTATTATATGCTTGTCTGTTTGAATGAGTATGTGTTAATTCTGCTTTTTTAATAAACCCCTTTAATTCATTTAACTTAAAAATAACAACAAAATTTGGCAATGAAGAATTTTAATAATAATAAATTTAAAGAATGTACGTGTGCTTGTTCACATCTTCATGTTTTTTACCCTCCCTCCCCCTCATTTACTTGGTGACACTCATTTCCATTTTGTTTTCGTTCTCATTGTGGTCGGGTTTGCATGTGTGTGTGTGTTTGTATAATGCGGGTGTTGGAAAGTTTAATTTCAACTTTACCTTTACTTTTTTGTAAATTTATTTAAAAAAAGGTGACTAAATTTGCATATATTTCTGTAAAATAATAAATGATTTGTTTCATTTTATTATGAAATGAACTATTGCGCGTAGGTGGTTTAAATGACCAGTTCTCTCTTTAAAAGACAAGAATGCAAAAACAGACAATATTTATCATGTTTAGTTGTTGCATTTGCAAGAAGCAGAACTGTGCATGTTCAAGTTCGTTTTTATTAAGAACTAATTTTTTTGTCGTTTGCTTTATGGCGAATGATTACAAAACTGATTAACTAATCTGAGAAATTAAATGAAATATTAAAGACAATACGTTGATCTTTAAAATTCAATAAAATATACTGTAAACTTTTGCGGATAACAATTTTCTAGAATGGAAATGTTGTTTTGGGAAATGACGTTTAGCTTGGAATCTAGTCTAGTTGTTTTCCCTCTGTCTTAGTTAAACGGGTAAAAGTCTACTTATCAAATAAGAACTATTTATGGTGCAAAAGTTCACAAACGTTAGTTAATTTGGCTTGTTGTTTCCATCTATATATGTAAGTACAATCGCTGACGTTGAGGTTGGAGTTGTGGTTTTCGGTATTGTTGATTTTAGGAGACAATTCACGACTTTCGATATCGACCGAAATTTCAATACATTTGAAGAAAAATAAATTGATTGCCTATATTTTGATTAATTAATTGAATTATTTTTTTGAGTTTGAGGTTTTTTTTAAGCGCTATAGTTAACAATTTTGGTATTGAAAAAATCAAATTTTTAAAATTTTTTCCAAAAATTGTTTTTTTTTTTAATTTTTTCACTATTTCTAAATTTCTCATCATTAATTTTCTTTTTATTCAACTATTACGTAGGGTATGACCCCTACCAAACCCAAACCCTTTTTCCTAATTGTGGAAAAATACTTATATACTTTAATCGAAAAGGATATTTTAGCCTATGTGCTATAATCATAACTTTGTTACATTTTTTCCTTCCATTTTTTATGTATAAGTACAAGTACATCATATTAAATTTATTTTATTTTGTAAAAAAAAAAAATAAGAAAAAGTTAACATCAGGAATGCTGAGCAAAAAATCACAGTAATTTTCCTTTGCCGAAGTCACATCAAGAAGAGTAAATACCTAGCAAAATTTGTCAATTTTGTTATCAAATCGATAATAGAAAATTGGTTTCACTTTATATTTCTTTATATAAAGGAGATGTCCTGCTGGTATGACCTTTCAAGCCCCGTTTGGACGCATTGAGTGCCAATTCAAAACTTAAACTTAGCTAATCGTATTAAAATCGGTGAGATTGTTAAAAAATTTAAATCAGCCTAGGAAAACGCACAGTGTTTTGCTTCACAGACATATATTAATGAAAAAATTTCAACTGAAGTTAAAAAAAATAAGTGCTCGGGATTCATACCTAAATATCTAACAAAAAATCATTAACCGTTGATGTCACGCGAGAATGCTAAAACGAATTTTTTTAAATTAATATTTTTGTGCTTCTAAGAAATTGTTATAAAATGTTTAATTTTTTTCAAATAATGATAAATGCAAGGTACCAATATCCTTGTTACAAATGACAAATATAATATTCTAAAATTACAAGCTAAATTTTGATACTTTCTACTCTTAGTAACTTGGATTACATCATCATATTTCTATATGAAAGGTTGCGATTTAAAAAAATATTTTTAAGATTATAAGTTTTCAAAAAGGATATATTGCAGGTACCCATATCCTTGCAGAAATTTCAGAAATATTTTTTTGCACAAACTAATAGTTATACTCTGGGACTTTTGACAAATTGCTGTCATTGTTTGTTGCTGAAATTAGCTTTAAACAAAATTTTTCCAAAAAAAGGATATATGGGAGATAGCCATATCCTTGCAGCGATTTCAGAAATATTTTTCGCATCAACTATTAGCTATATTTTGGGACTTTTGACAAAATTTCGTTATTTTTTAGTGCTTAGTTTGGCTTAAATCATAAGTTTTCAATAAAAGGATACATGGAAGGTACCCGTATACCAACAGCGATTCCAGAAATATTTCTTATACAAGCTATGAGCTATATTCTGAGACTTTTGACGAAATTGTGTTATTATTTGCTTCTTAGCTTAGCTTAAATCTTATTTTTTCCAAAAAAAAGGATATATGGGGGTGCCCATTTTCTTGCAGCGAATAAATAAATATTTTTTAAATAAACTAATAGCTATATTCTGTGACCTTTGAAAAATGGTTATTGATTAGTTAAGAATAAATCATAAGTTTAAAAAAAGGATATATGGGAGGTACCCATATCTTTATAGAAATTTTAATTTTAATTTTTTACACAAGCTATGAGCTATATTCTGGGACCTTTGACAAAATTTTGTTACTTTTTGTTGTTTAGTTTAGCTTAAGATATAGTTCTTCAATAAAAGGACACATGGGAGGTATCAATATCCTTGTTCTAATTTTGATAATATTTTTCTCATAAGCTATAAGCTATATTCTGGGACTTTTGATACAATTTTGCTATTGTTTGTTGCTCAGTTTAGCTTAGAGCATAGTTTTAAAAGAAAGGATATATGGGAGGTACCCACATCCTTTGACGGATATATACAAAACTCTAAGACTTTCATAACCGAACATTTTTAAGCCTTCTCTTCCTACTTGTGCCCAATTTTGTTTGACGTCAAAGTCAAATATGATTCCCACCAAAAAAGATGTACGATAAAGTATTTCTTATATGGATTCAAAGTAGCTACAGACTGTTTCAAATTTAGTTGGAAAACGCAGAAATTTAACATCAGCGTATATTTTTTAATAAACGGTTTGTCATGTAGACCAATGAAAATTTTTAAATTTCGTTGATTTTATAAAGTAGGCTGATTTTTAAGCTTTTTTTTAATTTTAATATTATCGAAAGCCATATCCTGAAGTAATTTAAAGAAAATCATCATCAATTGCTACAAATTTTTCTATAGGTGTATTCATTATGAAAATACTTTAACTACATTTAATCAAAAATGTTCCCCTTCTTTGATCTATCAATTTTTGATTTTTGTTCCAAAGTCAAACAAGTTTGGAAAAAAGAATCCTATCCTGGAACAATTTGAAGAAAATCATCATTAATTACAACAATTTTTCTATGAGTGTATTCATTATGAAAACTCTTTAACCACATTTGGCCAAAAATTAAAAAAAAAGAAAATCATTTTTGGTCAAGCCCGTGCACATATTTTTTGTAACTTCTAAAACAACCCCTTTAAAAAATCCTCTTTGGAAACTAATCAAGCCTAAAACTTTGAACACAAAGCATTTATGTGCGTACTTAAATAAAAAACTAAAAAATAAAATTAACTTAATACCATCATGATGTACTCGTACTACAGCCAGAGCCACAAATGTATGACCCTCTAAATAGTATTTTATTTTTCTGCTTAAAATATACATTTCAGTTTACCTCTCCGCCAAGCCAAGTTAATGTAACGTTATTTAGTTCATTTACAATTGTAGAACGTTTTTCTGTCGTTGTTGTTTATTTTACCGAAAAACGCATCGAATTACAAGTTGTTCAACATTTCTGTTTGACGCTTCTCATATCTTGTTGTATTAACTTTTGCATGTCATGCTAATATTAACACACATACATAGTTTATTTATTTATTATTTTAAATACCAAGTCATGTATCCAGTCCGTCGTAGACTCGCATTCTTGCTCTGAGCTATTTGGTGTCATGGCGTTATACATAAATATATGTACATACATACAAACACACATACTTGATAATTAACCTCTTGGTATAGTATGGTGAAATTAAGGTGGAGTTGTGCAGCAGCGACTAAAAGTCTTCTTGAAATTATTCATTTAGTCCTTGTTGAAAATGGAAATATTATGAAAGTGAACTTTTAGTAGAGAAATTAAAAAAAATTAATACATTTTTATTCATACGAATGACCCTAATAACAATTTTTTAATTTTTGTAATAATTTTTTGGAAAGCATTCTCCAACAAAAGGTGTCATATGAGATTTTAAGACCGGACTCCAATATAAATTACGGTGAAAATGCGTCTGAAATATTATATTAATATCGTCTTTAATTCAATAAACTCTTTTATCAACGAATAAAAGAAGTTGCATGCAACAAATTTCAAAGAAATATGCAAATCTAGTCTAAAATTAATATTTCAAGCTTTTCGCAATAAAGTGACAAGTAACAGTGCCCTGTCAGAATGCGCTCTTCACACACAGCAGGTTTTCTTGCGCAAGTTTTAATTTTATAACATAATTACAACTTGCACAAATAAAATTGCCCTGTCAAAATGTAATCTTAGTATGTCAAAGATGGGTTATAGACATAACAAATTTGCATTCCCTTCCTCCCACCTGAATTAAAACTTGCGCAAGTAACATTGCCCAGTCGAAATGCGGTTTTAATTGCGATTCACGCACAGCAGGTTTTCGCAAGTTTTCATTTTATATGTCAAAATTTGCGTTCCTGCCTCTATCTTTCCCCTACCTTAATTAAGGCTTCCGCAAGACAAATTGTACTCCCTAAATTTAGCGAAAGAGGCAGATTTATTATTTTTTTTTTTTTCAAAACAAATCATTGCCCTCAGTTGCAAAGGTGGCTACTTTCCACTTTGATAAATTTTACGGGAGAGAAAAAAATTTTTTGCTTTCAAAATGGTTATCGAAAACATTTGGAATTAAATTCTTGGGACGAAAGAATTTTGAAACCCATTAGAAAATAACAATAAAACATATGTGTTTCTTCTGTGAATGATGTATTTTTTGAAATTCTGTTGGGACTAACACTCATGACCAACCCACAACAAATAAGAATTTGGAACAATTAGTTGGAAGAATAAACCCAATAATTTTTTTTTTAAATTTAATTGTTAAAAAAATAATAAGAAGCTAAAAATTAAATTTTATGTTTTCTTTTGTTCAAATGCATGAACGTTGCGATACCTGCTGAGCTTGTGCTTGAATAATAAATAAATTGAATTGAGGAAAAAATTAAAAAATGGGATACAAAAAAATTAAGATTTTGCTGATTTATTTTTTCAAGATAAATATTATATTAGAATTGATATAATTTAATTCCTTTATTTAATTTTTTTTTTTACATTGCACATTTTGCAATCACAACTATGTTTATTTGTTTGGATTTATTTTCTCCCAACAGCTCTTAAAAAATTAATCATTATAAGACAGCAAATAGTGCGTTACATACTTTTATAACACGGTACCTCTTAGAATGTGGAATACATGGTTTGTTGAATATCTCAAGAAACAGTACCACACTTGCCACTTCTAATTCCAAACCTAACTAGCTACATATACATAAATATGTATGTATATAGTCGTATATGAATAAGAAAATAAACGCATGTTTAGCATAAGAAATAAAAAAATAAATTATAAGAAAAATTTAAAACGCAAAACAATAAAGAAAAATAATCGTAAATAATGTCTAAACTACAATTATTATTTTATTATCATCAACTGCTGCTTTCATCATTTATAAAATAAAACTACTGCAACTAAATTCAAATTAAAAAAATTAAACTTTCAAATTATTTAAATATAAAAAAATCAACGCTCTTTGTTAAAATATATCTAACCCTCTGTCTCTAATCCCCTGCTGGCATCTTGGCTTTTCTTTCAAATAAATAAAAAAAACAATTTCCTTAACGAAAAAACATGATGCATAAAACTAAATTAAATAAAATAAACAACAATAAAACAACAACAACTGCATTTAATACATCATCATCATCATTATTATTATCATTACCAACAACAACAACATCATCTTCAACAGATTTATCATCCTCAAATGAATCTGATGATCTTCAACATACACTCCAGCCTCATAATCGTCATTATTATCGTCATCATTACCATCATCTCAATCAAAAGCAGCAACAGCAACAACAACAACAATCTACCACATCTTTATTAAACTCATCTATTGCCTCAATTGATCTAGAGCAATACATTGAAGCAATGGAGGCACGTACATCAGCTATTGAACGCAGCCCGGAAACAGATGTCTGGGCCCAGCTGCAACAAAAAGAATCGGACATCTTGTTGGCTGCGGAATTAGGCAAAGCATTGCTGGAGAAAAATGAGGAGTTGGTCAAGCAACAAGAAAAACTAATAGAAGATTATTCAGCAAAAATAGAGGTGAGTTGGCAAAAAACAAAAAATAATACTAATCACAATCTAACAGTTAATGATTCGTGTACAACAATTTTATTTACAATAATTTTGAAAATTTTGAAACACTAATTTTACTTAATTTGATCTTAAGCAAATATTGGCTAATAACAAATTCAAGAGTGTGGCATTAAGAAATGACAAAACAAAATTTTTCAATATTATTTACAAAACAAAAATGTTGCGATATTATTTTCAAATAATTGTTTATTATTAAGTTTTAATTGAAATTTTAGCCTAATACTCGTACGCGAGATTTTAATGACAAAACAAATATAATTGTAAAAATCACTCTTAACGTACATAAACGGTGGGCACAATATTTTTCACGTGTTAAATTCATCAAAATACAGCAAAAATATAAAAGGGAACGAATTTCACATTAACATTTTATTCACGTAAATGTGAATAATTTCTTCTACAAGCTGTATTGAAGGATTTTCCAATTCAATTGTGTTATTGCAACAAGAATAAAAAAATTGTAATAATAAATTTCAAAATAAAATCAGGCATGTCGTCAAGATTCTCGAAAGGAACCATTCAAAAAATATTTCACGGAAAATCAACTGATTTATAAAACGAACAATAGGCTGATTCACATTCATGTGCAAATGATCTTGCATCACATATTTTTTCTTTATATTAACAAAATATAGGAATTTGTGGATGCTACACTTTTCCATACGAGTATATGCAACGCTTGAAAGTAAAATTTTTGTGTTTGTCTGCGCATGCAAGTCTTAATTTTAAGCTGAAAGCTGATCAAATAAAAAAAAAATACATCGAGAAGGTGAGAAAAATTCAATTGCAATTAATAGAAAAAAATTACAATTGTATAAATTTGCAATCTCAAACACACAAGATGGTGAATTGGGTTAATAGTAATTCAAAGAAATAAATAAATTTCTTATCGAACAGAACTGCAGTGCCTTTAAAGCTTTTTTATTTTGAAAACCATTCCGTATCTCATAAACCGCTCAAGTATTTTCATTGAAATTTGGCACAGAAAAAGCTGATGTGATTTGTAATCGACTTGCATTTTAAGGACTATCTGAGGGATTTTATAGCAGAGCCCACTTGTGGTCTTGCAAAATTTTCAATTTAAAAAAAGTCATGAATAACTCAATTACACTCTGAATGGTGAGCATACCCATGTATGTTCTAGTTTTTTGACCGTTTAAATGGAATTAATCAGTTTTAGTTTGTTTTATCTTAATTTCGGTATTTTATTTTTAAATTTTAAAAGGAGTATAATTTTTTGAAACTTTGTAATTTAACAATCTGATATTTTTATTCAAAATTTTATGCTGATATTTGATAAATTACATAACCTGTGATTGATATAAGGCATAAAGAATATAAAGAATCCACAACTGAGATGGTGAAGATTTAAATACAAATCTCCGAAACTAAAACTTATATTCCTGATATTCCCCTGTCGATATAACAAATGGTTCATCATTTAGAATTACTCTTTTTTAAACTTAAGGTCTCTCTTAATTAAAATTTATTTATCTATATATCGGCGGTACTCTTCGATTACGTTCTGCTAGATTTTTGTTTATTTTATATAAACTTTAAAATATTATAATAAATTTTTGGAACACATTTTCCCGGTCTTGGGATTTTCAGCCCTCAATTACAAAAAATCGCTAAACTTATGCAAAATCCTCAATTCTGGCAACCTTGTTGACAGCATCTTTTCTTATTTTTATATAAACAATATTAATTTTATATAAATATATTAAAAGAAGATATATCAATCTCCAATGACCAGCGACCACCATGTTTAAAAATTTCTCGTAAATGAACTTTGGTCATATCTTCCGTTACAGGCCTTAAAAAGTCCTTAAACATGGCTCTGTTTCATTCGCCAGGCGTTTCTAGAAGCATTTCCGAAAAAATGGGCCAATGATGCCAACACTTCTAACACTTTTAACACTATCTCTCTCTCTCTCTGTATGAGCTGGCTTCTCGACAATGACGTGCGGTGGTTTTCCGATTCCCAAATGCGGCAATTATCGTCAGAAAAGATAATTTTTTCGGCCAAATTCGATGTCCGATTGTTTTGCAATATTTCCCAACGTTGTTCAAGCATAAGGCGGAACTATGATACTGACTGATAGTTAATATTTTGTATAGAAAAAATCTATCAGTGTCAAAATAACATATGACTTCAAAAGATACTAGTGTTTGCACCACCCAGTACATAAATTTTTTCTCTTAAGTCCTTAGTTTGTGTACTAACAACAATATCGCTGTTAGACCCTTCAAATCCTTCAATATTCGTATAAGAATATGCTTTTATTTTAACCAAGTAATATTGCGTCAAACTGTCTAGTTTTCAATCAATTATCACAGAAAGCCTTTTATCGATTTTCTACATTTCATTTACTTTAATATTCAAATAAAATATGAAATGATTTACCTTCTCCTTTGCAATAGTTTGACGTACTTAGACATTTTCATGAATCATTCCTATTAATATTTTAATACTTCTGAATATTTCACAAGCAACTAAGAATCGAACACATGGTAAATTACAGTAAACATTTTTTTATAAAAACTAAACAAACAAACAAACAAAAATATAATTATGAAAATTTGTTATCTTTCAAGTTGTTAACAAACAAACACGAAATGAAGGAAACTTATCATTTTATTTGGCCTTGAACTATTTCGTTGTCTAAGAGTTGCTGGGTAAAATGGTTGGTTGTCAACATTTTATGGTTATTTTATATCATTTAGACTGTTTGTTGAATTTATTAATAGTTAATACAACTGAATTGGAAGCACATTAAAACAAGGTAAAGCTTTTACTTTCATGGAAATAAAATATTGCAAAAGTTTAAACTAAAATAAAAGTGGTTGTAATTCAAATTAAGAGACGCAAATAAAAGCAGCACATGTTATTTCATAAAAAAAAACGAATATCGATTTGTTTATTCTCTTAATTTAATACGTGTATTAGTTCTTCCAATAGGGACTACCGAGCTTTCGTTGGTTGTCGTTTATTAAATTTGTCTTACAAAATTGCCATGGGCTGATATAACGTTAAACAATTTGTGCAACTTATAAAATTGTTTTATCAAAATAATTTTGGCAAAAAAAACGACTACAATAAAAAGAGCCAATCGAACAGACTAAAAAACCGGATATAATCCATTTCTAATTTATATTTTACTTTCAAGAAAGATTGAAATACCTTTTCAAATAAAAAAAAATTAAATTAGGTCCATAAATGCTAATCCGCATGAGATCCAAGAGCGTCCAAGGTTACTTACTGTTTAATATGGATTTTGTATTGACAGCGTTATCACCTTCAACGGCGATGATTAGCAACTTCTTTTGGCCTGCATTGAATGATATGAATACCAACAACATGTGTTTTCAATAGGACGATGTTACGTGCTATACAGCTAATGCCAGATTGGCCGTTCCGAATGAGTGCATGGTCATTTCACGTAGTCACCGAAATCGTGTCATTTGACCCCGTTAGATTTTTTCTTATAGAGTTTTCTTAGGTCACAGGTTTTTGCGAATAAGTCACAAACCACCATAATATATGCCTTCGCTCATGTTCAGCCTAATTTATGAGCCAAAGTCATGGAAAATTAGACATTTCGGATGCCTGGCACCCAGCGAAGCCGCTGCGGACATTTGCACTGCATTATATTTCATACATATTGCCAATGATATCTCACACACATTTTATTTTGTTTAAGCGCTTAATGAAAGACCCTCTATAAAGTTCAAGGTGTGTCGATATTAAAATACTCTGTCAAGTACGAGTTTATTTTAATTTTCTTTTTAACTCACGGTGGGTGGCTTTCCAAAAGATAAATTTCTGTAGTTTCCATTCTTCCATTAAGTTCGTTAGTTTCTTTATACATAATGAATGGTATTGAAAGGTTTAAGGAAATTCATTGGCAATGAATATTGGTATCTACGTTTATTTACTAACGGTTTAAATATTTACAAAGGCATAACTAAACAATAGGGAAATGAAAAAAAAACTTTTTAAAAACGGCTACTTTTATGGTTACAAAAAAAGCGAATTGTTTGGTCCAAAACGAAAATAAATATTATATTTAAATGTATTGAATATTATCAAACTAAAAAAGAAGAGTTAAGATATTTTAAACTTTACTATAACGCTGTCATATTTTATAAATTAAAAGGTACTAAACTTTCCCTGCCTGATGTAAAAGCATCACAACATTCAAATTGCTTCGACAATGCATACTAGTGCATTAAAAAGCAATTCAATTCAATTAAGAAAACAATTAAATTAACATGTTGCTAAAAATATTACCGCCTCCCTGTTTTCCTCTTCTAAATGCTGTTATAGTAAAATTTCTAATTAAACTACTTGAATATAATTTAAAGAACTACAAAAACTTAATATAAATGTCCGGCTTTATATATGGAATATAAAAAAAATATCCCAAATGAATATTAAAAAACATCGTTTCACTCAATAGATGTTGCATTATAGACCAGAAGGCTTACTCCTTCTCCATTCTCCTTCTCTCCATTGTCGCACTTACAACGATTGTAACACATAATGTCCTTCAATTGAGAGAGAGAGAGAGAGAGAGAGAGAGAGAGATAGAAATAATTTCCAAGAAATGGTCTCAAATCAAAAAACTTAATAAAATTCACATAAAAAATACTTTCGATTGAAAATGTTTCTATTGTTTTTATTGTCGCAATTAATTTGTTCGAAAACACACACACACACGCACATCACCTTTAGTTAATTATCACTGACATGAGTAAATGTTCCGAAAATATCAGACGTTGAGAAATGTCATACTTCGTGATTCCTTGATTTCATGTGTCGCACGAACTTAAGGATCACCCTTGATTTCAAAATTATTTTAATTTTATTTTTGGCACCGTTTTTGAATTTTGAAATGTCATTTGCCATCGGCTCGTAGAAGAGCGTGTGTGTAAGTTTGAAAAAAAAATCGATAAAGTTTCATATGGAATGTGTGTGTGTCGATTTTAAAATGACAGTTTTCTTTCGGTTCGTAGGAGAGCGTGTGTGTGAATAAAAAAAATCGATAAAGTTTCATATGGAATGTGTCATCAAAAAATAACTTTGTTGTACTATAATTTTTTTTGTAGTTTTAACTTAATTGGTAGTTATTTTCTATGCATTTGTTACACCTGCTATTTTCCCTACTTCCACTTGCCTTCCCTAATTTTATTTTATTTAGTTGTTATGAGTTTGATATTCAAACTGGAAAAAACTATTCAAATTAACATTCTTAAAAGACAAAAAAGAAAATTAATTTTTTTTACTCACGCTCGTTCAAACGGAAAAAAGTTTTTAAAATGCCCACACAAAAAATTTATTTAAAGTACGTGACACTTGTCAGTTAAGGATTAGTAGGATTAACCTTTAAACTTATCAAGAATTTTTTATAATCTATCGTATGCATGCATCTAGTGAAGAAAATTAATAAAAAAAACACTTAATATGAAAATTCATTTTCTTTTTCTATAACTACATTTTACGATCCATAAAACGTAATGAGCCATATTCAATTGAATTTAAAAAGCCATTATTTTATTTTCTTGGAAAACCTAATGGGGTTTTTTTTTCTAAAAAATTATTGTCTTCTTTCCAAGAAAAATAATTCTGGCAAAAACACCGACCTCAATACAAAGATCCAACGGAAGAGATTACAACACAGAAGAAACTGTGGGTGACTCCAAAAACCGATATAATCCATTTCTAGTTTATATTTTACTGTCAAGAAATATTGAAATACATTTTCAAATAAAAAAAAAAATTGAAAATAGGTCCATATATGGCGGAGTTATGGTATAATAATTCTTTCGGTCGGCTCTTTGTCCGTCCGATATTCACTTCTGTAAAACCAAACTGCAAGCTACACTTTCAAATAAAAAACTTTTTTCTTTAAAATTAAAATAAAAATACACACGAATTGATAACCTACTCCTTTTTTGAAGTTGGTTGAAAGAAATGAATTCAGTGTTCTTTAATAAAAGCAAATTTATTAGGAAGGAGCACGCAGTCCTGTAAGGCGGATAAATTTTCTTAAATAAGATCGCTTAATAGATTTTTACTCATAAATTAATTAACAAAATTTTAGACTTTTTTCAGAAAAGAAAACGCCTCAAAACACCATTTTCGTGACCTGAAACTGTGCCCCAAATATTTGGATAAGAGCATACAAATTTGCACAAATTTTGCTCATAACTAGATAGATAACTAATGAAGAATTTTAGTTTAAGTAGGTATGATGTTTTAATAAAAGTATGCCCAAGTGGTAGGTAGACTAACGCCAAGGTGTAGTAATGGCCATAAGTATTACATTTACAGCTGTAATCTAAATTACAATATAAAACATCTTTATTTATAAATTAAACTTGTTATTTTTAATTTATCACTTCTATTGGACAGTAATAAACAAAAACAACTTATGAAAATTTTGTTTATTTTGCTACTTACGATAATTTACCTGCGGTCGTTATAATTATATTAAATCGAACGTTATATTAAATAATTTTTTTAATATTCTTTGTTCAAACCCCTTTTTTCTAATTGGAAAGCAAAGAAAAACCATTAATATTCGATTAAAGAAAACCTGACAGTAGAAATTTATTTAAAACAGAAACTTAAAATCGATTGAGAAACAATTCAATTAAAGAAATTTACGCAGTAAAAAAAATAGTCAGACCTGTAAGCGAATGATTATTATTTTTGAATGCGACAGCGAATCAAAAAAGGAATTTAATTCAATAAATGAAGTAACAATCCTTGAATGCATTAATTTTGTGAAGAAAATTAATTGAATTAATATTTGAATGAATTCATGATGAATTGAAAATGTGGGAATGATTTGATTTAAAAAAAAATAATAATAAATGAACTAAAATTTGAATTAATTCTTTATACACCAAACAATTTGTAATGTAAAGCAAAATTTTAAAAATTTTAAAAATTCACTTTTGCTTCTCACATAATTTTTTAACCAAACAAAAATTATTTAAATGCATGCCTTGTTCATGCATATCGAAGTTTCTCGAATTTATATAAGTAATAAAAAACTAAATAAATTTAGTCTGGCTCGAAAGTTTTAGTTCAATTTATGTTTTTTGCAAAATGAATTTTAAATCATTCATTTTCAAATTCAAGAATTAGTAATTCGTTATTGATGCATTCATATTTTAATTCAATTCGAATACATTCAAGTTTTTGCCAATCATGGTGAATTCATATGAATCACTCAATCACTCTTTTAAAGCTCTGGTGCGAGTGTGTACATGGATATAGAAAATGAAAGAATTATTAATATAATATTATTATAATTTTTTTCTTTCAACAGCAATATGAAATAACTTGAGTTTATAACTAATAGTATAATTGGTTTAACTAGAGTAAGTGTTTTACACCATTTCCAGTTGATATTTTAAGGCTTAGAATTTCTGAATATAATTAAATATATTTTTCAAAAATCGATTTTTTTTAAATATATTTGTTATATTTAATAGGTAGTGAAGTACTATATGATGCTTATCAGTAAACTTTGTTTCGGAAAAGTTGAAAACCTTATTATAATCCCCCAAATATAAATGAGAATTTTAATTAATTTCAATGAACGAAGAAAGATAATTAAATATGAATGCAATGTACTTTTTAAAATTTTATAAATTGTGATTGATTTTTATTTAAATTTTTAAACGTTTTATTAATATTTTAATTTTGAACTTCCGCTTTTAAAAGAAGTTTCGATTTACTGATTTTATCCCGAATGTTTTAAATCGAGTTATCATCAGATTGTGACGTTCTGAGGTTCTAGGAAACTACTATGGCTATTTTTGTGATAACGGTTGTATATATATGTGTGTAAACCTCTTCTAAAGTTTGAATGGTTGGAGCGGCATTGTGAAGATTTTATATGTTCTGTGAATGTGAGTCGATTCTATGTTATAGATTTTCAATTTTGTTGAAAACAAATTTTTTTAAAGTATATATTTTTGAATTAAATTTTAACCAAAATTTAAACCTAATCAGCTCTTACTCCTAAACAAAAGCCAATCGCTACAAATTTCATTAAAAACGATTTATTCCTTTGAAAGGATATTGTTATCAAAATAAAATAAATAAAAAATTAATTAACACCAAAAACTCCTGCCAAATAGATTTTCTTAATCTTATCACTTAGTTGGACATTCTTAACTGCGAGAAATATTGATTTTTGTGATATTCTTCCGACTGGGTTTGTTTCAATTTGGAACGATTTTCCGTCATCCCACGTCAAATTTGGTTTATGAACAGACCGGTTTCGGCTTTGTGCCATCTTCAGTGTTCTCGAATACTAAATCATTAGTATTCGAGAACACTGAAGATGGCACAAAGCCGAAACCGGTCTGTTCATAAACCAAATTTGACGTGGGATGACGGAAAATCGTTCCAAATTAAAAAAAGCGAGAAATATTGTTGTATAAAAATTTCCAAACAGGACTTTATTTAATTATTCTGAAAATTCTTCTCAAATCGATTTTATAGATTCGCTAATTTCTCGAAATGTTTGTTAACTGTCTTTAAACTAAGTCAATTTTAACTTTGCTCTAAATTTGTGATGCCACTTCTGACGATTACAAAACTTTAGATTTAATTTTAGTGGCCGCAAATTATCGAATGCGATGAAAAAGTGAAAATCAAATATTATATTACTTAAGCTTTTTCCGCGGTAAGGTACAATATGAAAATGTCTTGCTCGTAAGCAAAGAAAAAATATAATTATATAAATAATAGTTTCCATTTGTTTCTTTGGAAATGGTGTACCGATGAAAGTTTTCTGTTTTTTTTCTTCTTCTTTATAGTTTTCTTTCTTTTGAAATTCTTTTATTTCTTTACTTCAATACTTTTACTGGCCTTTGTAGCAATTGCTACTATTTCGTTCAGTTCAATTTCTTTGTTATTAATTAATTTTCACTTTTCTTCTTTCATTCATTAGAGAATTACAAAGAAAATTTCCTATTTACTAATAAATTACCACATTGAGTTCCAAACGGTTTTAATGAAAACGTTCCCCAGAGGCCAAGCTCTTAAGAAAATAGAAATGTGCCTAATTTATTTGATATACAACTAAGACTTCCCCGCACTATTCTGAAGCTTAATTTTTATTCTATCAAGTATTTGCCCGTGTGGAATGAATTCGCCATCTTACTTTGGCTCCTGGGCTCTAAAAATGTTACAGAAGAAATGTATTGCAAGACTCTGAAACAAAGCAACCTCAGTTGTACGAAAACGTATAATGTGGCACTCAACGTGTTAATTAAAGTGCGTATACTCGCAATTAAAATTAAAATTAATTAAAGAACACTCACCTTTCTTTTAAAGTTAATTATTCCGAATTAGAGAAGGAGTAGAAACAGAGACTCTTGGTTATTATTGTTACAAATTTAGCTGGCTTACGTCAGTTGTTTTATTATTATTTTTTTTTTTAATTAATTTGGTGTTGACCAATCATATTACCACTTTAGGCAGATTTGTAGTCACTGTAAAAAATAACAATAAAAAATATGTTAATATTAAAAAGCAAATGAAGAAAAACAAATTAAATTATCATATGCGTAACGAACAGCTTATAGAACATCTATGCCTATATTTACGCTATACTTTTAAATCTTAATTTTTATAATTTTTTTTTTTTTTCAAAAATAAGGCTATTATGCTAATTCTGTCAAAAAAAGAAACACAACAAAAACAATTATAAAGTACTGGCCTTCGTAGACTAGTAGGTAGTGTACTAGACTCGTAGTGCGAAGGTCCCAGGTTCGAATCCCGCCGGAGAACTCTGGCAGTTTGTGTCTGATAATCACAGAATATACACAGAATACCCAACTTTGACGTTTAAAAAGGGTCCGAATCATATTTTGCATATACTTTGTATAACGTGCATAAAGTTTGTGTGAAGAGATACCTATATAAAAACAACTAGATTAGCTCTCCCTTTCACACTAACTCTATGCACGTTTTCAAAGTTGTCGGGTCTATGTGTAGTTTATGCTGATAATTAAAAAAAGGGAGCGCACAACAAGCCTTCACTGGCTTAAGTGTATGTCGTATGACATGGGCTATCACACCCCTCTAATCAACCTAACCTAGCCTAACCTAACCTAATTAAAAAGTATTCGTACGAACAGCTGATTTATATGATCTCCGAAAACCTTTGTGAATCATGTGCTAAATAATCAAACAAAATACTCGGCTATTTCTAGTTTTAATTTCTCAATATAAAAAAAACTAATACCTAGTTCACACACGTCAAGTTTTATTGCTCAAGTTATAATACGGATGGGAGAAAGATAAAAATAGGAAAATTGTGGCCTGCTAATCGAGGGTTTTGTGTATTTCATTTCCTTTCTCTTTAAACATCTACATGCTTACGAGCTTTTTGGCGAATCAAAACGAATCCTTTAAAACGTTGGAATTTTGGCACAAAAAAAAGAAACAAAATGATAATTACGAAGACGGCAAAATTAAAAATAAACAAGAACTCACTCATCCTCATGACAGAAACCAACAAGAATGACCTCATTTTATGTTTGTTATGTACATCTCACATTTATTTTATGAAAAAAATTAAGAAAGGACATTCATTCGTATTAATAATTTTGGAAAAAAATCAGCCAGAAAATATTGGTAAAAAAAACTTGAAATAAAACATTTTGGCGTAATAGATCTTTGTTTAGATATAAGAAAGTCATAATTTATAATCTTTTCTTTTCTAAAAAAAATTTTTGTTCTTTAATTTAAAAAATGCTTCAATTTAACGAAGTTTTTTTTTATAAATTTCTACATTTTTAAGGAATTTTGTTAAATTTTTTTCTTATAAATTTTCTCTTACCAATGAACAAGAAATCGTTTTTTTTTACGAGGGCAAAAAATTTTAAACTTTTTATTTAATATCCCGCTTTAGTAAATGGAAAGGTTCTGATTTCACCTCTTATTATCCCGAATCGATTCAACATGAAAGTTTTCGCTACCTTGAGTTCAGCCTTCTTTTTTAAAGCTTTAAAACTCCATCGGTTCATGGAACATAGTTATAAATAATTTCAAAGAATCACTCCGAAAGTTGTGTTGAAATGGAGTTGGTAACAGAAGAAATTCGCAGAGGTGGCTTTCAAGTTCAGTCCCACTTTATATTTTTTTATTTATTTATTTTTTTTTTTTTGTCAATGCTCATATTAACTTCAATTACAGGCCATTGCGGTATCGATTTTTTATCTAATTGTCAGAATCATTAGTGTATATCTTCTTATATTGATGGTATTAATGCAGTAATATGCAGCGAATCTTTGCTGTTTACCTTCTATCTTGGTAAATCACGTAAAACAATTTTTTTAAAGTTTAACTCATTAATTTATTTTGGAGAATATCTCGAATAATAAATTTGATAAAAATTAATTTAGAAAAATATTTTTTCTCTATAAAGTGAATACCCTTATTGTAAGTATGATTTATACCTTTATAATTTTGTTGTTGCCAGCACAAGTTAATGTTCATAAAAACCTTACAGAAATGAGGTTTGCTTGAGCTTTTACTTTTCAAAAAAAAATATATATACGAAATAAGTAAAAAAACAACAAAATAAACGAAAATATGTTACAAACGAAGGTGAAAAATTCCAAAATATTTCTTATTCATCATTCAAAAATGTTTTATTTTTTTTTTTTTATAAAAACCAACGAACTCTTCGTACTTTTATGGTGATTCCAGTAGAAGGAAGGAAATGGTTGTGAAGGCTTGTGATACATATGTATTTATTTTCGTATACATGACTGTGACGTAAGGGGAAGTTTTTTTTATTAAAAAAAAATCGTGTGAAAATTCATATTTTTTTAACATGAAACTGAGGGCGTGAAAACATATACACGTTGTTTAGTAATAGTGTTCCAAAAGACGAAATTTATACAAGCTTTAGGTCTTAATTAATCACAACAATTAAATAAGAAATAATACATGTCAGAAGCGGATATAAGAAGGGGAATAGAAGCATATTTCGCGCATTTATAATAATAATAATATATCTATTGTATTAATAAAAGAAGGTTTTAATAATTGATTGCCGAAAAAATTCATATATATTTTACCCCTTTAAATGTTTTTTTTCTGTTGTAAGAAAATAGGCAATAGTGTAAGAATATGTTGCACATAAAACATGCAAATATGTTACATGTTTTGGACTCAAACTTTTTCAACTGTATTAACTATTTTATTTATAAAATTGGAGCTCTTATTATGTCTTATTCTCATTAATACATGTATGCTTTTGTGTAAAAGTTTATACAAAAAAATGAAATAAATGCATGGGCATTAAATATTTCAAACCACTATTTTTGTTCTATTGTGAGCTTGTAAAAGGCATCTTCATATAAGACGTATTCCCTGTTTTAAAAACTATATTTATTATTTTGAAAATTAAAGTGGAATTAAAATAGAAGCTGTGCATAATTATTGACAGCAAGTCCATATACTAACAACATTTTTAAACCTCTACCAAAAGTCGAGCAAGTACATTACGAAAAATTATTACGGTGTGTCACACCTTTTCCTTAATACGAAATAAATTTTTCTTGGATAGTCCACGATTTGCTTTGCTGAGTTGTGAATACCAGCTCAAACATGAGCCAAGCATTTCTAACAGCTTGGTTGTCTTTGTTGTCGTACTTTTTAAACGGTTGTACTGATATGATCTGCTTCCGTTTGGGAGCTTTGGTGCCAAAAGCACAGACTTCGAGAACTTTTCTTAATACTAAAAATCGAAGCTCTTAATAAATTCGAATGTTAAAAATATGAAAAAAATTTCATTATTATGGACTATTTTTATTGGAATATTATATAAGGGTACATGGTGGGTATTTTTCACTATTGATCTTGTTCAATGGTAATTTGTTATTAATGGAAGTGAATAAAAGATCACTCACGCTCTCATCTCTAATACGAATGAAAATTAAAATTGGATTATTTGTTGCTGCTAGAATTTTACTTAAAATTTTTGGTATTGAAATCAAATCTACAAATTCACTTTCTACTTATGAAGAGAAATCAGGCGGCAAAAAGCTTATTAAACACTAAAATTTTTAATTAATTATTTTTAAATCGTTTAAATACTTAATTATAAAAATTAAACGCATTACTTAAATTCCGTGGTCAAATAATAAGAAAAAAGCAGATGAATTATATTTTATATTCTTCTTAATTAAAAAAACATAAATGAACTTGAGGTTCAGTTCTTTATAAAAAAAATAATTATAAATTTATTTAGACCAATATTTAGACACGCCAGTATGTGGTTTCTTCAGGGATGTATATAATGCTTTGCAATTAATTAATTGATTGATTGAATTTTTTTTTACTAAATTAAAAGAAATTCTAAGATATTAAAAATATTTTAAGAAAAAGTATTTTTTTTATGCCTAACATTTCAAAAAATTGTATGAATTGAAAATAATTTTATGAAAAACATAACAAAGTTGTGTTGCAATATCGGTCAATTCAAACAGTAAGAAAAATACTGTGTGCTCAAAGAGTTTATCAGTGTCTTCCAGATTTTCAGTGGGAGTTCCAATCAAATCAAATCAAATGTTATTGATTATTTATAAAATGTCTTCCAAGAGGAAATTCCGTCATATCGTTGTAGCTGCATCTATTGAATTGGCTGTCATATATTCAGTCCATTTTGCCAAATCACAACGGACAGATGTAGCATTCAATAACACGTGCGAATGATAAAATTATTTTGTTAAAATGGGCGCTTTGTTCGGGTAATGTTCCGCAAGGTTTGTCCATTTTACGGTCGCCGTAATCGTCCCCCATTTCTGAATGAATGGTTACCTCAACAAAATTGCCGAATTTGGAACAATACCAATCCAAGAGCGTCCAATCCATACAGCAGCAAAAATAAATTTGACATATTTTTTGTTTTCCCTTCAAAGAACAATTTTTTAAGTGGCAAATTTTAAATTGAAATTTGATTCCGATTCAATAGGCATTATAAAAGAGAACATACTGCAAAGACCATGATAAAATGATTGAAACTTTTCCGGATCACTAACCACCATCTCTGTATTTTCATGGCTTTCTACTGGGTTATATTGGCTCTTTCGTGGTCAATTTTGACGAGAGAGAATTGAATATGTGTAGTAATTTTGAGCTGAAACTCATATACAAATGGGCACGCGATAGATCAAACGGATTTTCCGAATACAGACAAGCGATTCTAATTTGTTCAATATTTCTAATGGCATATTTATTTCCTAAGAACTTAAAAGAAATGAAATAACTTCTCACGCTGTCATTCTAATTTTTTTTTGCCAAAAAAAATTTTTTATAAATAGAAATTTCTTTGAGTCTCTTCTCTGTCCCCAAAGTTATATTTGGCTTAAATATATATTTTGCTAACAAAGGAAACCGATGCGCCACTAACAAAGAATAGAAAATATTGAGTACAACTGAAATACTAATTGAATATTTGAATGAATGACAATATGAATAGTTTGGCTGAATGGCAAATAATTTATAATTTGCATAAAATTAAAAAATTTTGCACATACTGGCATATACAAGATAAGCTCGAAAAAAAACAAACCATTAAATTTTTAGCTTATATGAAAAAAATAAATTTTTATGGTCAAATGGCCACAAACACACACACACACATGCGCATACCTATGAGCCAGATTAGAAATACACACAAAAACACACACACCTAGTGAAATTCACGATTATGTACTTGTGTTTTTAGGTGTATTAAGCATTTGAATGACTACAATTTTGGTAGGGAAACCTAAATAAATCGCTCATACTCGCATGTACGAGTACTTACAATTTAAGGCAACTATGGTATGTTTTTTTTTTATTATGATAACAATTATTGTTATTTGTTGCTGTTTTGTAGCCATCATATTGTTGAGGTCTTATCACCGTCATTGAGAGTACGAGAAAATGTTATTAAATGATTGAAATTAGAATAGGCGGCAGTAACGAATTACAAGTAGCCTGTAAATACAGTTTATAATTGCAACTGTGAATAAGATCCGCAGAACTTGTTATCCAAAAGGAAGACACTTTGGCATCATTTCTAACGATTTTAATATGGGCTTATCAGTACAAAATGTCTTTCATTTTAATTCGTATTTGCTGATTTTGAAGTCCTGTACAAAATGTTACGAAAACGCAGTCTTTGGGAAGTGCTTTAAGTGTTACAGCTCCCAGAATGCAGGTATACTACTAAAAACGACGACGAAATTCGCGTTGCATTAAAACAACAGACTAAAAATTTGTCAAATAAACAGTAAAAATAATTCCAAGTTCTTGAGATGTGTATCGCTCCATGGCTTGTCGACAACTAATTATCTATATATACATATCATGAATGACAAAGTATAGTGACAATTGGCGATTGTTTAAATTATGACTTTTGCGTCACATTGTACATGTAGTAGTATCTCCTCGTCGTGCCTTCCTTGGCAACAAATTCAGAAGTAATTCAATAAAAGTTGGCTAGTGTAAACTGTCATTAAGAACTATAAAAAATGCAGAAGCAATGAAAAAGTGGTTCCTTAGAAGTGACTTTCATTTTTAGTACACAACTTGGAGAAACAGAAATAGTTCATTTAATTAAAATCGCTATCGCAAGTAAAATATTTTGAAAAGAACAATTTTTTTTAAAATAAAAAATTTCTTAACCAAATTTGTGGGCCACAAATGCCGCAAGTAACGTGCAATAAGTAAAACAATAAAAAGTGTTTTATTTTTCGCTAAAATGAGTCACAACTTTGCTTTCGTGGCTTCTTTTTGTGATGTTACTTTTTAGCAATTCTTTATATATTTTTTATACAACTTGTTTTTCATTTATGAAAAAAAAAATAAAAATAAAAAAGATAACCGGTTTTCACCCAAAACACTTTGATAATTTTGCAAAAGATAAAGCGAAAAAAGTTATTCACTAAGCAAATGCTTATTATTATTAAAAAAATATATGTATATACATTTAAAAAAATTTCAAGCTGCTGTTTTATACAGAAAAATAAAAGTGGAAGCCCTTTAACTTTTGTTATAATCAGATTTTAATTTAAAAAAATTACATTACATAATGTACATGTATGTATACATAAGTATGTATGTATGTACATATATGCATGAATTGCTTAAAACTTCCGTGGGTGTTTTGATTTAGAACTGTCACAATTACAACCACTGGCTGTCAAATTGCTGTTGAAATCTGCCCACTTGTTGCTTATTCGTTTCACTTTAAACAATAGTGCCTTGAAATCTTTTTGTATTTTCTTTGTTTGTTAATGACCATATTGAAATTTAAAAATATTTCTTTTTTCTATATTCTTAGATCGAATTAAATTAAGCAAGTTCTCTTATAAAAATATTAAATACTAGCGGACCAGGCGAACTTCGCCTCGCTCCAATTTTAAGCCTTCAGACAAACTTTCTATTTTTTAATTTGAAAAGCCATTAAGGAATAATTTCAAACAAAATTTCATACAAAAACTCTACTTTCGATTTTTCCAATTTTCCAACTTTTCCGGAGGGATTTCCCAAAATTTTCTTTCATAAAAACCTTCTCCTCGAAAATACGAACAACTGACAAAAAGTTTTACAGAAATCGGCCAAGCCGTTCTCATTTTATGAATTATTGGATTTAGCCACGCCTCTCCGCCCACAGACCGAAAATAAAAAATCGGACTTCACCGTGTCACCCGCCCGAGTATTCTGAAGGTTCCCTAAAAATTTCGTCAAAATCGGCACAGCCGTTTTGGAGCCATTACGTTACATACATACATACATACATACATACATACACACATCCTATTTTATATATATATAGATAATATAGATTTAGATTTCCCCCTCCTATCCATCACTCTCTATCTTTCTCTCACACATGCACATACTCCCTGAAGAGGCATTGGAACTTAATATTATTTACATATTTTTTTTTTATTTGAAAAGGCTTTCAGTTTTCTTTAGATTGACATTTAAATATTTCCTTATTGTGGTTTCATCGTTTTAATTTTAATTGCAATGGGCAGTTGTTATGGGTGTTTTAAAATCGTTTCAATGTCATCAAATGCAATTCCTAATGAATTGACTAAGTGTTCAATAATTAACATTAAGATCAAATTAAGATTATAATCTTTTTAGAATTATACATTTATGTTTCAACTATTAGTTGGGAAGAATAAGAAACTGGCGCAAGTAAAATTACCTCGTCCAAATAGGGAGAAAGACTTAATTTAGAGATACCAAGTTTGTTTCGCAAGTTTTAGTCCCAGCTGAATTGAAACTTGCGCAACTAAAATAGCTCTGTCTAAATGGAGCGAAAGGCCTAATTTATAGATATCAAGTTTTCTTGGGCAGGATTTAATTAAGCTGAGATCATATAAATTGTATTGTGATTGAAAAATTAATGCGTGTAAATTAGTTTTGAGTTCGAGTTCAGCAAGCAGAGACACAAACCGTATGTATAGCAGAGACAATTTTACGATTAATTCAGCGTTTTTCTAAGTACAACATCCGAATAGTCCTCCATATTCATAAAAATGTCGAATAGTGAAAAACATTGTAAATTGTTAATGACTACTTTTTTTCAATTAGACCAGTACTCACGTGGTGGCACCTACTCATGTATTGCACTGGGCTGATGCAAGGAAAGCAAGCTATGGGAGAGAGGACAGAGGGAATGACAGCAAAAACATTTTCAGGAAATTTATTCTACATACGAGCTGTTGTACTAAAGAATTAATTTTCTTTAATGAAAATTTTCTTTCGCAAATTTTCAGATCATATGTGAAATATAATATAGAATCACTTAAAAATTGTATTACTTTCTGTCTCTCTCCCTCACTCTTTCTCTTCCAGTTGAATTGAAACTTACACAAGAAAACTTTATGCGTGTGAAGCCTGCCTGTCACAATTTTTTTGCGTAATTAGTTTGGATCTAATGGCGTTTTCGTTTTTGAAAGAAATTATAACATTTAAGTGAATATATTGAACTATTGCGTGGCTTTTCCTAATAAACTTGCGCTTATTAAAGAACTCAAAAATAATATAAAAAAACGAAAGCTTCACAAAACTTAATTTCATTATAAATCAATGCATATTTTACATTATAATAATGTGGCATAGAAAAATATAAAATTGTAGGAAATTTTTTGTGACCTTATTATTTCTTCTAACACTGTAAATTATCGTATACTACGACAAAATTTTACAAACTTAATTTTCGAAACAGAAAAATTCAGCTCAATATTTGGAAACTTTTATATAAATTTCTCCAGTAACAAACACAATTTTATTTTTTTGTAATCGAAGCTGCTAATATTGATTGGTGTGAGATTTGTCATTACTCATCGATAGTGATTCATTTTTAAGTTGGGTTTTTAAAAATTTTTAAAGCTCTTGTATAAAAAAAAATAAATCACATAAATTTATTTATTTTAAATCTGTTGTTTGTTAATGATTTTTTTGTTTGTTTGTTTATTAATCGGACACTCATTGTCGACTTTTTGAGCGATATGTTTAAAAAAAAAACAACCGCCAGTATATGAGTTCAGTGGTGAACCTTGAATTAAAATACAACTTTCAAGCGGTAATAAATTTATTTATTTATTTATTATTTTTTGCAAAAAAAAATACAAATGATTATATCAATTATATTATCAAACAAACAAAGCACGTTGGCAAAAACAAAGCTGCTGAAAATAATAAACGGATTTAGAAAAAAAAACGATGAAATTATGAAAATTAGACGGAAATTATAAGTACAGTGGAATTCGGTTATAACATACAGAGGTTATAAAGAATTTTTGGCTCTACCGAACAACATCTCCGGTTCCAACAATTTTTTACAAATATTTCATATAAATTATTACAATTATAACGAACTACACTTATAGCGAATTTTCATCTATAACGAAGTATTTTAGAAGAGGCCAGTAAATTTTTACACGAAATAGGAAAATTTTTTCACTATTTTTTTTTAGGATTAAAAAAAGAATTATTTATCAGTATTTGACAAATATAAAATAAAAGAAATTTGTGTATAGACATACATGTTCTTATCAACGTTTCGAAAAATTATAATAAAGTGTAAATAATCCATTTCAACGTTGCTTACTTTTATATACTGGAACGAACATCGTCTATAACGTAATAAATTGCGTAGTTCAATTTAGTTCGTTACCATCGAATTCCACTGTAGTAGAAAACATTTACTGATTTATTCATAACAAAATTTTTATGAGCGAATCAAATATATTTTTTAAGAATCTTTAAAATAATTTCAGAAATTGAAAAATCATTTGAGAATTATTAAAATATAAATTCTAAAAAAATATTTAGAGACAGCATTTATATAAAATTTTTAATTGCAAAAACTTCCTCAAAAAATGAAATTAAAATATTCCACTTCCGTTTTTAGTTCTATTGTTCCCTCAAAGTAAAGTTACAATTCAGCAATTTTTATTATTTCGAAAACTCATTTAGAGTAGATAAAACCTTTTTTGTATTGATGTCATATTTTTCTACTAAAACTGAAGTTCATTAACTTGGTCATGTTTGGGAATTCGCATTTGTTGTTGTTGTTGTTGTTTGATTCATGCAATATACAGTATTTACGAAATGATCTGTTTTAATTTTTGCCAGGTCATTTAACCGATTTATATTTCTTGTTACTTCATTTATTTATTGTTACTCGTATTGATTTTTAGTTTTTTTCTATTTTTAACTAGTATTACTTAAAGCATTAAAACTGTTTTTGTACAAAAGAAAACAATTTTAAAAAAATTAATACTATTTCAACATTTTTGCTGTTCATGCTTTTAACTTAAAGCCCACATTGAACGAAAAAAAAAAATATGGCAAAGTAAAACTTTTTCAACAAACCAAAAAGGTATTTATAATGATTTTACTTATTGTTGCTGGTTTCTATTGTTTTTCTTTCATATTTCACTTTGTAGAGAAAAATGTACAATTTCTTTGTGTGATACTTGAAATATTAATGGGACAGAAATATTTTATGTGATGATATGCAGTTTAGGCTCACACGCCACTACAAATATATGAACGTTTTACGTCAGTACTTGTCATAAAACCTAATCTGTCGATGCTTCTCTCACTGGGTGCATAAAGCGTTCACCACCGTCCCCGTCGTCCCTTGCAAAGGGAGTATCTAGGTGTGCCCCAAATTGGGTGGCACTTTGCTGAAGTGTTGTATTAATATAAAAAAGGATTTATGCTTGTAGAAATAGTTATAATTAAATTTCTAAGAAGTCTAAGGAATTAATGAAAATGCCATTCCTTAAAAGCTGCTTCCATTTGTTTTCCTCAGATATTGCTGAGAGTTCCAACCGACTTTGTTTTTCTAAACAATATGAATACCGACCACCATTTTATATCAATTCATTAGCTTGACAAATTATTATGATTACGAGTGCTTTAATTATTTCCATTAAGTTTTGCTCGCCTTAATTTAAGCCGTAATGAAGTCCAAAAACAAAAACTCTGACATGTAATTTAATTATCATTATTTAGTTATTTTATTTAAAATATAATAATAAAAGATATTAAAAAACAAAAAATTAAGTAAATAATCAACAAAGTGGACGTCATGGTTGGTTGACATTGTTGGTTAAGGCTTTTTTTCTTAAATCACCCATGAGTTAAACAAACAAAAACATACTCCAAGGGATTTCAATGGAGTCATCATCAGCCATTTGGCAGGCGAGTCATCATAATACTTTGTTTAGCAAATACTTGTACAAAAAAAGTTTTCTATTAATTTTTGTTCGTGGTAACAATGACAGTATAGTTGTTTCTTCATTTTTTCTTTTAAATTAATTTATTGTACTTCTATAAAGTTGAAGTCATTTAAAACAAAAGAAGTAGCAACAACAAAAATTATACAAAAACCATGATGAGCGTTTGTACAATTAGAAGAAGAAGAAAAAAGTACAAAAACAATGTAATTTACACTTGACTTAATGCTTGGGCCAGGGCTAAGAAAAAAAATATTTTCAATTAAGATTTTTTTATTTTGCTTATTTTGTGCATTAATGTTTCATTTTCTATTGTTTATTATTATATAAACAAAATAATTTAACTAAAATATATATTTTTTAATTATTTCCATTCTAAAACAATAATAATCGTTTGTATGTATGTATCTTAATTATATTCACACAATATTATTTTTATTGTGCACAAGAAATTTTCAGGGTGCAACCAACGACAACTTATTTTCAGTATTCGGCCTTAAAAGAAACTTAAGACACATTTTTTTAATAATAAATAATATTTTTACACTTGTGTACGGGTACATTAAATCCCCTGTTCTGTATTCCAAATGAAAACAATGCAGTAGAAATATTGTCATCACAATGTTGTCGTAATCATTCAGGGGCACCAACAATTTAATGGCAATTTCGAGTGGAGAAATTTCACGTGGTGTGCACAACGTTCCCCATAGATAGTGTCATCGAATTCACGTGAGATTTGCATTTACATTTAGTTTCTCATAAACATTCTGAGACTTATGACCAACAAAACAGCGCCGGCATTTTTCGTTCAGTGATAAACAAGTCGAATTCATAACAGGTAGTATTGACAAAGCAGCTGATAATTTTTTTTTCTAAATTTTTCTTTTAATCAAAGTCAAATTATTATTGTTCATTTCTTTTGAATATTTGCTTTATGTTGAATAAAGATAGTGTTGTATTTGTTGTATTTGCTGTTATCAATTCGCCTTGATGATAAATTTGTATCGGAAACAAAACCAAATTAAAAAGTCACGCGAAAGTGTAACTAACTTGGAGGCTCCTTAAGGAAGCATCTATTAGAGCATAACCTGGTAGTTTGCGAATATTTTTATTTCGCCAAGCATTATTAAAGTTAAAACGAAATTTTTGTTATTGTTCTGCATATAAATTTCATTTGGCCCTTCCACTTTTACTTGAGAAAAAATAACATTGAAAAATGACATCGCAATCAGAGGCTTCGCAAAGCTTCTATTAAGGATTGAAAATACCAGGTATTCGTTTAATATTTGAATTTTTTCCATACAAAATTCCAAATCTTTCGAAACGTCATATTTTGGAAAAGGATTCCACTAATATATGAATATTTTCTTTAAAAATAAAAACCAGTGAATAATCATAAAACAGGCCAACTGCGAATAAAAGTGACATGAGAAATATGTAAATGGTATTCGTCGTATACATTATAATAGTGTAATATAATCGGGGGACGAATAACTTTTTAAATGCCTCTAAAAATTGATTTTTCCTTTACATTATGGACACGACCTTAAATATTTAACAGGAACCAAAATTTTGCAGTAAAAAAGCCCATATTAAAATTATTACAAATGATTTGAATTTGTACTAATTTCGGATCACAAGTTCTGGTTATAATTGACTTCTTTGGAAGTTGTTTTTTTTCGCGTGTTATTGCCTTCAAGCAGAACTTTTAATTTCTAATTTGTCAAATTGATTGAAGAAAAGATGGAAATTAGTTTAAATTTTGCATAAATCACGAGTATTCGGGCTGCTAAAATTTTCTTAAAAGCTGTCTGCCGAGACAGTTTTTTCGGTTTTACTACCGAAATTAAAAAATATACATATAAATAAAATTTATGAAATTTATTTAAAAAGAAAAATTTGTTTTGACTATTGCCCTAATTTTTTTTAAATGCACTAAACCGAGTAGGAGGTGCAGAGCTGTATAAATTATGAAGAGAATATAATAAATATTTACAAAAAGGTGCAAAAACGATTGCGTTGAAATCAAAACTTTTTATTTTATTTAATTTTTTTATAAATTCTTTAAAAAATTCGTTTTCTTAATACATTAAATAATTTAATTTATTTTTTTTATTTGTTTAATGTATTGTAAATTTAACTAGCACGGACGAAAACCTTATGTTTCTGCAGTTAACAGAGCTCTGTTAAACAGTTAACATAAATTCCAAATTGGACTAGGTTCATTTATTTTATTTTACTATTTGAAGGTTTTTCTTGTTTTTTTTTTAATTAAGCAATATTGTTGCCTTGGGCATTAATTATTTATTAAGTTTCTTTGTTAACTTTTAGAAAAACTTTTTAATAAAAACTCTAAAAATTGCTTTCTGCTCTTATTTTTTTATGTTATAAAATTTAAAAAACTTTTGTTCATATTTAAATTTTTCTAGTAATTTTTATATCATCTGTCGTTTGTTGTTGTAGTTTTTAATTTTAAAGGTTATATAAATGAATTCATTTATTTTAGTGTTGGGGAACTATATGGGGATAGTGTTTGATTTAGTTAGATTTTCTGCATTATGTTTAATTTGTAAAAGGTTTCGATTTGTTTGTTTGTTGTCTGTTGGGAGACCTTGTTATAAAATGGAACGCAGTAGCGACTAAATTTGAAATGCTAACATGTCAAGCGAAACAAAATGTACAACCATGAGAGCAGATCATCATAAAAAAATATATTTTTGTTACTGAAATTATTTCAAGTTCAAAAAATTATTTATTGCAAAAGTGCTTCAATGCAAGAAAAGTGGAGCCAAGCTCGATTACTAAACAAGTTGGAAAGAATTTTGAGGATATTTTTGATATTTTTTAGAAAATAAATGAAGTTGCAACAGCAGATTTATGGAATTTTTAATTAAATTTTGTTGCCTGATATTTTTCTATCTGACAACGTAAGGTGTGCTGATGCAGGCGTAAAGAAAACCTTATGAAATTTCATTACCTGCCGCTTTTATATAAATTTTATAAAAAATGTATGACGTGTATGCAGTCTAAAATAATTTTGACTAAGGAATTTAGTTTTTATATCTTGCATTTGGTTTTTATTAAACTAAAATAATTTCTAGCGTTTTCGAAACATTTTACAAAGAATCGGCGTTCTCCTGTGTTATTGAGCATCATTAGCAAAAACTTACCAATTTTTTAAGGACGAAAAAAGTTTACTTTAGCTATTTTAAAGGCTTTTCAATAAAGGGAGATGACTTAGTCATCAACCCTTACTATCTGCTTTAACATATAAATGATGGACATAGAAATTATCACACTCTTCTTTACCATATTAAGACATGGAAAGTTCACTCTGTTATCAAAGCTATGCCTTGCCTTCGTTGTGGCAAATAGTTCATTTAACAATTTGTTATTCTAATATGATACAACAAACACATATCGAACAGAATCTAAAAACAATCAATAATAAAAACTGAATTTCCTTGAATTGAAAGATGTTTATAAATATTCCTTATTCAAGCCATTTATTGTTATTGTCGCCCCTTCTTACGAAAGTTTGGCAAAAAGTAATTGCTGCAACAACAACAAGAATATGTACATATGTATATATTTGAGTGAAATTGTATTGAATATAAAAATACAAAAAAAAAAATAATTATTTATATATTTTTATGCCACATAAATCATGTTAGAGATATGAAATCCAATCTCCCTCCTTAAAACCAAAATAACAATTATTTTCTTACAACTAGACCTCGATTAACACTATGTGAATAGAAACACACACACGCATATAATTTATTTTGATTTTTGTGAAATCGTCTTAAATAACATTTAATTATTTTTTCTTCGTTGTGGCCAAAATTAACGCAAGAAAATTAAATAAATTTAACTGACTCACTCATACCACCACCCTCGAATTGCACAAAAGGCAAAATTGACTTGTGTACAATTGTACTGGTATCTTTAAAATGAAATCGTAAGCATTTATTTTGTGTGATACTCATATTCATATTAGTTTTGTCATAGAGCCTTATAGATCTTATTATTTTCGATTTGTCATAACGACTTTTGCTGTTAATGGTTAAAACCAACCCACCAAAAATACAAAAAAAGACAGCAATATTATCCCCCTGTAACATCTTCCAAAACAAACACCTCCTGACCCAGCGATAAGAAACCCACTCAACGAGTGTATAAAAAGTCATATTGTCAGGTCTTCAGCAAAGCTTATGACGGCAGGCTTAAGTGATTAACTTGCAAATATTTATTACGAACTACGATACACTGGCAACAAATTTAATTGGCTGCTGATACACAAATTTATGAAATATTTAAATATACACTTGTGTATGTGAGACCACTGAATAAAATTAATAATTGATAAACTCGGCACGCGTTTGAATGGTATTTGTTAATAGCAAATAGAAAATTAAATTGAATGATAAATTACTTTATAATTACTATGATATATACTGGTACAAGAAAACTAAGTTATCAAAAAGTACATTTGAAAGGAAGATTATTTTCTTAAATTATATTTTTTAAAAAGCACTTCTTTCAAAACTGACTTTATTTAGAGGTACTTCTTCCAAAAGGTAATTGTTTTCAAAGGTATACTTTTAAAATTACCTTTTTTTAAATGCTTCTTTTCTAAAAGGTACTTTTTTTAAAAGGTATATTTTTAAAGGTACTTTTTCGCAAGGCACTTTTCTATTAGGTACCTTTTTAAAAGGCAGCTTTTTGATACGTATTCCATTAAAGGTATCTTTTTAAAAAGTACTTTTGTAAAAGGCACTTTTTAAAGTTACTTTTGAAAAGGTACTTTTTAGAAGATACTCTTGTAGTATTTTAAAAGGTACTTTTTAGAAGGTACTTTTGTAAATGTTTAGAAGGCACTTTTGTAAATGTATAAAAGGTACTTTTTTAAATGGTACTCTTTTTAAAAGGTATTTTTTGTGAAATATGCTTTTTTAAAGGGTATATTTTAATAGGTCCTTTTTTCTAAAATGCACTTTTCTGAAATTTGCTTTTTTTTAAGGTACTATTTTAAATGTACTTTTTTAGAAACAATTTTTTAAGTAGTTTTGTAAAAGGTACTTTCTTAAAAGGTATTTTTTTAGTATGTTTTTAAAAGATACATTTTTTAAATGGTATTCTTTCTAAAAGGTACTTTTTATAAGAAGTACTTTTTTAAAAGGCACTATTAATTAATTAATATTGTTTTTTTAATGTACTTTTTGGAAAGGTACTTTTTTAAATAGTACTTTCCAAAAGGTATTTTTTTAAAAAGTATTTTTTAAAGACATTTCGTTAAAAGGTACTTTATTAAAAGGTCTTTTTTAATAGGTACTTTTCAATAGGTACTTTATTAAAAGGTATTTTTTACTTTTACTCAAGCCACTGTTCTTAATTGGCACTACTGTTCAAAGTAATTTTTAATATACCTTTTTAAAAGGCGATTTTTAAAGGTTTTTTCAAAAGACATTTATTCCATTGAGATCCATGACTGTCGGTTCTACGAACTTATACCCTTATATGTGATATAGGGTGTGGAAATTTAAAGGATATTTACATATATGCTTTTTTATTTTTGTTGCATATTTAAGTGGTTGTTCTTTTAAGTTCATACTTTCAACACATAAAATCAGTTTATAGTTCCATTAAAGCTTTACTAAAAATGTATTTCACAGTTTTATTTTTCAAAGCAATTTTAATGTTTAAAAGTGTCGCTGTTTTGGGGATGTAAACAAAACTGGATTATTTTGAAGGCCTGCAACAAAACGTTTGTTTCGAACAACTTCAACGAGAATATTTAAAGTTTTTAAATGATGTTGTTGCGAAATTTCGCAAATTTATTTAATTCAATCTTTTTGTAACTTCCTGATTAGCAAAATGTTTGTTTCTGCTAATAGACTATTTTAATTTTTGTTAACAGTTTTTGTTTTTGCTGTGCGATGTGTCAATGAACATCTTGGTAGAAACAAATTAAGCACATGAATTTAATCGTACATAGTTTTGAATTTTATAGCAAATTGTGAATGAACAGTTTTGCGGATGCATGTTATGGCATGTTTTTGAAATAGAAATGTTAACAAAAGGGGTTAAAAAGAAGAGGTGTTAAATTTTACAATGTGTTATTTTGAATAATTACGTTTTCGAAAAAGGACACTTATATACTTGGTAAGTTATTTGAGAAAGTTTTTTCTTAAGATATTACCTCCTTCAAAAGGTCTTTTGAAAATACAAGTAGTTTTTAAATAGAGTTCCTTTAAAAAAATGATTCTTTTAAAAAATAGTTTTTTTTAAATATCCTTAAAAAAGTATCCTTAAAAAAGTATATTTAAAGAAGTGTATTTAAAAAATTTTATTAATTCATACTGTGGAACAAAATTATGTATCACTTCAATAAGAAAAATAATTTTTAATATATAAAAACAAAGGTGTCCTGGCTAAAATTCAGCTCTGATTATCTTTTGATGAACTCCTCTGTATAATGTTATATTTATTTGAAAATTATCTATCATATCCTCTTTCTTCCTCACATAATCATAACAGAATTGCCGCCCATTTGTAAATTATTTCATAAAAATTTATACAACTTTGAAATTGGGGGAAAAAACAATGGCTTGAAGTAAAATTTACAAAAGAAAAAAAGATTTCAATTAAAAAAAATGCTGTCTTTGTAACATGCAATCGAACAACAATAACAAAAACAACATTTGTTTCATGCAAAAAAAATCATTGTGCCGCAAAAAAAAACATTCAAAAACATGAAACTTGAATCATAGACTTTGAAAATCTTTAAAACTCAATTGAAATTAATGAAAATTCAAATGCAAAATCACATATTACGATACAATCTTTTCAAATATTCAGCAGGATTTTTACAATAAAATTTAAATTTCATTGTCAACTTTAAAACATGAGACAAACTTGCAAATAAGCATTAAACTGATGGGAAAGAAAAACGTAGCATAAACCTAATTAATTAATTGTATAAACATACTTAAGGAGATGAAAAAAATTATAATAAAATAATAATTAAAATATAATCAACACTCTCGATTTCGTTGTTGTTAAAGTTTTTCGTTGTACAGTTGGTGTTTATTGTCTGATGTGAAATAAAGGTGAAAGCATTTTCACTTTTATCGTTTCTTTGTTTCTTTATGAAGAAATAAACAATAATCGCGAAAATGTATAACAAAAGCCACTATAATTTCGAATTAATTATACATAAATCTTTACTGATTTCAAATATCATGGAAATAATTGATATTTTATTCCACTATTTTGTAATTAAATTAATGAAATCTGATCCATATAGAAAATTATTTTATAAATGTAGAAAATTGTTAATAAATTGCAATTTCATTATATGAAAGACTGGAGCAAAGGGGATAGAAAAACTGGCAGCATATAAAATTTCATACAAAACGCAAATTGTAAAACGTTTTATTCCAAATGCTTTATATCACGTTACCTTATATTGCCAAATAGATTAAGCTTCATGCAACAAGTGGCATGAAAAAAAACCCATGATGTAAATACAATCTAAATTATAAAATCATTTAAGCATAATTATTCTCACGGTGGCCATTTCATTTCAAAATAACATGGCCGCCATGGAATGTCTGCACCGATTCGTGTTATTTCAATTTTTTAATCTTTTATAGAATAATTAAATGCTTTTTTCTAGGAGTTTTTTTTCAACTAACAGTCATACCAATTCTCTTAAATAGTCATTTTGTTTGTAATTTCCAAATATACAACACTGAAAAGGTACTTTTTCCAAGGACGTTTTTTTTAAATTGAACGTTTTAAATTGTGTTTCATCTAAAAGAAACTTTTTTTAAAAACTACATCTTCTAAAGGTTACTTTTTCTAAAAGGTACTTTTCCTGAGAGGTGCTAATTTTGTTAACTAAAGAGTACTTTTTTAAAGGTACAATTTTAAGAGGTAATATTTCTAAGGGACATTGTTTCTAAAACAAAATTTTTCAAACAGATGCCCTTTCTAGAAAGTACCTTTTCTGAAAGGTATATTTTCAAAAAAAATGCTTTTTTAACACGTACATTTACTAAAATTTCCTTTTTCATAGGTTATTTTTCTAAAAACTTTTTCTAAAATATACTTTTTCTAAAACGTACTTTTTCTAAAAAGTATCTTTTCTAAAGCGTAGTTTTTCTAAGAGGTATTTTTTTAAGTTTTTCATTTAAACGGAACGTTTTCTAAAAGATAATTTTTCTAAAACGTACCATTTCTAAAGGTTTTTAATAAAAAATACTTTTGTAAAAGGTACTTTTTAAGGGACTTTTTCGAAAATGTACTTTTTTATAAGACGTACCTTTTCTAAAGGTTTTTAATAAAATGTACTTTTGTAAAAGGTACTTTTTAAGGGAATTTTTCGAAAATGTACTTTTTTCTAAAAGGTACTTTTTCTAAAAGGCACTTTTTCTAAAAGGTACTTTTTCTAAAACGTATATTTTCTAAAAGGAACTTTTTCTAAAAGGTATATTTACTAAAAAGCACTTTTTCTAAAAGGTACTTTTTCTAAAAGGAACTTTTTTAAAAGGAACTTTTTCTAATATGTACTTTTTCTCAAAGGCACGTTTTTCAATATTTACTTTTTCTAAGAGGTACATTCTCTAAAAGATACCTATTTTAGAAGCTATTTTCTGCTAAAAAATATTTTTTTTAAATTCTTTTTCTAACAAATACTTTTTCTAAAAAATACTTTTTAAAACGTATTTTTTCTACAAAATACTTCTTTTAAAACGTGCTTTGTTTCTAAAACGTATTTTTTCTAAGGAAATTTTTTCCAGATATACTTTTTCTAAACGGCGCTTTTTCCAGAGGTCACTTTTTCAAAGTTACCTTGAATAAAATGCACTTTTTATAAAAAGAAACAATCAATAATAAGTTTTGAAAGTGTTTGTTTAAGAAAAGCGCCTCTTTTAGATAAAATGATAATTTCTTTTAATTCTGCCACTCACAAATATTTTCTTGTTAACAAAGTACCCATCAGATTGCTAGACATTTTAAGCACTCGTTTCCACACTTAATAAAACCAATCACTGCCTCTTACTTAACGATAATTTGCAACACCTTGCAAAAGATCTTAATCAAGTTTTCCCATAAGAAAACTTTAAAATGCACAATAAAATTTACGGCAAATCAGTGGCATTTATTGTTTTCTTTAACCCATTTTCTTAAAATTTTGTTGCAAATGTTTCCCGAAAACTTAATAGAAAGACAAGTACGTTCAGTAAATACTGTCCCATTGTACTTTTTTGCAAAAAAAAAAAATTAAAACATAAAAATTGCTGTGAAATAGAAATTTGTTACATTTGTTTCACTTAAATGGAACCCATATAAAACAAATTAAAAAGAGACGAAATAAAAGCCATAATTACTGTGTTGTTGTGCTTGTTGAAAATTGCTACAAATGAGGCAAGAAAAAAGTGTTTATTTTAATCGCCTGTTTTTTTTTATTCTTCTAAATGCAACAATCACAGAAAACATGTTTAAAAAGGTTTTCAAGTGTTTTGTTGTTATTGTTGTTGTACAAATTGGTATCTTTTGTAAAACATCTTGAATTTTATTTTCCCTTGTAGACAGATTTTTTAAAAAAAATATTTTGCATGCGTTAGTAAAACTGTGATGTAAAACGAAAGGCATGAATTTTGTGTGAAATTTTTAATAAAAGCCAAAATTACAAGCAGCCTAATTCAAGTGGTTTAAATAGCTTTCAAGGAAAACGGCAAATGGAATTAGCAACTGTAATTATCATTTAAGGTTTATGTGAATTTTAAGTCTTTAGCTTTTGTTATTGTGAAGATTTTTTTTTTCAGTGTAGGAAGCCAGCAAAATACATCGATCCAGTCATTTCTATTTCATATTTCATTTATTTTTTGTTTAATTTTCAAATATAAAAAAACTTGTACAATTTAAAATTATTTAAACACAATCATCTATTAGTGATGTAACGAATACGAATAGGAGTATCTAAGGCAATATTTAGTTTGAAAAACATTTATCTATGGCTCGATTTACACATCTGCAAAATGATATATTGAAAAAAACTCTTCTTGCGTTAATATTCTTTCTTATCAACGTACATTATAAATTGCAAAAAATTACAATAAAATTTTAATAAATGTCATTCAATTAAATTATAAAAAAATTCTTTAATAAAGTTACTGCACTGAGAGAAAAATCATTCATTTAGACAATGAAACGATTTCATTATATGTCGTGAATTATTTTAATAAAACTTTTCATTAATACAATAAGCAATTGCATTGCATATATGAATACTTTCAGTCTCTGCTTTTCATAGTTCATTGTACCAAAGAAAATCATTTCGTTGTTTTAAAGAATTTTTTTTTACACGTTTGTATATTTTTATATGTGTTCTGACATTAAATAATTTTAAGTTGGAATGAAAAAATCTACAGTGTGGAGTCGATTCAAATTATTGAACTAGCACATATACACCCTTTTATTTAAAATAAATAATTTCTTTGCTTATGTTGGATGCTGCGGTAGAGTGCCAAGCTATTAAACAGAAGGTTGATGGTTTGTTTGACCCCACCAGCGGGGTAATAGTTGTAAAAAAAACTGAGTTTGTATAGTTCCCTATCGTATTGTTTATTTGAAAAATTAATTTAAAAAAAACATTTATGCCAGTGATGTATTCTTCTTCCAGTGCAAAAATATTTCACTTTGAAAAATAAATTAAGGAAATTCATGAACTAGAATAGAACTTAGCAAGAATTACCTGAAGTCGATTTATTTATTTTTCTTAATCATTTATTTCCTTAATGAAACTTTTTCATAAATATAAAGACACATTCTGGGTAGTTATAGCTTTCGCTTCCATACATTATTCAAATGAAAATTATTTTAGAATATTAATGAAATATTTTAAGGAAGTTACTGGTGGAATGTGTTCTAATGAAATCAGAGAGCTTATTCCCAAAACATTTGCGACAAAAGCTTTCTTCATCAAAAGCGCATATATTTCTAGTCAGCTTTCATATTACCGAGAAAACTGTTTCTTTAGCCTAACAATTCGTATGTGGTATAATCTACCTGCAGATTTCTTTCCTCTCATTTTCCATATGGAAAGTTTCAAGTCGAATGTCCACAAAACGTGCTCCCTTAGCTCATTTGGCTTTTATGAAATATTTAATGCTTTAAATATCTATATAAAAATATATTTCTATTTAATTATTTTCAAATCAAACTGACAGCAATAGATCATGAAGAAAACTGAATTCAATTTTAATAATTCTTAACAGCGGCTTTCAAATACTTAACGATGATTTCATTCAAATAACATTTTAATTTGAAAATATTAAAGCCGTAGAATATTTCATGGCGGTTTGCAATAAAAAAATATAATAAATAAACGATTAACCCATTTGAAAAGCTTAATTTTATTATTGATATTTTTGCAACCAAAATATTAAAGTTTATAAATATTTTTATTTCAAATCAAGTAGTGAATTTTGTAAAACAAATGTAAATATATGCGAGTATAATTTTGTTCACACTTTGTTAAATGCAACTTTATTTCTTTTATGTCTTTAAATAACTCAGTCAAGTAAATAAACATTTACTTCTTGAGCGCTATTTTTGCCATTAGTCAGGGTTTTTTTTTTTCTTCTATAAATCTTTGAATTACTGACAAGCCCCAGTTCCCCTCTTAAACTGTTGTGCTTTTGCCCCCCTCAAAATTACTATGTAGGCACGTAAATCACCAATAGACTTACGTTATATATAATTTATTTTTAATATTATTTTTTTATGTTGTTGTTATTGTTGCAGTTGCATAAATAAAGTTTTTCTTTAAAAGCGGTTTTAAGTGATGGTTCATTCGTACTTTTGTTATTATTGTTATTGTTTTTTTTTTTAATTTCTGGCAAAGCTTATTTTTGGATTACTAATACTAACACTAACTTGCTAATCCATTTATTTAGTGTGGCTTGCTTCAAAACCAGCGATAATAATTAGTAATATCATATTGAATTTCGTAAAATAAAATTTTGTGTATATGAAAAAGACCTTGGGGTTAGTGTAACACAATTTAATAAAAAATAATTAATTATAATTATAATACTTCATTTATTATATCCCTTTTCAAACGATGACTTTTTTGATTGACTTTTTAAACGTTTTTTTTCAACTTTTTACAGTTTCTGCGAAAAGTCACGCCCATTTATATTATGACGTTTTCTTCGTGCTTGTTTTGACATTATTTCTTGTGTCCTAATGTTGTTTGTGTTAAACAGAGATGGCAAATTGGTTTTAAAAAATTGTAGCGATAGGCTCTTAAAGTTTTAATTTTTTAAAACTTCAATTGTACTAAAACACGTTACATAACACGTCCATTGGCCTTCATTTTCATTTTAAAAAAGTGTGTACTTACAAATAAGTAAACAAAAAGTAGACAGACAAGTAAAATTGAAAAACTTGTGGCCCAACTTATTTCATTAAAGTTCAAATGCCATCTTAAGGCATCTCTGGGATACAGAACAGCTCCCACTTCATCGATATAACTTCCTTGACTTGGCTTTTGAGAGTTTTGCGTCTAGCTGTCAAGAGTTTTAAGGATCTAGGCACCTAAATGTCAAGGTATAAGTCGCTCAGGAGCTGATTAAAGAAACACTCAGGCAATTTGACGCACTGGCGTCCGCATGTAATTTTAATATCAGATAGAGTAAGTTTCTCTTGGAATTATTGTTTACAATTATTAAATTTTTTGTTAGAAAATTCATTGAATCAAAATAATGTTTTATTTTTAAAACCTTAAAGCTTCATAAAATTTCATGTAGAATCGCCTCCAGATGATTGCAAAACTAGATGAAAGAGGGGAGCGCAATCACGTGTTTAATATGTAAAAATTACTAAAATTTGGAATATATAATAGTACTATATTTTATTGTTGCAACATTGTGTTTTTGCAATTGGAATGGCATCAATGTACCAACATTGCCATCTCTGGTCGAAATTATTACTGAAAGTATGAAAATACAACAAAAAAAGGATCAAAAATTCCCTTAAATTTATGATTTGTGGCTTTTTTTCGTAATCATCAAAAACATCTGACGAGATTTGAACAAGAATTCAATAAAATCAATCCTTATTGCGTGTGGGTAGCACGCGATTTCGGCACTATATGCATATATGTATGTATACATATATAATGCATTTCTCGTTTTCTAGTTGATTATGTACTTGCTTCTTCTATACTGGTAATTGCCTGTTTATAAGTCTTCTTCTAATTTGTCTCTCCCTTGTCAGGTTATTAAGATCACCCTCTTCAATTGTTATTTTACCCAAATATTGGAATTCGCCCACACGTTGTACAAGCTTTCGATATAGTATTACGTAGGATCAGACGTTCTCGAGCTAATGCGTATCTCCTTTGCCCACCGTAACTGATGCATATGCCACATCATTTAAGTTAAGGTCCTGCATGCCACGTAACCTATGTGAGATCTCGCGTTGGTCATCCACGTTGATTCAACATTATGTATTAGATTAAACATAACATGAAACATTTTTCGTTCAATTTAGCATGAAAAGTCGAAATGAGGCCCATTATGTTAATTTTGGTGTTACAAATACGGTTCAACTAATAATGCGTTTGAATTATAATTTTAATTTAATGTGGTCTATTGAGCGTTTTTAAAAAGCTTAAGAGAGTCGTCCAAGCAGTTATACGGAGTAGAAGAAAGAGGTCATCATTTCCTATGTAGTTTTTTGTTACGTTTTTATTTTTTATCAATTCTGAACCGATTTTAAAAAATATTTTGCTGGAAAGTGTTTGCTTGCGGGTTGGTCCCATAACTTGTTTTCGAAAATTTGATAGTCAATTTGCTCGACTCTCGCATAACTTTTCCATGAACCTATTAATTATTTATTTGTTTCACTTGCAAGCAGTTGTTGCCTTAATTTTTCGAAAAGCGGATGGCCGATTTGGCCCTCGCACAAATATTGTTTATCGTGGAACGTTCTCATTTCCGGACCGATTTTCAGAAAAAAAAACTTTTTTATTTAAAAGTAAAGCCTGCATGCTGGGACAGACAATGATTATAACCCGAAATAATGATTATGACATAATTTCGCAATTTATGGACCTATTTTCAAAATTTGTTATTTATTAAAATAAAAACTACAAATGGTTTATATCGGTTTTGCAATCACTTCGATTCGCTTTGTGTATTGAAGTCGCTTTTTTTTGCCAGAATTATTATTACATGCTGTCGTTCAGAACGCATTAGGAACTTTAAATAATACTCGTACTGAGTCAATTAAAATTATGTCAAGCAATATTGTTTCAACTTCATAATGCCATCACAAACTAGATAACAATAAACAATTATTTCTTTTGTTTTTAGTATAACTGAAAATTAATATGTTTTATCCATTTTCATACGAAATTTTAATTAAATAAGGCAAAAAGTTATATTGCTGAGATAAGATAAAAAAAATTCTAGATAATATAAACACTAACACATTTTTTTGAGATAACAAATATAAAATTGCAGAAATGAGTCATCGAGTAGATGATTTTGAGATGGTAAAGAAGATCTTAAATACAGGGTCATTAAATGAAATTTATTATATTGGAGATATTCTCCCCAACTAATCGCTTAAACAATAAGGCTCTCGCTCATTTGGGTCCGTAATTTAATCCCTTTGTGATACCCGAGAGAGTGAAAAATTAGAAACAGAAGATTAAAGGAGACAGAAAACAGAAAGCTTCCAGAGTCTACGGCAGACTCCGACTACTAATCTACTAAAAAGTTTTTTGTTTGTTGTGAATATAACTTGTCCCACTGTACTGGACTAATAGTCAGGGAAAATATTTTGTGATAAGAATCTTTTTGACACTAGTTACTTTATTATAAAACATAATTTAAAAAACAATTTGCGACCTTAGGTAAGGTTTTTAACGCAAAATTTTCTTACCACTTTTAATTGATCACAACAGCAGAAAATACAATCATTTTTTTTTAATGTAACCAAAAATTATCCCATAGTCATACATAAATGGGCTGGGAAAATTAAAAATTAATGCAAAATAATGGCAAAGAAAATCGCACAGCAACCTGGCTTTGACAATCAATTTGTGGTAGTAAATTATGGTAGTAGTTGTTGTACCACATTTAGGTGCAAGTGTGACTTGTAATTAATCTGGCACAAACATTGAATAATTCATTCATTTACTTAGTCATTCATTCATCTATGTGCCTTGTCATTTGTTGCAACAACAAAAATAAAATAAATAAAACACACAGGTTTGTTGCACATGACTAAATCGAGCTTAAAAAATATATTTTCTTCTTTGTTAAACAAAATTTACGTTCTACAATATTTAACAGTGTATGACCAGAAAAAGATTAAACTTCCACCTAAATTTTAAACAAAATTTTGCTTATTTTAAAGCAAGTAATGAAAGAATATTAAAAAAAAAACTTCAAAAAAATATACGAACTTTTCAAATATGATGTGCAGGAAGATGAATATTAAAATTAAACTTAGTTCGTTAACAGGGATCTGTTAAAATGCTAACATGGCTCTGTTGGGCAAACCTGGTTAATATATTTAAAATTGCAATTTTTAGGAAATAAACCAAAGCAGAAAGTTGTACTCTATTGTTTGGAATAGTCAAACTTCTTAAGAGTTTGAGTTGGAATGAATATTTTTTTTTTTAACACAAAATAAGGAATTTCTAAAGGATGAGATCTTTTTTTTAATTTTCGACAATTTGATTTGGCAGGAACTTAGGGACTTTTTTGTTTTGTTTTGTTTTTTATTGTTTGAAATTGGAATGGGATGATCAAAGTTGTTTTCTATCATTACAAATAGTCAAAACTTTTTTTTCTAATTTTTAAAAAAATACTTTCTAATGAAATTTATAGGAATTTCATCCAAAATGTATTTGAATAATTATTGTTGTCTGCATATTAACAGCTAAAGCTACAACAAACAAACTTAAAAATATCCTTTTTTCACAATTCCAACTTCCTTAGGGATGAGTTAATGTTTTTCGCAAAAGAATTAACGTGGGCAAACAGAAGTTAATGGAATTAGTGCACAAAATATTTTTCAATTGTAATCCATAAAGATAAATTCCAACAGTTTCAGTCAAAAGGAGTTTCTATCACTTTTCCAAAATGTTCAATATTGGAATTCTTCAAGGAACAAGTTCGTTTTTCTTTTGAAGAAAGCTTTTACCAATATCGGAGAAAAGTAACTAGCATTATGAAATGATAGAATATAAAAATATAAATATAAAATATAAAAAGTGCCTTGAAAAAAAATTTTTTTTATAAAATGTACCCTTCAAAGAAAGTGCTTTTTATAAAAAAGTACGTGCACCTTCTGAAAAAATTACTTTTTGGAGCAAACACTTTTAGAATAAGTAGCTTTAGAAAAAGTTCTTTTTAGATAAAATACTTTTTTGAAAAAATAAGAAAATCAACCTATGAAAAAGTACTTTTTTAAAAACGTACTTTTTCAAAAATTTCTTTTTAGAATAGAAGTACTTTTTTTGAAAAATATACTTTTAAAAACAGTAACCTTAGTATAAGTACTTGAAAGACTACTTTAAAAAAATACTTTTTTGAAAAAGCACTTTTTAGAAAAAATACTTTTGTGGAAAAGTACTTTTTAGAAAAAAACAACATTTTTTAGAACAAAATATTTTTTTAGAAAAAGTACTTTTTACATAAATTAACTTTTCAAAAACAGCCTTTCCTTGGAATTAATAAAAATTATATTTTATGTGCAGTCGAATACGGATAAGCGCACAATGTTTGATGAAGAAAAATTGCTTATTTGAAATAAAATATTCTCAGCAATGATTTTTTTATTAATTTTAAAATAGTTTAGATCATTTGAAAAATTCCGTGTTACGGATATCGCATTTAAGTGAAATTCATTTTGTTTATCAAAATGCAAGTTTAAATGAAAGAAACTGCGCTGAAAAAAAATATTACAGCCGACGACTAATTAACGGACTGCAGTACCGGCTGATTTTAACCGTATTAAACCAATAAAATCTCAGCAAATGTGCAACTGGTTTATGTTTGTATTTCGTTACAACAACAAGTTTAAAAGGGCTTAGTTGATACAAGCGAAATGATTTTCACTTATCCCAAGTTATTTTGTTGTATGAAGGAAAAAGAAATCTTTTCATTTTCTACTCTCGCTTAATCGAATTCGACTGCAAATGAAAAACTAAGAACGTTTTACTAAACGTCTGCCGAACTTTGATAGTCCATGCGCGACCTACCAATTAGTTTATTTAAATAGTTGTCTTATTATACATATTATTATTTTAAAAATTTTGAAAAAGAATTTAACTTTAAAACAAAGCAACCGAGAAGGCTTTAACATCATTTAGCGAGATTGTTGAACACCATCATTTATGTAATAAAAAAACAAAACAAAATGAAGTCATTATTTCGGATGGACATGAACTCATTTGTTAAATTTTTAAAAGCTTTTTATTTGTGGGCTTTAAACAATTTCTGAGTCATGGTTGTTTTTATATGTTTTTAATTTCTTTCAAATTTATGAAGTCATTTTGAGCTGTTCAAAAAACATTGCAACTTAATATTTATTAATATTTTAACCATTAAGCCAACCAGCAACATTTTTATCATTTAAATTTTTTTAGTTGAATGTTAAAGTTTTTGTTTAAATTTTATCACTATCATGGTGTTTTATGGCCTAATAATTTTCTTTCATGGTAGGAAATCTCGATGATTGCCTGAGACACCCTGCCACCCAAGTTTATATTTTTTTTCTGTCAAAGAGGGGAAGACTAAGTAAAATTAAAAACGGTTAATGAAAACTGTAATAAATTTTAGACTTAGTAACAGTGGGTTATAAACTTGAAAACCAAAAATATATTCTTTAAAATTTTGTTTTTAATTTTTTGTAAATAAATACAAATTGCAAAACTAATTTGGTTTGGCTGCAGAAAACTTCAGAAATCGAATGCATGACCTGCAGATTACTAATCTGGTACACTATCTGCTTGCATGCAAAGTTTTTTTTTTTTTTTGGTATAAAAAGTGGAAATATCAAAAGACAACTAAAAATAATATTGGACTGGCTTATACATTATGTAACACGCAGACAAGATCAGAGCATATATTCGAATTTTTATTAAAATAAAATTAACATCGAATTTTTGGCACGAAAATCTGGGGTATTACCCATAATTATTATTTGTTATACGCCCCACTATGTAGTCGTAATTTTATTTTTTATCTCAACTATCTCCCTCAGTTCTACTTTGCATAGATTTTGCAAAATTTTTGTCTTAAATGGAAATTGATGATTTCAGCCTTTTAATTAGAGAATGCACTTGTTTAACTCCATTAGTATTTGCTTGAAATTCAAGGAGTATAAAATAAATTAATTAATTTCCGACCACAACTGTACAAATTAAAATGTTCTAATGATTTTAAGTCATTTATAACATACGAGTAATTAATATTAATCATACGCACCACTGTGCGTATGATTGATAATTATTTGCACTTCGCCTTTTGTGTTGATCACATCTACTACCACTCGGTTAAATATTTTTATGCCAATTGAAATAATTTATATTTGCTTTAGCATTAGATTAAAAATTTTTTGTATCATAAAATTGTGTTCACCTCAGAAAACCCAACAAATTCTCATAAATTATATGCACAGCAAAGCTTCAAAATTTATATATTTGTATTGCAAAAATACTAACAATAGCAACAAACGCATTGCAAGTGTAATTTGAGAGTTAAAAGCAAAATTTGTTTTCAAAATTGGCAAAAAAAAATTCACTCAACACATAATAGCCGGTGTAAAATAATTTTCACACTCAACAACCAACTCTTGTACGAGTAAAAGGAGTGGTTATTTCTTTTCTTATTGTTATTGCTGTTGTTGTTGTTTCTGTCGATGGTTTATTGCAATTGGATTGTGTAAAAAATTTTTGTATATCTTTTTTTGGTATAAATTATTACTCTTGCTGTGTTAATAAATACAATAAATAGGAATGCTTTAGCAACAATAACAACAACAGCAACAGCGACAACAACAACAACAACAACAACAACAGCAATATTACGAATAAATAAAAATTCTGCCCAGAAAAACTAGTTGACCATGCCGAAAAACTATTAATTATGTTGATGGTTTTAACTATTAAAAAATTGCCTTTGAATGCGCGAAAGAAAAATTTTTAAAAATTTTGTAAAAGCAAAGAAGAAATTTAATTAAATTAATTAAGCGCAAAACAAAAACTAAATGTAATTTGAACTATATGCTGGAATTTTTTTAACAACAATTAATTACTAGCGAAATTATTGTTTGTACAACATTAGCGACTTTATTTGATATTAAGAAACCGCTTAAGGAAATATGTTTCAAATGTTGCATAATTAATAGCGTTTAAGAAAAATTACTAAAAACGATTTGACTTTAAAGGTTGGGAAACTTTTATGAACAACTTACAAAATTATGAGGCAATAAAAGTAAGTAATAAGGGTTGCATTTAATGGGGGACATTATTTGGTCTAAGTTGATCAAAGCTATAAATCAAATATACTTTCAGTGGGCTCTAGCTCAAATCTCATTAGACAACATTAGAGAATGATGTATGCTTTTTAATTTTTTTCATGATTAGAAAAGTTGCTACAGCCACATTTGGGCTCTTCTAATCATGAAAAACATTAAAAAACGTACATCATTCTCTAATGGAACTTGATGTAACTTAAACTTTACCCCACCAAAAATATGTTCATTTGATATTATCAATGCAGTTCAACTCTTATTTAGAAATAAATTGTTTAGAAAAAAGGAAAATTGGATATTATTGGAAATTTATCCTTAAAGAATATTTACCTATTTGAACAGCCATAGGATAATGTCCTTTCTAAATAAGCAGAAGATGGAAATACTCAAAAATTTACGAAAATATTGATGAACATACATTCAAACAAAACACAATAATCAGACTTAAAAACAAATATGTAAAATGGTTCTTTGAAAAACAAAACAAAAAAATGGACTGGTACTTGGAAGTATTCGTAATCCTTCAATTTATATATACTATTGGTGGGCGTGGCATTAGCCATTTGTGAAGAAATTAAAAAAAAACATTTTGGCAGAGTGTGAGTAAAGTTATCTAAGAATTGTTTGAGCAGAAGCATTTCAAAAGTAATAATTACGTATTATAGGCGAGTCACGGCACTGCCCACTTTTTAGCTATTCTTAGAAAAGGCATTGCACTTACTGCCCACTTGTTTCATCATATAATTGTTATTGTATTGCCAGAGAAGCTCAGTTGGGGTACAAAGTTTCATAAGAATTTGCTAAGACCCCGATTTGTAGTTCTTTTCGAAAAGTAGTTAAAGCCATGCCAACATAAAATATAATATAATATTTAAAATAACTAATAATAGAACAAAAATAGTTGCTTGAAATATTTAAAGCCCATGTATCAAAATTTATTAAGTTTTTATAATCGTTACATGCAAAAAAATCTGTAAATAAAAATAAAATCAAATAAGATGAAACCCTTGTTTATATAAGCAAATTAGAAAAAAGGGTGGTATCTAAAAAAAATTAGCTATTTAAACGTTTTATGCTGTTTTTTTTAGAACAGAACAGAAATATGCTTTAGGGGCAAGATATGTGCAACATTTTTACCAGAATCGAAAACAGGAAAAATTTGTCATTTACCTGCAAGCCTTTTTTTGCGAAAATTATTTTCAGTAAATCTTGTAATTTCAACATAAAAAATTTCTAATAAATTAATGCCTGTTTCTATCCCAAACATTAAACTTATGAAAAGGCCACAAACTCTACTCATCACAGGCCTTTTAAAATCAAACAATTTTTTTTCAATCGTTAACCAGTTTTCACTTAGAATCTTTACAAGCTCTTTTGAACGTATTAATGCACTTAAGATATTGAGAGGAGAATTTCTAATTGCTTCAGTATTTTCTTTTGAAAATAATAATTAGAATTTAACAAGCAGGAAATCATTTGTTGCAACTATGGCATCCGTTCACAATTAACTCTAACTTAGAGAAAGGAAATCTTAATTATTTTTAAATTTACCTTAAAGCTCGACAGTTACTGCCACATGTTACTGCCACAATTATAAAAAAGTATCTTCTGGATACTTAACTTTGCAAGCCGTTATCTAAATGGCAGCAAATAATTAAACGTTAAGTTGGCACTAACCCACCAAACAGTCATAAATATACGTATTCTATTCATTCTCTATTCATATCTTTCAACTTTACAAACTAATGACTAATAAATTTATAGACATTCGATAAACATCTTGACAACAAGTACAAAACTAACAACATCAACAATAACAAAAACTTAACAATAATGTTAAGAGGATATGGAAGCAAACAAGCAACAACAATGCTGAACCTAGAAAATATAGAGAAAACAATAAGAAGAATCTTAACAATACTATACAAATGCAAGAAGAAAAAGTGGCAAGTGGCTGTGAATGAACTCAATTTTCTCCCTCTTGTTCCACCGTATTGTCATTTCCATGTAAAACAATATGAAACAACAAAACATACGAGTATGATTTGCATTTTACATCCATAAACTTAAATCAAATTTAACATATTGTGTTTTTTCTTTATATTTCTATTTTGCCTAAAAACTTCAACACGAAAGAAACAATAACAATAACAATAATAATATGGTGTAAATATAGGGTGCTTTTTTGCTGTATACTTCTTTTTCTTTGGGAGAATTATCTCCTCTCATGGCATAATTGCGCCAGCGAACCGTTTCTTTAAAAGTGGCATAAGATGATTTGTTTCAAATATTTATTCTTAAGGAGACTATTTGAAGCAAAATGGGCAGCAGCAATATCGTCCATGAATTATATATATATATAAGTGAAAGCATTTTAAATTTAAACGGATTCCCTACGGATTGAAAAGATTCTTTACTTCTTTATAAACACATGTGCCACAGTTGCACAGTCCTAAAAGATCTGAAAAGTTAAAGCAAAAAAACACTATATTACACGATTTTGTAACACAACAACAAAAAAATGCTAGTGCAGCTAAGCCTCGTCTAAATAAATAGTTTATTATTTATTATAGCAAAACATCTTTCAAGTTTTTTATTACTTTCTCTGTTACTATTTCACGCTCAATGAAATCTTGTGATGATGTTTTAACGATTACGCTGTTTCTTTTTTGATATTTATACATTAAAAACTATTTATATTATTTATTATAAGGAGATTTTTTGTTTTTGTTGTAATCTTCTTCTGCTGTTGGTGCCGAAGATGTTACTGCCGCTTTTTGATTTTGTATTACAATAATTTTATTATTATTTTCAACTTGGCGAAGATTTGAAGCGCAACACAGGAAGTTGCGAACACCTCAAAATATGAGTCGCAAAACGTTATAAACGCTAATAGAAATTTAAAGGAATATTATAATGACTGGTTGAGTACCCTACAGAAAGGCTAAAAGAATAATTAAAAAAAATTCTTTCAAAGCAAACATCATATACACTTCGTGGCCCATTAACAAGGTCTATGCAATGGGGACACTAATGGCGTTTTCTTTTCTAAGTGTAACCTTTTTCTCCCTTCAAGGAGAAAATAGGGATTTCAGTGTTCTTTAATAAGCGCAAACAGTAATGGATTTATATTTTTTTTTTAATTAATGGTATAAACAGATTTTTTTTCATAAGTAAATCAACAGAATGCTACACATTTTTTTTCAGAAAAGAAAATGTCATTAATCTCAAACTTCTATATACAAGTATTGTTCATATGGAATTGAATATTACGATTTTCTGTGAACATGTTGTTGCATATTGTTATACAAAATCCTCGAGTCGAATATTTACAAACACTACACATTTTATCCTCCCCCCCAAAACCTTATTTCCTAGTACCAGCCGAGTGCATTGCATGAGCAGGGGCCATACCCCTGAGTACTGGTCTAATTGAAAAAAAGTAGTCATTAACGATTTATCATATTTTCTACATTCGACTTTTATATAAATACAGTCGACTATACGGATATTGTATTTAGAAAAAAGCTCCCATTCCCTAAAAAATATTTATACAGTAAAAAATTTATATAACAAAGTCGATAATCAAAACGAACAGTAGGGTATTCAAACAACAAACGATACCAAACAATAGCCGGCGAAATTTCAGTTTACCACATACGTTACATATACTTACAACATAGTAGACAGATGTACATGCGTACATACAATACACATCTTCTGCCGTCATTAAACGCATGCTTGCCGAACGATTAACCAAATAAAGAGTAAAAAATATCTTTGAAATGGAAACTTACATACAGTTGAACTCGAATGGAATGATGTCTGATTAATAACAAAAAATTTATATTTTTTGTGGTTTTTTCTGTTTTTTTTTTTAAATTATAAAAAGAAGATATAAATTACACCACTATTGAAATTATTTTGGGTCAAAAAAAGGTTTATATCTATGACCATAAATAAATAAAGATAAATTGTCAAGCCTTTTTTACATATTTTTGTTTATTCGATAGTGAAGATATTTAAAATCAAATTAATTTTCAATCTACTTCTCAAGAAATAATATAATAGCTGATACCAGATGTGCTTTATAAACTTATAACAATAAAAAATAAATTGTGAAATAATGAAAGTAACTACCTTGATTTTCCTATTTTTCGTCTTGAATTTCTTATTCTCCTATAAACGAATACGTTTTTTTTTTAATAATTATGCATTGTCTTGGAACTAAAAAATTGCCTGAAAGAAAGAGGTTGGAGATAATATTGTTTTCGTACCCTCGATTTGAACCTTTCTACCCTGAAGTGACAGTAAAGACCTTAGCAGGCAGGCTATTCCACATACGAATTGTTCCACTAAAGAACGAATTCTCTCTGTAATGCGTAGAGCAATTCATTGGCATATCGTCCACAAAGGGATGTGCCCTTAATGAATAACTTATTGTTCGTAAAAAATAATGGGTTTCGGCGACAATTTCCCTTAATTTCAGTAAACCACGTTGCATTGAAGTAAAAGCAGCTATGTAGCAGTAAGTTAATACAGTTGGGTACACCACTGCCTCTTCGCCCTCCCCTGTACGCGGCCGAATAACTTTAAAGCACCGCTCCATATATGACCATGTTTTTTGTTTAATACTCTACGCCTTCCGCCTATGTAGTAACATTGAGATCGGATGGGTTCTTGATAATTACACATTAAAAAAAAGAACTTCAAAAGAAGTCAATAGGATTCACAACTTGTGTTCTGAAGGTAGTGAAAATTCGGATCCTTTCCATTGACTCTAACATATGCTTGTCATTGCCAGATGTTTTCTTTTTTGGATCCAATTTACTGGGTTTGAAGTCATTTTCAAGATGTTATGAAAAAAAAACATTTTTTCGGTACTACTTCAAATGAATGAACTTTTTATTCATACAATCAATTTTTTACTGATTAATTTTATCGACTGGACTTGTACTCGAACTTGGAGATATACACGCATAAGTTAAGTTGACAAACTGTATGAATAATACTTTCCTTGTTAATATTTGGAAAATAAATCGAATTCATGTAATTATTTTTAATAAACTAAAAACAATTTGAAAACCTTTGTATACATTAAGGCAACATAAAGTAATTTTTCTTCATACTTAGAGAAAAATGTGAGGAAACAAAAGTACTTTTTAAACTCATATGTTTTGAGAAACGTATTTTAAAGGGCATATATGAGCAGTTTGATTTTGTTAATGTTTACTTTCTACTAGATGCCAAGGAGGGATAGTGAAATTATATTCACCTTAGAATTGTCGAAGTTGTATTTCGATACCGTTTCTCTTACAGCCATATTGTAGTTCCACTGAAACTTAAAATGCCTAAAGTTTAGCATTGTCACGCTATTGATTACATGTCTAGAAACAAAATGTTTTCCATTTGTAAATATTTACTTGACGAACTGTATGTGAGAACTTTTTTCATAATAATTAATTTAAGTAATTAAATAATTAATCGTACCTTTTTCTGGTAAATATAAGACTAGAAATACATACGTATGTTCATATCTTTAGCAGCTTCATTTGCATTTTTGAATAAATTAAATCTTATATTTTTGCATCAGCTATCAAACTGAGTCACCGGTCGATCACTATGATCTCATATTTACGAGTAGTATCATACTTATGATGATGATCAGTTGATTTATCAATAAACGAAAAAAAGTGATTAAACGCAAAGGAAGATATAAGCTGGTCACGAGTTCTTAAGCTAAGATCAAACGTGACAATTACATCAAGAAAAAAAGGTTACTACTATTTAGCGTGCAAAGGCTTAATTTGGTTTCAAATAAATTTAAATAAATTTTATGTAAAATAAATGGCTTAACAGTCAGATTTTTTTAAATATGTTGGATTTATAAAATGTTTGTTAACCAGATTTTGTATAGATATTTGTTTATTAAAGCTTTTATAAATAAAAAATATTTCCTATAAATAAGGCTTTAAATAATTATATTTAAAATTTTATAAAAAAAATATTGCTTACGCTTATTTAATCAAGCATTTGCCACATTTGACACTACCTTCTTACGTCTTTCTACTAATTTTTTAAAGTTCTGGCTGCATGTTTTTTTTTTAATCTGTTTCGTTGTTTTATTACTTTCTTATAAAAATAAATAAATTTGAATGAATTTAACTCATGTATGTTTATTTTTTCTTTTTGTTTTTTTACTTTAATTATGCAATATTTATATACTTTTCTGTGTTAATTAAACAGTTTCTTAAAACATTTTTGGTTGTTTTACTATTTTAATTTAAAACTTGGGCTGCTTTGTTTTTTGGCCAGTTGCCACATTGTTACCAATCATACCATGTTGCAGACTTTAAAAAAAATATTTCTAAATCAAAGAAGTACCTGTTAATATATTTGTTTTATTACAGCATTTGTAATAGAAAGAAAAACAAAATTCAAACACTACTGGAAAAAAACTACTAAATTTTTGTGGTAGCATGCACAGTGGTGCGAATCAAAGTAAAAGCTCATAATAAACGAACTGTAATTACATCGAGAAAATGTTTGACGGATTTTTAAGCAGCAGAAATTGTGCAGTTTCTCGACATCTTAGGAAATAAAGTTAATAAAATTTTAACCAAAAAATTTTAATTAATTCTACAAACTTCAATTACTTCTACAAACTTTTGCAATTGTGCTCTAGTTTTAGGAAACATTTTCTTATAAAAAAAATTATTTTTTACTCAATTCACACTATTTTCATTGCTTACAGGAAATATCCATTAGCCCATATTTCTACTGCTTAGGATGTTAAGTTGACAAAATCTAAATGAAACATTTTAATTACTTCTACAACCTCATGCAATGATTCTGTTTTAATTTTAGAAAATATTCGCACTTTTTCTCCATTAAAGAATGAAATATTGATTTCTTTAAATTTACAAGAGAAAATTATTTTCATATAAGAACAACTAAATTGTAATTGTATTGCACAGTGTTTACTCCCGCCGGTATCCAGGGGAAAATAATATAATTTGATATACACGTAGAATTATTTTCTTTGCAAAATCTATAAAAAGTTTACTTGTTGAAGGCGGCTTCCGATTAAGTGAATGGGCATCAAATAAGAGAACTTGCAATGAAAAACAAGCTTATAATCGATAAAATCATTATTTCCCTAGTTCGAGCCCTTCTACTCGTGTCAGTCGATATAAATTTTAATAATATAATTTTCATACACATTACAATGTGTATATAATATACTCAGGAATGAATAATATTTGAAGTATTCATACTACCAGAAAATACATGTTTTTCTTAACATTATGAATATGACTATGCAAGAAAATAGTCCTGACCAAAAAACAACCGACTTAAATACACAAGGCCAATTGAACGATCGCGATTATGGGTGAATTTAAAATCCGATATCAGCCATTATTAGTTTATAGTTAACTCCCAGGTTTGAGTTCGCACTTCTTTTGGATCACAATGTTGTAGGACGTTTTGATTTATATATATATATATATATATATATATATATATATATATATATATATATATATATATAGGAAATTTTTTCTCATATTTTAAAAGCATTTTGATTTTGAAATGGGCATCAAGACAAACAATCTCTGCGTAACGTTTTGTGGTGATATTAATCAAATAGAATATTTATTCTAACAGCATTTATTTCACATTGTGAAAAAAAATTTAAATTTTCAAATAAATATTTTATTATAATTAAAAAATCTTTACAAATTATAATAAATAATCTTAAGTTCTTTTAGAAATATATATATATTTATATATAGTTGAATAAAATCCATAGATCACATAAATTTATATGACTGACATTTGTACATTTATCAAATGTCTGTCTATTGATTAACGGTTTGTTATAATACGTTACCTTTTCAAATGCGTACGAAATGGAAAATTACGATCTTCTTTTGAGTGAACAAACACGTAATTTGAAATTGAAAAGAATACAGTCACTTAATTGGCTTAAATATTTTGTGAAGCAGTTTAATATTGATGTTTTAAATACAATTCATTAAGACCTGCGTCATACTTATGCACACATACATACGTGCATACATATTTTTTAATTAAATGCAAATTCTGTATATGTGTATATGTATTCAACATTGAAATAAACCAAGAATGTATAATACACCGTATTCATTAATTTACTTATTTTCTTAAAAAAAATCTTTTATTATTTCTCTGACAGAAATTGGAACAAGAAAAACATGTTTTACGTCAAAAACTGGCGATTGCAGAAGAGGAAAGTGAACAAAGGGTGCTTGAAATACAAACAGATCTCAATGAACTTAAAGACAAATTGCTGGCTCAGGTAACGATTGAAAAACAATTTACAATTAAACGTTTCAAAAATACAAAAATTAACACATTATTCCAAAAAAATTATTGACATTAATTTTAATACATGCAATATACTATATATATATATATATATATATATATATATATATATATATATATATATATATATATATATATATATATATATATATATATATATATATATATATATATATATATATATATATATATATATATATATATATATATATATATATATATATATATATATATATATATATATATATATATATATATTCATTTAAAAATGTTCTCTGAAATTTTATACAATTTCACTTATGACAAAATTTTTTTTTAATTATTTCTCTCATTAGAGAAATTTTTACGTAAAAATATGTTTTCCGAAAGTTTTTCACAATGCCAGCCAATTATATCTACTATGGGAAAAACTTTCATATTCGTAATCAAATATACATTTTAGATTCGTTCTCCTAATTCTTTTAACGAGAAATGAAAATAGGGAAACCTTTTGTATACGTAATTTTCTTTAACTTTTGAGTTCGTTATGCTATTTTTTCCTCATTATTATTTATTATTATTATCATTTATTATTTTTTTTAATTTTTATTATTTTATTTCCCGGAGAAAGAAGGTTTTTAGTCGGTATATCTATAAGGTGACCCCGACATATCACAGATGTGAATGCCGTAACGCATTTTACCTCCTTCAAAAAAAATGTTTTTTTATTTCTATTCAGGCTCTAGGTCATACATTTGTTTAAGTAAAGCTCCTTTGTTTTATTAAATTTTATTCTTCATTTATTTATTCGATATTTCCACCACCATCGGTTCTCTTCATCAGGAATTTGAGTAAAGCTTACAGTAAGCTTTGCGATTTCACAATAAAAAGACGGCTATACTCAAATTCCTGATGAAGAGATCCGATGGTGATCGAAATGTCGAATAAATAAATGAAGAGTAAAATTTAATAAAGCAAAGGACTTTTACTGAAATAAATGTATGACCCAAAGCCTGAATAAAAAATAAATAAACTAAATACCGTCGAAGAAATTAATATATATATATATATATATATATATATATATATATATATATATATATATATATATATTCTCTCCCTCTCATGCAAATGATTTAAAATTTTAGCAGAACATATATATATATATATATATATATATATATATATATATATATATATATATATATATATATATATATATATATATATATATGTATGTATATATATATATATATATATATATATATATATATATAATATTATGATCAATATGTAATATTGACCAGATTTACATTGCGAAAGTTCTATGAAATTTGCTGCATGGAATTTTTTTTGTCATACTATAAATTAATAATTTATCATAAACAATTCTATTTTGTTGTCAGTAAGCTTAACAACAAAACTCTTCCTCATTTCATCAATATATTAACTTTAGTATATTTCTGTAGAAAATTTAAAAAAAAAAATATTACTCCTTCCTAGGAAAATGCAATACGTCAAGCTGAGAAAGAGAAAACTATGTTAATAGAAGAACTGTCCAGTCAAAATACCCGTCTTACTGAGCAAATTCAAGAGGCTCACAACACGGAAATGAAATTAATGTCACAAATTCAGGAACTTAAAGATCAGTATTCCTACAGAAATTCCAGTTTACAGGTAAAATATAACAACGTTTGTAAGATTCTTGTTTAAACAAAACTACACCTAATTAAATCTTAGGAACACGTCAACAGTCTGGAGTCCATAAAAACGGAATTGAATTTGACTACGGGAAAACGTCATGAGTTGGAAAAGCGTTTACAAATGGCCCAAGAAGAGAAAGATAATATAAGTTCGGCCTTAGAAGAGGCTTCAGATCGTATACACATGCTGGAGAGACATGCAAGAGAACAAGAAACAAAATTAGAGGTTTGTTTTTAATATTCAAATTTTACTTTAAACTGATATATTCTTAAGTGCACTCTCGTATGTACATACATATTTTTTTCTAGCACAAAAAACTGCTTTGTTTTTTATGACTCGTGTTAATTTCTTGATCGGAAAATTAAAATATTAAAACATACATAGATATATTCATACATTTGATAATCTATATTAAAATATTTAAATAATTATACTATGTAAGAAATGGAAAGTTATTATGAAACTTTTAACCCATTAAAAAACGTTTAATGCCTGATTATAAAATCTAGAATACAACAATTAATTTTGTTGCAGAATGATTTTTTTTTATTTCTACATCTTAATCAACAGCTTCATAGAAAATTATTAATCCCAGGAAAATATTTTTAAAGAAAATTTTTCTCATACATATTGGTGCTTCCAAGTTCAACTATCGAATTTGAAAATCGTACTTCTAATTTAGATTTTTTAAAACAAGGACCCGGAGAAAGGAGTGGGAAGAAACTCAAACAATGCAATTTGTTCTTCTTTCACACTAAAGCCGTCTGGCGCTAAAGAAATTCCAAAATGAGCAACAAGTAATAAATTAATCGTTTTAATAAAAAGTAGGTCCCAATGAAAATAAAGGCGGAGATCGGGGATATTTGTGAAATATATTTATATTAAGAATGTTTTTATATAATTCGTCTCAAACAGCAACGCCCAGAATATGAGCTAGTTTTTAATATAAATAAGATTTTTTGGAATCTTTAAAAAATGTTTTGTTTGTTGTGACTTTAGCTGTTCATATGCCGACATTTTTTAAAAAAAACTCTAATTGTTTCAACTATTAGATGGGGAGAATATCCCAACAGAATAAATTTTCAATATTAAGTATTTTTTGGAATATAAAAATATAAAAAAATACTTCCGAGTATTTTTGTACGTATAAAATAAAAGTCTGTTCAAAAGATCTATCGTAATAAAATACTGTTTTTTATTGATTTTACTTAAAAAATCTGACAGCTAATTTTCAAATTAAAAATAGACTGAAAAAAAAATTTATATAAAAACATTCAATTGCATACCATTAAAAATCATTCGTAAACTTTCTTCCGTGGAACCAACAAGTCGAAAAATATTTTTAATTAATAAAAATTATTGTTATAAATAGTTCTATTCAAAAAATGTTAAAGTAACGAAAAATTTGTTAATATCCTCAATTATAATTTTCTAGACCACTTTGCAGGCCCTTGAAAGATCAACCAGGGAAAACAATGTACTCAGCGAGCGTTTGGGAGCGGTAAGTTACTTTAATAAACAAATGAATTCATAAATTCAAATTACAAAATAATTTAAACAAATAAATAATAACAAACACATCAATAATGAAATTAAACTTCCATTCCATTCATATTACTTGTATTAACTCCAAAAACAACTTAACAACACCAAAAACAAACGTTCTAACTAAAGGATAATTATTCCGGTTCCACCGGTAAAAAGTCGCTGCAGTTCGAAATGGAATGTGACGAAGATGAGGCCAGTTTTTCGGAAGATGGCAAACCTTCTCAAATTTGGATAGAGGCTCGGTCCGTATATATACAATTAAAATCTTTAGTAGACTCCTTAAAAATCGGTCATGATGATGATTCAGGTATGTTGGAGAAGCCATTGCATATTGTTTGTTCTGTGTTTGTAGTTAGTGTTTCATTTCCTATTTGTTACGATATTTGAAACCAATAAGGTTTTACAGGTTTGAATTCGGACATATCATTGGATTTGGAATCTATGGATAATACAATATCGACCAATGGCAATAGCGATAGTGGCAGTAGTGCAATTAATTTTCGTCAAGGCATGCTGTCAGCTATGTCTGATGAGCTGACGCGTTTACTGTTGAATTTGGATGCGGGCAATTTCAAAAAGATGCTGGATCAAACGAGAAATTTGGTTTTGGAACAGGAGGACGAAATAAAAAGATCTCATCAATTAATACAACAGCTAGAGGCAAAAGTAAGTGGTTAAAATATTAAATAAAATGAGTTCGAATTCTAAAAAAATTCATATTTAGTTGGCTGTTACTGACGTTGAATTGACCAATGTGAAGGAGGAAAGAGATCAAGCCAGAGGAGATCTAGTAGACACTACTGACCGAGATGAACTGCTGACTAAGGCCCAAAAAGAAAGGGATAATGCTAATGAAAGGCGCACCAAAGCCGAAGTGGAATTAGCGAAGACCCGTGTAGAACTTATGCAAGCCAATTCACAATTACTAGAATCCATACAACAGAAGGTGGAATTATCACAACAATTAGAGCAATGGCAGGTTAGTACCTACGGTTCCCGCTTCAAAAATAGAAAGTCACCGATATCAGTCCGATTTTCGAAATTCATATTAATTGCTTTAAGTTTGATTAACATCGATTGATTCGCTATTTTCTTAAAAATTTTGAGCCCAAAATACTTATGTATCTCAAATTTCAAACAGCTTAATAATCATTTGTTATTATTAGATGGACATGCAAGAACTCATTGAAGAACAGATGCGTTCAAAAATGATTAACAATCGGAAAGTTCAAACAGCCGAGCCTCAACAAACAAGTGCGGCTTCTAATTTATCAAAACGTTGGTCCAACTACAAGCTCTGGAGCCTCTTTCAACGGTAACCTAATATCATTGAAATGGTGGCGCTACGCGTCCATAATTTCAATCATGTAAAAGCTTTTAATTAATTATATTTTATTTTTGTATAAACCAACCAATAATGTACTTTATTTTATAATTGTAATTTTAAATGATATAAGTAAAAGAAAACATATTTATCTAGTAATATTGATTAATACTTTTTTACACATATTTAAGTGAGAAAAAGAATATAAATGATTTAAACTAAGTAACTTTATAAGTCAAAATTAAAACATTTGGCTAAAAGATTAAACACGACCAGTTGAAAAAAAGTATATGTTTAAAAAAAGAGTACCTTCTTGAAACTTATAATTAGAAAACATTTAGCAAAATCAAATATTCGTTTTTAACCGTAAGTGTTAATTTTTTAATTTTATATATTTTTATGAATTTCAAACATTTTTTATTATACATTAATTTTATGTTGAATGACAGTAATTGAAACATTAACGCTTTTCTACCTGTAAAATTTATGTTCTTACTGATTATGTGAATTTATGAAACAGAGAATAAAAAAAAAATATGAGTTTTTAATAATTAATTTAAAAAAAGGAAAATGTATCCTAAAGCTAACATTTGCAATTAAATTTTTTCCCCAATTGATGGACTCTGACCATCGAAGCAATACAAGTTTAGGGGACTAACTCTTTAATTCGATTCGAAAATAAAATTGTATATTATTAATATTGCAATTGGAAAATATTTTCTTTCGTTTCGATTAACTCCATTTTATTAATTTCCCTTTGGTAATATACTTTCTGAAGGAGGGTCGAGTGTCTTACAAAAAAGTGTAAATTTATAATAGTTTTTGATAACTAAGGAATCACTCTTTCCCGTCAAAAAAAAAAAGCCAAAATGCAAAATTTTTAATTTTTAACTTTAACTGGAAATAACTTTTGTTCTATTTATACTTTTCAAAAATCAATATATAGATATATTATTGGTGATAACAAAATCATCATCTAAATCCGCAACAAACAATAAAATGATGAAAATCTAATTAGTTATTAACAAACCAAAAAAAAACGAGATACCTACATATGTATATATTAAGAATTTACCTTGTTAACATTTCCATATCCGCTCAATTTTAAATAGATCTCATTCTGCTAAAAAAAAAAACCTGTATATACTCTTCTAATTTTGCTCTTCATTCTAATTTATTTACTTTATTCACTTATTCCAATGAAGACGACTTTTTTCATTTTATATTTACAAACAACAAACTTTATATTCTCATATCAAAGCTCTTTTCATTTCAACATAATCTCACTAACACTTACACACTTTGTATAAAAGCAACGAATGGCCACAACAAAAGATAAACGCCGACCGGCGCATGAATTGGCAATAATTTTAACAACTTTACACCTTATTTTCTTTAATTTCCTGCTGACTTTTTATGAATTATTTATACACACACGTTAGAAAACAGTTTAATAAACATTTTTATGCAAAAATAATTACACTTTATCCATTAATTAAATAAATATATAAATTTTTCTTTTACGCTTGTACCGAACATTCGAACCGTATGAATTTTGCACTTGAACTAAAAGATGTAAGAAGATGTTTGTTCTAAAAAGTGTGTGAGAGAGAGAGCGACAAGAAGAGATAGTATTCAAATGTAAGTGCGTCTGTTACTTTATAGACTTTTTTGAGGAAAAACAAAGTAAACGAAGAAGCAGATTTTAAAACCAGTATTTCTTTATTGTTGCAGTAACGGTAGTTTATTTTGTTATTTGGTTTTAATATACGACTGTTTCTATACTAAACAAAAAATTGTTAATGGAAAAATATTTGAATATGTACTCGTTGATTTTTTAAATTATTCTTTATATTGTCCCAATTAATTGTTCAAAAAAATTTGTTGCTGTGCACTGAGATGGTTTTTAATGTTTTTTCAAACATATGTACATATGTAAGTATGTACTTATGTATGTACATATGAATGTATGTAGAAGTATTAGCTGAAGTGTGCTGATGATTTGGTTAGCCCTTCAATGAAATGCAGACAACATACATATGTATGTACATGCATACATATGTATGTACTTATGTAGAAGTGGTGATGGCAATGGATAGATGATTTGATTGATTTAGTTGTTTAGTTAAAATAATTTTGGTTTCCAAAAATCATCATATATGGGGCAAAATTCGTCAAAGTGCTATTTTTGGGGCCCAAGATCAAAATGACGATAAATTGTTAAATTTGGCAGCTATGGGTGCATAATCCAAATAAATTTCAAATGTCAATTTATTTAAAAAATTTATAGGAAAAAACTCATATTTTGTTATTTTACACATTAATATATAGGATAACCTTAAAGTTTTTTATGTATTTTAAAATAATTATTAAAAAGAAATACGTTGTAGCACAACATATCGCTTGTAATTTTCGTTTAATAGCAAAAAAATGTTTATAATAAAGAAATTACAGAGCTAAAAAAGTAAATATCTTTAATTTAGTTTTAAATTTTAAAATAAAACAGTAACAAGATATACATATATCAAATATAAAATAAATCAAATCATATTTCTAAGTTCGAGTTAAGTAAAGCAAGAAGTCAAAGCAAAAAACTAAACTGAAATCGTAACAAAAGAAGAAAATAACTAATTTTTTATTGCAGAGGAGCTTTAATTTCACCTACTTGCCTTAATTCTGACAATGAAACAAAAAAGATACTTGATTAAAATAAATCTAACTTTTAATTAATTAATAAAAATCAATGTAAGTGTTAAATACAATTTTAATAACAAAATTTAAAATAAAACAAATTTGTTTGGAAAAGCAATTCACTTTTTATTTTATTCCAGGCCATATTTCATTAAAAATATACTCGAGGAAAATTTTAAGAAAAATGTCAAAACTATCTTTACCAGCAGAAAAAGAGCTTCCAAAGAAGTTTTGAAAATGTTGACATTAGGATTCAGAAGTAGTGTAAACATAGATAATTTCCAATGACTTTATCATAGGATTGTTATTGCAGGATATTCTCTATTTCGAATGCTATTCACCGATCACTATTCCCATTATATTAAGAAAATTTTACTTTTTATAATTTTTTTATAGAAACTAAGTTTGTATTAAATTAGTATTATTCATTTTCCACTGGCAATAAGCTAAACATCTATAAGGCTTTCAAATTTGCCAGTAGTCGAATTTTTTTTCGTATGTGAAAGTGATTTTACCAAAGTTTTAGAAGAAATACCTATTTAAATTGAATTTTTTTTGATTGGATTTTAGGAAGTAGAAAAGATGTATTAAGGTATCCTTTGAAAGAAAACGAAAATGACATTTAATAATAACAACTTCTATTTTATTTTTACTGGGTTGTGAAATTGGTAAAGAACAATTTCAGATAATTTAAAATTTTAATAATTCTTACATAAATGAAAAATCAAGTACATAAAATAAAACAAATAACAACAAATATCTAAAAGTGAATTTTTCAAATCCTTTTATTAAAAAAGTGATATGTACAGAAATACAGAATTCGAATATAAAATAGGAGAATGAGAGCTGAGATAAATCGATTTTTGGTAAAATAAAAAACAAGCACACGAACATCGAACTGAATATATAAAATGGCACTAATATGAATCGGTCTATTTCAACAACAACAAAACGGTCAGAATTTTAAAATATAATTCAGTCTTTATGGGCAATTAAAAAAAGAGATTTTCAATCCTGATGGCAAATTAAAATATATCATAACTCGGGCGAACATGCTCACAGATATCGATTTAAAAATAATATAATAAAAATTTAATTATTCTGACGTACGTTCTTCTAAATAGAGGGGAAAAAACTTCAAATTGGCTTATAAATAGCGGAGACCTGAATTAATAAATTTTACTATTTTTTAAGACTTTCAAAAGCATTTCTTTCTTTTGAAATAAAATATTCTTTGTTGTGCGTTTTGCTTGTGGAAATAATTTCAGACGTATGGACTTAAAAAACGTATCTCTGAAGATGATCAACAAAGTTGGTCGTAATATCAATTTAGCAAGTCTTTATTAAATTTATGACATAAAAAACAAAAACATCTTAAACTAAGGAGAAGGCACTAAAGTTTTACTCTCTTCAAAAAATAATTAAACTTAAAACTGGTACTTGATCACTATTTTATTTAGAGTAATTTCATGGCTTATGTAGATAGACAAATGGGTAGAGCTTTAAACGGAAGATTGTTGGCTAAAGCCCAAGTTGAAATAAATGGACTTTATAGCTCCTTATCACATATATGAAATTGAAAATTGATAAAAACATTGTTCCCGTGATGAGTTCTTTCCAATGAAAAAATAACTCACTTGGAAAAATAAATTAGGAAGATTCATAAACTAGAATTTAAGAAAAATTGCTGAATTGAATTATTGATCACAATTTTAAGGAATTCTAATGTAACTCTTCATTGTATTGAGGACTTAAAAGACTAGTAAAAACATTGCTTCTGTATTTCCTTCTATTCTTCCTTCAAAAAATTCACTTAGAATATTGAGGAAACTCGTGAACTGGAATTTAGGAAAATTTACTAAATCGAGTACATGATCGTAATTTAAAAATTAAGATAATTTTTAAAACATTTTTTAAAAACTTCAAACTGTTGCAAAAAATAACACAAAATTTAGTAAAATTTTTCCTAAAATCAAGTAAAATTTTCGAGTAAGTAAGAATTTTTTAATATTAAGTAAAATTATGTTACTAGTAGCAAGGAAACTTTTACTAAATCTCGGTAAGAAGAGCCATACGAATATACGTAAACAAAAAACTTAAATGAAATATAAAAAGAATTACTGAAAAAAATATGAAAAGTTCATAACGATTTCTATTATTTCGATATTTATTTTTTGAAAAAAATCTACCTTTTAACACAATAATATACATATTTATGTATATTGTGAAAACTGCCAGAATCAACATTTGGGAAAATGTTAAAAGTAATGCAAGCAAAACAAATAAATAAAGATGTAGATTTTTGGGAGCTGTACTTCCAAAGACAGCATTTTTTAAAAGCAATATGAAGACATGAAAATAAAACATTTATTCATAAATTAAATAAGCAAGATATTATGAATTTACCTTGTTAACATTTCCATATCCGCTCAATTTTAAATAGAACTCTTTCTGCTAAAAAAGCGTTTATATACTTTTATTAATTTTGCTCTTCATTCTAATTTATTTACTTTATTCACTTATTTCAATGAAGACGACTTTTTTCATTTTATATTTACAAACAACAAACTTTATATTCTCATATCAAAGCTCTTTTCATTTCAACATAATCTCACTAACACTTTCACACTTTGTATAAAAGCAACGAATGGCCACAACAAAAGATAAACGCCGACCGGCGCATGAATTGGCAATAATTTTAACAACTTTACACCTTATTTTCTTTAATTTCCTGCTGACTTCTTATGAATTATTTATACACACACGTTAGAAAACAGTTTAATAAACATTTTTATGCAAAAATAATTACACTTTATCCATTAATTAAATAAATATATAAATTTTTCTTTCACGCTTGTACCGAACATTCCAACCGTATGAATTTTGCACTTGAACTAAAAGATGTAAGAAGATGTTTGTTCTAAAAAGTGTGTGAGAGAGAGAGACAAGAAGAGATAGTATTCAAATGTGAGTGCGTCTGTTACTTTATAGAATTTTTTGAACAAACAAAAAATACGTAAACGAAATAAGCAGGAATTATAACGGTAATTATTTATTGTTGCAGTAACGGTGGTTTATTATTTTGTTATTTTTTTGGTTTTAGCTGATTCTTTCACATTAAATTTGGGTATTCGATCTTTTTTCGCCAAAATTCTATTTGAGGAATCTTCTATGTTTATGTCGTTTGTTAGTATATTTATGCGCTTCTCTATAACACCTATAAATAGCTTAACGTTGTGGCTCGTCATAACAGTTTTGGAACTAAGAACATTCAAAATGGGGGCTTCGTCACAAGATAATTGCCTGCAGATAGAGAAAATTTAGAAAAGATTTGAAGTCTTTCAGGAAAAAAAAAATTTAATATTTTACTTGAATATTTCATCTATGCCCAATAGCATTTGCTGCAGACGTTGCTCCAAGAATTGCAATTTTTCTTTTGCTTGATTATTCTGTAACTCAGCCTTGCCTAATTGTTCATTCAGGTAGTCTATAGCTTCGGTTTTCTGTATGGCTTCCTTTTCCAACAATTCAGCTTTTTGGCGTTCTAAGAACATGGATAAATATATACGAGTAATTTAAAATAATCATATGTACATTTTTGATAAAAAATTAAGGAACTATTAAACTGAATGAACAATTCATATTCGATTTCAGCAATTTCTTATGAAAAAAGTGATTTTAAATCAAGCTGCCTACCTATTTCATCCGACAACTCCTGAGTGATATCATTTAATACTTCCACCTCGTGGCTCAGTTCGTTGACATAGCTGAACAGAGCGAAATTCTCTTCCTCTTGTCTTCTGAATTGGGCCGTCAACTTTTGAGTGTCAGATTCCTGATAGAGTTCCTAAAAATAAAAATTATTATTACATTTTTCCTTTCAATAGTATTTTTTAAATTTTGTTAGAAACCAACTTTATTAAAATACCTTCATTTTATCTATAATCTCTCTATATTCTGCTAATTGCTTTTCAAAGGCCTCTTTTTGTGCTAGTTTTTTGGTGCTTTCTCTCTGTTCCAATTCTGGATTAAGACGTTTTTGTCCTTTGATATCAAAGAATTTTTGTAACTTGACATCATGCTCTAAGCGTCTCTGCATTTCGCGCATTTCCTGTGAAAGGTTTTCAATAATTTAACAGAAATTTTTAATAACACAAATATGTTAGATTCTACTTGAATATGAATGATTTTATCATTTTCATTGCGCTCTTTTAAGACTTGCAACTTATGACACAACTCCTCACGTTGATCGTATGCCGAAGTTGATTGATCAATCAAATCCATAATGTATTTTTTGCCTTCATTAAACTGGGTAACCATAGACTGCCACATTTCATTAAAATTAGATCTGAAAATATATAAGAAGGAAATTTTTAAAGAAATTTTTGTTTAGAAAAACAATCACAGTGTATTTACCTATCCTGTAGCATGTGATTAATCGAGTTCCTTAATTTTGAATTCTCCGTCAAGACATCGCTACACTTCTTGTTGACCACATCCAGGCGATTTTCCAATTTAACCACGCTCTTTTGAACTCTACAAATGCTATCCTTATAACAGCTATCTGGTACTTCTAATTTATTCAATACATTAATTTCCTTTTCCATCTGCAATTTTAGCAAAGAATAAAAAGTGAAATTTTTAAGAAAAATATATCATACCTTTTTAATATGACCTTCCAATTCCCAGAGACTTAAGCGCTCACTGGCCAATATATTTTGAACTTCTGATTCTTGGTTTTGTAAACGAATTAATGTTTTCTCTCTCTAAAAGACAATCGCAAAAAAATATTGGTGGCTATTCTGGAAACTAAGGAAACGAAGTGAAATTTTAATGAAAATTACAAGCAAAATTACACCGACAAAAATAAAGAAATCATGCAATCTTGTTTTGCTTTCCATACAAACTTTCACTTTAAATTTAATCAATCCTTACATTGATATTCTTTTTTGCATGTGCTCCTCCTTCCAAGGCATTGATTTCATTTATTATCTGTTTGTGTTCCTGCTGCAAGACACTGATAATGCGATTTTGTTTTTTCAATTGTTTAGTCTTATAATTCAAAAGACTTTTTAATTCTAATTGTAGATTGCGTAACTTGAAAAAAATTAAAAATTAGAATATAAAATTTTAACGGCTTTTCTCCAATACCTGTCTATTTAAACGCTGCAATTCTGCATTAGCTGACTCTTCCAATTCCATTTGCCCACTCATTTTTTAAAATAAACATAATTCTGTTTGGAAAATATCCAATGCAACTTTTGCTTTCAATTTCAATTTCTTTATTAATTAATATAATATTTGTTACCCTGGCAACCTTGATATGTACTAAATGATTGATGTCTAACTTCAAAAAAGTAAAATAACGGGTTTTCTAAGCAGTTGTATTCACTATTAATTAAGCCCTAATAAGGCATTGTCAAAGACGAACTCTTTTCAAAAACGTGTTCTCTCAACTATTTGAATAACTATTTACAGTTGACCGTTAACAGTTAAGTACTGCCAAGTTACAACATGCAACATGGCAGCTTTCACAAACAGCTGAATACACCTTCTGCAAAACCTGATAACAAGGTTATGTAAAAAACATTAAAACTTCTATTCCTACAATTTTCAAACAAAACAAATTTATCAAATATGGTTTCTCCAACACTGGCGTTGTATGTGAGATCCCGTGGTCCAGATGAGTTCTGGAGAAAACGGAAAATATTCAAATTAGCTGCTGTAAGTTTGGAAGTTGCTTGATTAGCATTCCCTGGCCAAATGAAATTTTTGATCTTTTTAGCACTTCCGTGGTCGCAGAAGAAATGTCTACTCGATTGCCGTACGCAATGTACACAGGGCCTTAGTGTATGCTACCAAAGGAAGGAAATTGAAGAAATTGGATATGGCTGCCGTTAGTAATTAAATTTTAGTCGCTTAAATATTTAAAAAAAGTTTTCATTTAGTTGTGGGCCACTAGAGTGCAAGCAGGCTGCGAACAATATGGCGTAACCTTGGACGCTTTTAAAGAGGGTCTATCACGCAGCAATATATTACTAAATAAGTAGGTGTTAGTAAATGAAGGTGTGCTCACCGTACTGTAATACTTTCTATTCTATTCCAGAAAAGTCTTATCAGATTTGGCCATCTGGGAGCCGCGCTCTTTTGAGGCTTTGGTGAAACTTTCACGCGAAAGAGCTGTTGTGGAATCTTTGCCAGGCATTAACGAGAGATCCGTTATGAATCAAGTCTACGGTTTGGCCAACTTGAAAATAAAATAGTTTTTGTATTATTAAAAACAATAAACCACTTGTTTAAAAAGAAATAAAGCGTAAAACCGTTTTATTTATTTTTACATAAAATTTTTAAACCAAACCGCCCTAGTTTTAAAGGAACAATTTCATAGGGCAAACATCAAGTTTTAAATTTTATAACATATGTAAATGGAATTTACAAGCTAGTGAATAATCCCTAAACATGGGATATATCCAGAAATTATGCATATAAAAAAACGACAATTTGTTTCACAATAAAAAGTGATTAATTTATAACGATTGCTTCTTGGACAGTGAAATCCTATTCGACTTTGGCCAAGATATCAGATTCGCGGTACAGCAAGTATTCCTTTTTGTCTTCTAATTCAACCTTGGTGCCACCATATTCGGGCAACAAGACACGGTCACCAGCTTTAACCTCCATAGGGATATTAGCACCAGTTTGCTAAAATATATTATATGCTATTCAATAAAATGCTAAACTGGTTAAATTAAAAAAAACTTACAGCATTTCTGCCGCCGGGACCCACGGCAACAACGGTGCCATGCATCATTTTGCCTTGGGCTTTCTCTGGCAACACAATGCCACCTTTAGTAGTGCTCATAGTCTCGGCACGTTGAACCAGTATGCGATCCAACATGGGGATAATTCTCTTAACAGCATTGGCAGCCTTAAATGGAAAATAATTAAAATATCTTTCTAGAAATCGTCAATCTTAATATTAAATTTTACGAAAACACTAATTTTTTTATTGAGAAATACATTTATAGTCTATGTTTAAAATTATCTACATATTTCCAACTGTTTCTGTTGTATTACACAACAGATTGATGTAGAATTCATCATGCCGGCCTTTATCATATAAGAAAAAACAATCATAGAAACATCGAGAATATCTTCAAAACATCAATTTCTTTCTATTTCTTAGAATCAATAAAATTTGTTGAAAACTTTTTTTCTAAACAATAACTTACCATTCTTATTGTATTATATTGGTAATTAAGAAAAAACTGAATTAATATGCAAGAAAATTAAAGGGTTTTGCTGCGATTGTTCGATTTTTCAACACACGTGCGACCGACTTCGGCAAATAATTATTTGATAATGATGGGCACAGCATATATTTCTAATTAGACATCAGTGTTGCCGTAGGAGTGAAACTTGAAACTAGCGATTTTTTTCCAAAGAATGTTACGTTTCTGTGATAATTCACACTTTTTCTACCAAATCCAATGTTTTCGTCCATGGCCCTTCAATGTGAAGAATCATATGTCTTGCAAGAGCACTGAATATTACTAACATGCAAAGCCTATTTGTAAGGTCTATGAAAGGCGAATTGATAACAAAATTTCGTGATTGCAATTTTCAAACTTCTCTTAATCTAAATACATGGAAAACTTTATAGAGTTTGTCACTTATTGTGGGCTGTTGGATTTACCATATTAGTGCAACCAAGTTCAAGAACTTTTTACTTGAGTAGTTGGTAACACAACATCACTATTAAATATTTTGAAGTTTGTCTTTTTTTAAGTAAACACACGTGTTGGTTTTTTGGTTGAAAGCGTGAAGATTTTGTAGATTTTATTAGTAAATTTGTCAATAAAATGGGTAAAATTAAGAAAGAGCCTGTGGATCAAAGTGCGACGGAGGTTGCTAATGTTACAGTTAAGGAAGAGGACAACTATGACGACAAATTAAAATATGTAAATGCGATATCGCAACCAATGGCTAGTAAAAAAATAGCAAAAAAATGTTACAAACTCGTTAAAAAAGCCATGAAGCATAAAACCTATATTCGTAATGGACTGAAGGATGTACAAACAAGACTTCGCAAGGGGGAAACAGGGTAAGTTGTGTGAGAAGACTTGTTTTCTTAATTTAACATTCAATTTGTTCATTTGTTGCAGTTTGGTTATATTTGCCGGAGATGTTACGCCTATAGATATCATGTGCCACTTACCCGCTGTTTGTGAAGAGAAAGGTATTCCTTATGTCTACACACCTAGTCGAGCCGATTTGGGCGCTGCTATGGGTGTTAGACGCGGCACCGTAGCTCTATTAGTACGGGAAAATGATAATTATAAAGATTTATATGATGAAGTTAAACACGAAATTTCCACATTATATTGTCCCGTTTAATATAACAATATACATACATATATAAAACCTGTCACTTCTCTTTATTACATTTTAGTAATTAAGATACTTTTAAGAAATATAATTTTTTTTGGAAAAGAAAAAGCTATTTTGTTTATGAATTGCAGAGCAAACGTTTATCAGCAGGTAGTAAAACTTCATGTTTTTTTGGCTTGCCCCTTCGGGATCTTTTTTTTATTTTTTAACTTTTTCATATATAATTTTTAAAAATTTATTTCTAAAATTACTGAAATACATGGATAGATTCTTTATAATTACATTGAGTTTTTTTTAATAAATATATGTTGTATTTTTTTTAATTTTATACATTATTAAACTACTTATTTCAGGGGATTGTTTAATGTTTTACTGTAGAAATGTTTAACGAAAATGATAGTTTAAAATTCGGAAAAATAAATAAGCTAAATTAAAAAAAGCTATATTGTAGATAATTTTCACAAAATTCAATTCAGTCTTTATGAACCGAATTTTTCTTTTTAAAAATTAAACATTCAGCATCTCATTAATGGTCTGGTCATATTTTACTTATTTTTTTCCTATTATTACTGGGCCCGCCTCGTAATTCTCTGACAATATGGGAAACGTTTATATTAAACATTTTACAATAGACTGAATAGATCGAGGATTTTGCGGAGAATTTAAATCGATTTTATATTTGTGTAAAACTCAAAAAAGGAAATCGTTAAATCTTTGCAATATTATAGTCATGATCAAGCATCCAGTCATGCCGGGCGCATGTTAAGCGTTTATTACATTTCGATTGGTGAAAAAGGCTTTTTTTTAAATTCATTGGAAAACATAAACTACTAACTAAACTACTAACATAAACTATATTCTGTGTTGGAAAATAAGTCAAACGTGGGAAGGCAGCCCAGTCAATGATATCAAACGTTTGAAATAAGATGACTATCATTATTATCAAGCACATTTCTCAAAACAAAGTAGAGGTTTGTTCGATTTTAATATTTGAATTCAAGTTAATAATGACTTTGATAAATGGTGTTTTCTCAATTTGTTATTTCAAACGCGAAACCACTTAAAGCGAGATATAAATTATAAATATTTTGTCAATATGGTGATCGAGATTAATTATATTATTTGTTTCTAAAAAAATTAAGTACACATGACTAATTAGGAATTAAATAATGATTAAAAAGTATGTTATACATTAAATTGAAGTCGGCATTTGGAAAACATTGTAGAATAATTGAATTTCTCAATTTAAACATTTTCTTGAGGAAGTTATGTTTCTCAAGTTATTTTCTGGTATTCCCGGGTGTTTGCTACAAAATTTTCATTTCAATTTTAGTGATTTCTATATTTTATAGACGAGTTGATTGTCTGGGCTATGTAAACAATAATTTAAAATTTAAAGTTTTGCAAATACATAAGCCATAAATACGCCCATCCTAATTATATTGTCGAGATACGTGAGATATGGGTTGGGACCAATCAATTTAAAAATATATTCTTAACAATTTTCCGCTATTCTTTACCATTAAGTAGTACTGGTGCGTTCTGAATTTAGATTTAAAGATATTTAGCCTGATTTGTGATGTTCGAAGATTTTCTTAAATAAATAAGAAACCTTATGGAGGTTTACATTGATAGAACGTAAATCGTTAAAACTATTGTTGTGTGGTAAAATACCAATAAACAATGATTATAATTTTTTTGTTGCTAAATACGATGGAAACCGAGCATAGGTCAAGTGAACCTTAATAAAGTAAAAATCAGCAGCATTCTCTTCACTCTACACTACACCGTTCAAACCGTGGGCGAATGATTTAAGTAAGTCCATCTGTCCTGTACCGCCACAACTTAATGTAACGCTTCTTTGAAATGAAAATTCAACTTATAAAGTGTTTCATAATTATTAAAAAATATCAAGTTTTAATTGAAATAAAAGTTTTAAATAAAAAAATATGTAGCATAGTATCCAACTCAATAATTACACTTTAATTTTTTCTCATTTTGAATTATTTGCTTCTTAATTTTTTTTATTACTTACATACATAAATTGTAGTTGATTTTTTGTTTTTTATTTTACTTTTAGTAAATGACAATAATTAAAAGTATTTATTGGTAATTTAATAAGAAATATTTATGCATGTAATCATAAAAATGTAGTATATATTAACAATATATATTTAATTAAAAAAAAGGAAATTAAAACGAAATATATAATATAATAATATTTTGCATAAATACACATAAAAGGTGTTCTTTATTTAATTTACTTGGTTTTAGTTTATGTTAGAAAAAGTTATGATAATTTAAATGTTTTATAAAACTGTGTAGTTTTAAAATTATTTTATATAGATTTTTTTTTAAATTATTTAAAGTGTTTGTTGTTCAAAGAAATACATGAAAACAAATTTATAAATTACTCTACAACATAATTTTTTTAATGATATATATATATATATATATATATATATATATATATATATATATATATATATATATATATATATGTATATATATGTATATATATATATATATATATATATATATATATATATATATATATATATATATATATATATATATATAATTTTTAGGAGTGGGTTAATATTTAATTTTACAGTGTAGTTTTTTTTTTTTAATTTTTTATAGTTTTAAAAAGTACTTTTTGTGATTTTTTTATTTATTAATTTTTTTTATAATTTTTGCGTTGTTAATTTTAGCTTACAGTTTATAAAGTCCTATATTAAGTTTTACAATAAAAATCTTATGATATAAAGTGTTTATAAATATTTTTATTTTCAATATATACGTATATATATGTATATTTTTTCTTAATTTTGTTCATAGTTAAATTTACAAAGTTTTGCAAAATTTTAGTTGTAATTTATCTTAACATTTTTTTAGTTTTTATGTTTTTTTTTTGCTATAAAATATTTTTTATTATACATACATTTAAATATTTTTTATAAAAGTGAAACTGAAAATTAGCTTAATATTTTATTTTTTATAGCAAAAATATTTTTTCCAATTCTATTATAATATGTATATATTTTTTACGTTTTTATAAATTCTTTTAATGCCAAATAAAACAAAGTTAAGTTTTAAGCTGGCAGTTTGCGACTTATTGATGATTTTTCAAGGTCTATTTTAAATTAGTTTGCTTTTTATATCATTCAAATAAATAAAAAAAAAGTTAAAACAAAAGAAAATGTTTCGCTTTCATATTTTATGGATTTTTCAAAAGGATTTTTTCTTCCAATTTTTATAATTTATAACAAAATATTTAAAGCTCCGTTCGTACCGCTAAAAAACAAATCGATTTTCTGAGTATATTTGTATTCAGCGACTACGAAATTAAGCAAAATTTTCGAATACTATTATTGAAAAAATCCAAACATAATTTTAAATACGAATCAATAGTCGAATCAACTCGTTTTAGTTGCCTCAACATTTGCCACGTGTCCTCTAAGTTTTAAGAGAAAAGCAACCCATTTTATAAAATTTAATTACTTTTTATGAACATACAGACTTATTCATAATATATATGTACGTACATACCTATTCCAGATTTAGAAAATAATTTTTGTAAGGATGTTTGTTTTATAAACTCTGTATAACATTTTGGTAAATTGTTAATACATATATGTATACGACATGATTACAAGCTTTTCAATTCAAGACATCTTCAAAGTTAAATTTAAAATTTAAATGAATTTTATATATTTTGCGGTAAAAGTTTTATGTATGGAAATTTCGAAATTTATTAAAATAGCGAAGAGCGAAATGCGGCGTAACGTAACGTAACGTTGGAATATTTCTTTTATCATAATTACAGAAAATTTTCATTTTTAAGGTTAATTTATATAACTATTGATTGTGGGTAGTCGATTTAAGCAATTTTTATTTAAATATGTATTTCTATTTGAAATTTCAAAAATATTATCCAACTCACACCAGGCAAATTATTTCTTTTGAACTTAAATGATAGAAAGAGAGATATATAGAGAGGCACAGAGTTGCCTCTTCTACTATAGAGAGAAATATGTACTTTCTCCCCGCTGAATTAAAACTTGGGTAAGAAAACGTGATATGTATGAACCGCATCAAGCGTTCGTTTTATAATTCAAGTCACGCCTTTTATGCTGGGAAATTATACTTTGAGCACATTTTATTTCAGCTAGGAGAAAGAATGATAGATGAATACATACTATAAACTCTTTATTTCTACCAGCTGAATTAAAACTTGGACAAGAAAACGTGATGTGTGTGAACCGCGTCAAGCGTTCTTTTATTTCATCACGTATGAATATTTCTCCCTACTGAATTCAAACCTGTGAAAGTGAAAATATCCCATTCTTAAGAGTTCTATCTGTTACTCTTTTTTTCTCGCCATCTTTAACATCCTTGTAAAATCAAGACAACTTGCAAAAATATCACAATGTTTACGATATTCTGCACAGTTTTAAAACGCCATATTAAATTTTCAAAATTATTACAACAATTAAGGCAGTCTTACAAATACATTTGTGAATATAGTTTATTTTATTTTGAAAAAATGTTTTGAGATTAAAAATCAAACTTTCAGCTCTTTGCATAAAATTTGCAAATTTAACACTTCAACTTTGTTTTACGCAACATTTTGTATTCTTAAATTATTATTTTTACTGTGCAATTTTATATTCGTTTGCGTTTATTTTCTTATAAGTTGTATTATTTATATTAAATTGTGTATATTTTTTATTTTTTTTCTTTCTTTTTTCTTTTTCTTTCAAATATTTATATAGTTATCTATTAAACATACGCAATAATTAAATTATATTAATAAGAATTCATAATCAAAAAAGAGAACATTAAAATAAAGTCATTTGGCGACTAAACAAAAAATCAAATCAAATATTTTAGATTCTCGACATTAAAAGGGTCTGTCGTTTCTAATGAGGCTGGTGCTAATAAGTTTCAAGGCTTCATTGATTAGCAATGAAAAAAAATTACAGAATAATAGTAATAATATACAAAATAGTATTAAGATATTTTAAAGGAATAACGTACAAATTAAACTATAACCTAAAGACTTTTTATATAATAGTTATAAGTAGTAGAAAATAATGATAAATTTAAAAATAAGAACATTAATTTTTTGCCAAAATATAAAGCTAAAAGTATGTCTCTCTCTCCTTTGACTCTGCCTAACTCTCTCGCAAATAGAAAGCTTTTAGCTTTCACATTTAGCACCAGCAACGTTAAGAATATAGGGAACCCTCCCAATGTAACGAGAAACTTATTTTGCCAAATTCTATCAATTCTTACTTTTTACTGAAAATAATTATAAAAACCATTCGTACCTTGACCGAGTTCTCGTATGGCCGCAAAAGGATCTTTTTCCACAGAATCTCCACTAGTATTACCAGCTGCTCCTACAGTTAGACTCAAACCTAAACTGTTGTTACCAAGATTAGTCACCATAGAATTGTGCTGGAAGTTGTGTTGGTGGTTGTGATGTTGCTGTAGAGGAGGAGCAGCATCCTGTTGCTGGGGCCCCTGACTTAAAACAGCAGCATAAGTTGTATTTCGATTATCAGCACTACTAGCTGCAGGATTATTGGCAGGGTGTTGTTGCGGTAAATTATTTGTTTGTTGTTGCTGTTGCTGAAAATTCGGAGTATGAAATGTATTATTAATGCCCTCGCTTAGGCCAGTAATAAAAGGATTATTGCCCATAAATAAGTCCATATCAGTTTTGAGACCAGCAGCATTGAAATTATTGTACAATAATTTTTGTAAAGTGGTATTGTTTTGCTGTTGATCTTGCTGGAATAGAGCCTCAATCAATGTACTCGATCCAGTTGTTAAGCCAGTCAAAATATCATTGGAACTTCCACTAAGTATATTATCTGGCGTCGAAGAGGGCAATGAATGTCCACCGGTAGAGGCCGCAGAATTGCCGGTAGTATTGAGGTGATGACCATGGCCATTGCCCATGTTTATACCTTGACGTCTGTAAAGCGGCACGGAAGAAGAATTCGAGGGGTTCGAAACGCCGCCCGGTTGACCCATTAAATAATCCTTGTTATTCATGATGGTACCTATAAAAATATCATATCAATAGTGTTTAAAGATTTTTATTTTAACTTTTAAGCGAATTAATTCACATTCTAATACAACTATGACTAAGGACGTACACAATATGAATACATTTCACAGAGCGACAGAAGAAATCATAGTGTAGTAGAATTTGCACGAAGCAGTATCACAATAAACAGTAAAATCACAACTACAAAAATTAACTTTCTTGCCTTGCCGCCCTGTCTAGCTATGGCTATGTTCAAATAGCATGTTGTAAAGATAAAATAAATGAAAATGTGTTCACTTACTGCTTGCAATATAACCACCATGATGATTAGGGGGTTGTGGCAGCTGCTGCTGTTGTGCCGTTGGCATTCCCATCATATTTGGAGGAGCACCGATTTTCGACATATTGCCTGGCTGCTGGACACTGCCGCCAATGGAAGGAAACATTTTACTGCCAGTTATAATGGAATTTGTTGACGTATTACCCGCATTCAACAACAAGTCACCATTCATACCGGACATATTGTTACTACCGCTGCCGCCGGCGACGCCAAAGAGATCACGTAATATGGGTTGGCTAATTTCGTTACCATTTATTATGGAGTTGAAAACCATATCAATTTGTTGATTAAAGTTTATATCTATTGGTGGAGTTTCGTCATTTATCGCTGACATAGTCAACGGAGGTTGCATGAGAGCTCCAGTCCCAGTGGGTCCCATATAGGGATTCATATTTCTTTGTTGTTGAGCTTGTTGCTGATGTTGTTGTTGTTGCTGCTGCTGTTGATAGCCCATTAGCGGTTGCATAAAGTTGTCACGCTGCATTAGCTGTTGCGGTCCGGTATTCCCAACGGAAGTAGCACCGGTGTTCATGTACGGCTGTTGCATGTGTTGCGGTAGTGGTTTATTCACCGGTGGCTGCTGTTGCTGTTGTTGTTGCATCATTGTACTAACTTGCCGTAAAATCTCAGTAAATTTGTTTGCAGCCTCTTGGCCTTGAGTTTCCAATAGTTTTAAGTACCACTTATATTGGGATTCTTTTGGTTCAAAGGCCATTTCATAGATGTTAACATTTGGTGGCAAAAGAGAGGCATATTCGTGGGGTTGGGGAAATCTCAAAGCCGTAGGGGACTGTTGTTTATTAGTTGCGCCAACCATAGCATTTGGAGGTGGCTGGGCTTGAAACATGCTGCCGCCGATGTTAAGCGGTACATGTACATTGTTGAGAAATTGAAAGTCTTTATCCTTAAGTTGACCTGGTATGTTATTTTGTCCAAAAAATGCATTTTGGCTAGAAGCACCTCCGGCAGTTGGTGGCCTTGGCATAAATGGATCCATGGGACTAATGGGACCATTCGGCAAGCCACTCATACTTCTTTGATTCATCATTTGTTGCTGATTTGGTGGCGGTGGAGGCGGTACATTACCTTGACCAAAAGCACCAAAATTTGTGTGCCCTTGTGGGGGTTGAACTTGGGCACCTCCTTGGCCGGGGTGTTGCTTGCCAGCATATAAAGCCTTATTTGCTAAGAAGCCTAAATCATTGGGATTATTGCGCATTTGTTGCTGCTGCTGCTGATTTGTTAAAGCCGGAGGTGCCTGTAAAGGCACACTATTACCCCGCATATTCTGTCCAGTTTGAAGAGGTGGCATTTGACGAACATTAGCGCCGGTAGCATTGGAAGATTGCTGCTGCTGTAATTGTGACTGTTTTGGTAAAACACTCCAAGGGTTAGTTTGTGGTGGAGGACCCCAAAGACTGGCATTTGGGTTCGGAGCCGTAGGTACTCCCGGCTGTTGACCAGTTGCATTAGGAAAATTACCACCTCCCCCAGGTGGCCGCAATTGCTGTTGGGCATGTTGCCAGGGCATATATTGTGAGAATTGGTTTGCTCCTCCAGGTGCGGGAGGCTGTCCTAAATGAACGGTCGGCGGCGGTGGTCCTCGGGGATTAAACTGTTGCCCATTCATTGGAGGAGGCTGCGACTGCTGTTGCGGACCTCCACCCGAAGGAGGTGGACCTATTGCTCGCATTGGCATATGATTAGGATGGCCATGGAAGTGGTGGCTGCCTTTATTTGCCACCATTCCTTGATTCATCATTACGGCTGCAGCAGCGGCAGCGTTATATGCAGCAGCAGCAGAATGAGGTCCATATATATGTGGCATTTGCTGAGATGCATGATGTGGAGGAACTTGGCCAGTTCCGCCGGCAGCCAATAAATTGGGATGAGGACCTCCCATGCCGTGACCGTGATGATGTCCTGAATGTGGGCCCATAGGATGATGATTGTTTGCGGCCATTGCTAAATACATAGCAGCTTGGTCTCGGAGATATGCCTCGGGTTGAAGAGAACGCGGAATAAATTCTGGCGCTAGAGGATTTAAAACGTAGCCACGTTTCAACTCCACGCCATCTAATTGGGAGCGCAATTGCCACATGGTTAAGCCAAAAAGGGATTTATTTTCGTCGCAAATTTCTATAAAACGTTCCCAAACTTTCCGGCAACGACCAATCGAACACAAAGCCACTGGATCTCCTACAACTGCTACTAAACTCTGAGCTCTTGTAATGGCAGTATTTAATAGTTTCGAATTGCTCAAAAATCCATAGTCAGCATCCTCAGTAGTGTTGTTGACGTGTACGGGAAAGCCAGGTGCCGCACCTGAAATATTAGCGGGCAAGCATGTTCTTCTTGTTCGCACTGTCGATAAAAATACTGCTCGAAACTGCTTGCCTTGGACATTCAGTACTCGTTCTACTGAAATACCACCCATCCGACGCTTTCTCAACTCTAAACGTATTCGAAAGACTTGATCGGAATAGGGAGTCATAATGCCAATACTGGCATCATTCATTTTACCCCAAGAATTAGGCCACTTTTTGCGCAATTCAGACACTCGTTCAACAACCTCATACACTTCTGCATTGTTGTAGAATGCGGTGGAGTTCTTGTCCTGTACATCTTCTCCGCGTGTAGTAAAAAATGTAAGAGGATAAAATTTTTCGTGTCGCGGCTGTTTGCCAGAAGCTATCAATTTCTGTTCGTAAAAAAGTTCCGAAGTAAACTTTATAATGGCTTCATGTGCTCGATAGTTTTCACATAAAAGTATTTTGCAGGGAAAGTTGGAAGGATAGTGATCATAGAGACGTTCCAACAGTGAAATGTGCAATTTGCGTTCTTTGGCGAATGCTGAAAATAGCTCTGGGCTCATTTGCATGTGATCACCAGCAAGAACTATACGTGTACTATCATTGGCTAAAGCTAAAGGCATTATAGCTTCACATTCCATGGCCTGAGCAGCTTCGTCGAGAAATATATGAGTAAAATATCCTTTAGGGAGATCTAAGTTTGCCAATTCCATTGAAATACTTAATGTGACGACTACAATACGATGTTTCATTATATCTTCTACTGTGGGGCGTCTAAAATTTCCAGCGCCGTCAGTGATGCAGTACTAAAATAAAAATAATAACGTTATTAAATTCGTGTGACATTGTAACAATACTTACTTTCTGTACAACACTGTTGACGGTGGCGACCCAACGTTTGTGATAGTACACTCTTAAGGGGGTGGCTTCTTCCAAACCAGCTTCTATCCACGGATGTAAATATTCCTTAATGTATAAGTCCGCTGCGGAATTCGAGTGAGTACAAATTAAAATTTTTGCTTCCGGCTGGGTCAAAAGCTGTTTTATTGCCTGCGCCAGAGTATACGTTTTCCCTGTTCCAAATGGTCCAATCAGCAAGATGGGAGGCAGCTTTATGTTTAACGACGTCGTAATAGCATTAACAGCTTCTCGTTGTTTAGCATTTAATTTGGGCTCACAGGAATCTGACCATTGCTTTTTCGGCGTCCAAGGTATGTTTGGTTCTATTTCTGTGGCAGGAAATATAATTTTAAAATCAGTTATCTTGTCTACAGCATGGTGCCACTCACAATATGGCAATCGATTTAGTTGGAATTGTATGTCAACAAGAATCTCTATGTCTGATTTTAATTGCATACCCTCCACGCACTTAGATCCCAGTTTTAAATAGATCACATTCTTCCCCTTATCCTCTATAAGAGCTTCGTACACATGACGTTTTTTGTCCTTATTTCCTTCCTCCACTGGTGATATATAAACACTGGAACAGTTGGATAGAATTAAACGACCCGCTGATGTATCTTCTGAGACATCTTTGCCCAAATTCATTAATGCAAACAATTCACCTGACAATGAATACTTGGCCGTACTTGTAGCCATGCCTGCTGGAGTTAGAATATAGTTAGAAGTTATGCCCAGCTTAGTGCGCAAATTGAATCGAGCAATTTGTTCATAGCGTGCTATTTCTTCCACATACAACAACTCGTGTATGCGAGAACGATAGTTGTTTTGTGTCAAGCGTTTGTCCAATATGGTGGACTGTGTGAGAGTAAATGTTTGAGCACGAGGGCACGGATATCGTTCCAGCATTTCCTTTTCGTGCTTCAAATCATTAACATAAGCTTCAGTCTTCATGTGAGAGCCTATTGTGGTCTCGAATTTTACCAATTGTGTGTTAGAAACATCCCATCTAGTAGCTGAACTATTAATAATATCACGTCTTATTTCTTCAATTTTTTCAGCATCACTAACAGGCACCACATCTACACAAAGGTGCCTTACTAACAACGGTTCCGAACCTAAATCGAAACAAACTGCTTGACGAAACGTACCATAGATTTCCGTATGAAATTCTACAACGACTTCATGCTCTATTGTCATTTGCAGGGCAGATGATACATCTGAATTTTCCAACGGCTTCTTTGTTTCTTCCTTGTCAATCGTGCAATTTAATAATGATGATACAGAAGAAGCAACTGAAGCAGATGCTGAATGTTTGTTGGAAACCCATTCTTGATTAGTTTTTAAATCTAGTTCAATAATTGTGTCACCGCTTTTAATGGTCTTTATGGCGAAATGACTGCGATGAGCATCTTGCAACAAGGCCACAGCTTTCAAAGGTTTATTGTTTGTTCTTAAAATAAAAACCCATTCCCGCTTGGAGGATTTCGAACTGATACTGGTTACTAAATCCTGTTCGCACAGCGATTCGACTCCGTCTACCTTCTCCGACATAATTTTTTCTGGAACAGTCGACTGAATCCAGCGTTCTAATACTTGCTCTGTGTAGGATTTGCCATAAAGCTCTTTCTCGCAAGCTTTTTGCAAACGCATACGCCTGTATTCGAAACGATCCTTCCATTCGTTTAGTTCATCTGGTCCATGTGCTTCTACACACTGATTGCCGTAATGACATAACTGCGATTCACTCCATGCCTCACAAAGACTATAAGAGTCAAGTGTAAACCCACGAGGAGGTGGTCTCCACTTCCAGTCTCGTCCTTCATCGGACATAATCACATTTTGATGAGCCTCGGTCTGACAGTGCTGCCTTAGCTCGTTGCGTGAACCAAATGTTATAGCACAATATGAGCAGGTAGTGCTGTTGGCATTTTCACCTATACCACTCTCATCGCTAATAGACTTGTTACTACCAGACACTTTGAGGGCTGCCAACAGGTCGGTATTCTTTTGCATAATCGCCGTTATGTTATTGCTCGAACCATTTTGTGTGGGATTTTCGCGTTTTTTAACGCCTTTATTACTCAGCGGTTTGCTGTACTTATCGAGCGGCAGATTATTTGTGGCCCAATGATCCAGCTTAGTATCGAGTATAGCCATTTCGTCTTCTAAGCGGGAGTTGTTAATTTTTTGTGCTGATTTATTACCACCATTAAGCATTTGTATAACTGATTTATATCGCTCTAGAGTCTTGCATATATCAGCAAAGCCTTGTTGATGCTGTAGTTCAGATATCCATTCAGTTAAGAGCTTTTCGGCATCCTGCAAGTAAAATCAAAATATATTATTAATTATATGTTTTTTTGAAATTATATATATATATATATATATATATATATATATATATATATATATATATATATATATTATATATTATATATATATGTATATATATATATATATATATATATATATATATATATATATATATATATATATATATATATATATATATATATATATATATATATATATAATTATTATTAACCAAGCAAATAACGGGTAGGCTGCAACAAAGAAAACCCAAGTAAACGAAAAAATTTTATATCGATCTTTGTAGGAAAATATTTTTATGACTAAATTATAGGAAAGAAAATGGTGTCAGAATTATTAGTGCAGTTTAAACAATCCAGACGGTTGATTTGAATAGAAAAATTATATAAAATAACAAGCAGCGCTATTTTAATAAGTGATTTCCACACAAATCGTTTACTCTAGTCGGACTGCACTATTGCCTTTTCTAGTGAAATAACAAATGGCAATGGTCTTAAACTGTAGAAGAAGCTGGACTGAAAGAACTCGAGAGTTATCAATATTCCATTTTATACATTGCAGCTTTGAAAATTGTTGAATTGATTTCTCGGCCGAAAAGCTTTGTTAGGATGTATGAATAGAAATAGTTCAAAGTAAATATAGTTTTAAAGTATTATGCATACTACAGAAAGGGTTAAGGTTTGAAATTCATACGCTTATTATGTCGAAGGAGTTAGTAATGGCTATCTTTGTAAGACTGTCGGAGGGCTTAAGTGCAGGAGGTGGAAGGTTGCCTTCCCTTTCTTTTCGCTTTGGCAGTTTCTGCATACTGCATATGTCATAAGACCAATATTTATGGCGTTGTTTTTGTATTACATACAAACAAAATTATGTAAGATTCAAATATTTGGAAAGCCTTGTGTATTTAGAAGCACAGGTTAAAAAATATATGTAATCAATTTTACACTCACCGTATATTTTTTTAATTTACACAAAGCATGCACCAACCATCGTCTTGTACGTGAAACACTGGCCAAACAATCCGTTTGTTGTTCACTTAACATTGACAAAATTTTGCGGGCATCATTTAAACAAGTCTCATATTTCCCCAATTCTAGTAGGCACTCACATCGGCCCAATAAACAAACAATATGACGATCTTTTTGGGCACGGTTACTAACAAGAGGAGGTGATGAGAGAATTTGATCATAAAGTGTAGCAGCACGAGACCAATTACGCCATCTGACATTGTCGTGAGCCTGCATTTCCTTGTCGGACATGTCTATGTGAATGAGTTTTGTTGGTATTTTCTTGAAATTTACTTTTTAAGGATTTATTTACTTCTTATTTATACAAATGTTATGTCGTTTAAAGGACGCCCACCTCAGACGCTTGTAAAATGTGTTTTGTTTACTTAATTTACAATTATATTTTACAATTTCTTTAATTGTGTTCTCCAAAGTTTTATACATGCTTGGTTAGGACATTTTGGCAAAAAATAGTAATTTAAATAAATCTAAAAATATTGAAAATTATATAAGATATTATTGTTAAAATAAGAAAAATTATAATTGTTCTGTATGTAAATAAGAAAGTTGATACCATGCGGCATTTTTTTCTAATAGAAAGTATATTTCAATTAATGTTAAAGAAATAAATTTAATGGACACCGGGTATTCTCTATAATGCTTTAAAAGGGTTTCATTTATTAATTTTGCACAAATATTTTTATACACATATAAATGTTAGAGGTATTCTCGTTTCTTTTTTATAAATATTTGTTTTTTTCAATATTTTGTGTAATTATTATTCTTTGTTTTTCTTTAACATTTATTTCATTTTTTTGCATTTCTTAGTGTACAGTCATTTTTTCTTGCTGGTATGCGACCTTATTTCGCATTTTTACATAAAATGCCAGGATTTTAGAAAACATTAACTTTTTACTATTTATAACCCATCATTATTACTAAATTAAATACTTTTAGATGTATTAACACCAAATTTTTACCAAAGAAATAAGAAAAAAATCATACCGTCCTAACACTGCTTTCGTATATCGGTCGAGTAAAGACACCGCATAGTGTTGAACGAAGTAGCACTACTCAGGAGTATAATTGATTCGAGTAGTCGAATTTTACACTACTAGAATATACTTATATGTATTAAGAAGACGAATGGACTCTTTAGAAAAATTATATTTTTTACTTTTAAAGTTTAATATAAATTAAAATAATTTCATCACCAACTTAAAAGCATCTTTAGCTAACATTTAATATGTATATATTGCTATGTTTACAACACGATTACTTTATATTGCCGTCGTTTTTGATTGCACTAAGAATCAAGTGTCAAAAAACAACAAGAATTTGTTTATTAAAAGAAAATACTAAGAAGCAATGTTGCCGTACTAATCATATAAAAGTACGAAGTGTTTTAGTTTTAATAAACTTCAGTTATTACATAAAATCAAGTCTGACTTCATTCTCACTTTCAACTGAAGCAATGAACTTTATTTTATATCTAACGAAATATTAAATAATAATTAATAATATAATATCCATTATATAGTATCTTATAATTTTAACAGTCTGGCCATATTTCTACTATTTTTTTCCTTTTGCATATACATATGAACATTAATTTTATGATAAATTTTCTATAAGAAATAATAGATTACATACTTTTATATATAATTAAAATTATTCTTTAATATTCTATTTACTTTGTTTCCTTTTTGTTAAACCATGTTTTTCTAGTCAATTTTTTACTATGTTATCCATTTTTTCATACAGCTGTTATTTCAGTATGTATTTCATTGCAATTTTTCTCAGCCACTTTTTCACTTTTATGTTATTCACAGTTTTTATTGGTTATTACGTCACTTTGTATTATTTTTAAATCGTAATAACACTCACCTTAAGTTTTTAGTTTATTCGAAGTGTTTAAAACTATTTTATGCACTAATTTTTACATTTTTTCTAAGGAAAATTAAATTAAATAAAATTTGTAAAACTGCACATCATGTACAAAAAGAATTTACACAAAAAACTAAACGAGTTGCCACACTTTAAGGTTTATGTTACAAGTATGGTAGGAAAAGAAAAGAAAGTAAAACAAAAACAACATAGTTGCTTGCGAAAGTATAACACATAAGAAGTATATAAGCAACAACGGTTTTTAACGGTATCAATGTGCACAGTGGTCACAATACTTCTAATGGGGTATATGCAAGAGGAGAGTAATAAAATTCTGATCGTTTTTCGCCGGTTTACCGCTATGTAAATAAAAATTATGTAAATTTAATTAATATGTATTTAATATTGGAATACCCAATAATGTTTATGTTAGAAAAATTGCATTCATATTAACCTTTCTATGTAATGCTCTCAACTGTATTGTTACGCAATAATTTATGCCCCTACTAAGTACATACATACATACGCCGTTTCTGCATTATACATACTTATGTACTTATGTAAGTAAGTATATTAAAAACTAAAAAACATTTAGTCAGCAAGAAGTACTTGCATTATAACATACTAATGTACATAATCAGTTATTACATCTTACAGACTATTTTTAATATTTTGATTATTTGCTGCACATTTCTCTTCAACATGAACAAAACTCCTCTCCAAGAATGTGGCAGAATTGCCAAGGATTTTTATCAGTCTATGACACCCAAAAGAACAAGGACTTTTTCAGAGAACATGACAAGACGTCGCAAACCTTTTCTGTGTTCGGAAGATTGCCCAACTCCAAAAATTTATTTCAAAACGTCCAACAATAATTTCCGATATTCCAAGGAAAGGGAACCGCATATTGACAATGAGGTAAAAACGAAATTAAAGAGCCCCAATAACAAATATCGAAACAATTTTAAGCTAAATGACGCGGAAATCGATTTTATAAGAAATTCATCAGAAACAAGGTACACATTTGAAAGCTCTGACAAAATTAAAGAAGCTAAAAACAAAGTGGATTATTCAAATGTAGTCAATCTCGATGGGGAAATGGAAAGTTGGTTAGAAGTTAAAAATGCCATAGAAAAGTTAAGAAAAATTCGGAAACATAGTAGTGAAACAACTAAGATCCAACTGGCAACAAACAATACGGATGTAGAGATTAGCAAAGTTGACGAAAAAGTGGACTATTCAAAAAGAAATCACGACAAACAAATGAAAACACAAAACGAAGAAGCAACAACTGAAAATGGTACATCCAATTGTAGTACATCTCAAGTTAGCGGATATTATTCTAATGACTCCTTCAATGAAACAGGTTCTTTCTTGGACAGCGAAACGTCTGTAGAAAACTTGAGCAATCATGAGCCGTCAAAACCATTAACAAACTCTACATTTATCCACTTGACTGAAGAAAGTATAATTGAATGCTTAAACTTAACAAAAAGTGAAGAAGCTTTTGTTTCAAAAGACAGTAATGAAATAAAACCAAACGAATCAATGCATAATAACGAAACTAATATTAATGATGATTCACATTTGGCCATTTCTCAAACCCAAAACATTCAGGTTCCTTTGATTATCATTAATGAAGTGGATATCGATAAAAGTTGTGAAAAGAAGGAAACTGAAATGGCAAAAGCCAAAATCTTAAAAGTTTCTACGATTCATAAAACTTCCGACTATGAAAGTAATAAAGAAGTACAGAATAAAATGGAGCAAGTTGAAATTTCGAAACAAATGAAAATAAAAGACAAAGTTATGGCTGAATTATTACAGGCAAACAATTCCCCTGCCTTTCCGAAATTGAAACATATATCTAATAAGCAATATAAGAAAGTTAGCTGCCACGATAGTAATAAAATTACAAAAGCCGAAAACAATGTTAAACAGCAAGATGAACAATATGTCGGTAATACGCAATATAATAAAGTTGGCTGCGACGATAGTAATAAAATTACAAAAGTCGAAAATAATGTTAAACAGCAAGAAGAAGAATATGTCGGCTTCTTTCAATACATATGGAGCTCGATAAAATATCAGTTTGTTTCAAGGCCTTCAAACAACGGGAAAAAGTTGGAAGTAGGCCTGGAAATGCAGAAGAGTGAAGGAAATGATGAGAACAAAAGTAAAGATGCTGACATATCAAAGGATGAGAATAATGAAAAGGAAGCACCTAAAATTATTAAACTTGGGGATGAAAACCAAAAACAAGGGGATACAGAACAGGAAAATAAACAAGACAGTTTTGAGGATATTAAAGAAGAAAATAAACTAAGAGTAGAAGAACTGAAGCAGTCAAGTGATTTAATCCAAAATCAACATGAAATAGTAAATTTACAAAATGAAACCACAATTTTGAAGAATGATTTGGAAGCTAAGGAAAATCAAAAAGAGCCCGAAATCGAAAAAGAAATGTTAGAGCTCGTAAATTCATTTGAAATAATAGAAAATGTAATGGATCACAGCAAGAATACTCCAATTAGGACCATGAAATCATTAAGCGGAACAAAATCTCATGAATGTACAAGTTATCTTGAAGAAAACAAAAAACAGTCTTTCAACCAAAATGTCTCACCTAACCAGACTAATAAAATCAATAAAGCAGATATATTAGAAAATCAAATTACAATCGATAATATAGAAACCAAAGACATGAAAATGGAAGCAATCAAAGACTTGAAAATGGAAGAAAGGGAGAAAGTCAAACAAAATGAAATAGAACCGAAATCAACGAATCAAATCAAACAATTTCCAGCAAGAGAAAAGTTAAATGAAATTTCCAATGGAGAGCTCGATACAATAGAAATTATGGTGGAGAGATTTACGGAATTAGAGAAAGCTGAAAATAAAAACTCCGAAGAAAGTTTAAAAAAATTTAACAATCTAATGGCCTTAAGAAATAAACAACTAAAGACAGAGTCACAAACAAAAAATAAAAGATCTGCTAGTTTTTAAAAGAAACTAATAACTATTATAGAAATAGTTATAAGGTTTTAAACAAATTTAAAAAAATTTTCAAATATGTCCTTCTTCTTGTTTTTGCTTTGTAATTAAATTAAATACAATTTGAAGAAGATCAACATAGTTTATATTCTTTTCACTTTGATGTACTATGTACGTATATTTGTTTGTTTAATTATAGTGCAATGCTTTCTAATTTTTAAAAATAATTGTTTATTAAAATTTTTTCATTTTATAACGTTAAAAACATTTTTTCATTATTAGTGTCATTATTATTTATTATTATTGTCAATATTTTTATTACTTTTTATTTATAATTAATTATAATTAAGTTCAACGAAATTTCCAAAGAAGAGCTCGATACGGTAGAAATTATGGGGAGAGGTTTACAGAATTAGAGGAAGCTGAAAATAAAATTTCCGAAGAAACTTAAAAAAAATTTTAACAATCTAATACCCTTAAGAAATAAACAACTGAGTCAAAAGCAAAAAAAAAAATTATAAATAAATGCTAGTTTTTAAAAGGAACTAATAACTATTTTAGGAATAGTTATAAGGTTTAAACTAATTTAAAAAATTTTAAAAATGTTCTTCTTGTTTTTAATTTGTAATTAAATTAAATACAATTTGAAGAAGATCTAAATAATTTTTATTATTTTCACTTCGATGTATCTTTGTTTAATTGTAGTGCGATCCTTTCTAGTTTTTAAAAGTAATTGTTTATTGTAATTTTTTCATTTTATAACATTAAAAACATTTTTGTCTTTATTATTTATTATTATTGTCAATATTGTTATTATTATTTATTATTAATTAAAAAGAAATTTAAACACAAAAGAAGTTTTAAGAATTTATTTGGGATGCGTTAGTCTATAAGCAAAGATTAGCAATAAATAAATCTATAGACTAGGGTCGCACGTTTTGGACTAAATAAACGGAGACGGAGTTATGTTCTACAAACTATTCGCGATCAAAACACAAACAAGCTTCGACTTGGTTTGAAACCAAGAACAAATAAATGGATATATTAATTTTTTTACTTAAGGTCAGAGAAGGATTTCCAGTATTTCTTTAAAAAATTTGTGATTTTTTGACTTCCCGCTATCAAGAAATGGATGTTAATGATAGCACCCAAAATTTAATAACCACTTAACCTGTTAAAACAGCGTCAATTGGGGCAAAATTCATGAAAATCGATTGATACGTTATATATGTATACAGTATATATATATATATATATATATATATATATATATATATATATATATATATATATATATATATATAATTTTTTTATTGTAAGATCAACCATAGGGTAAGGTTAACAATAACAAGCCTTGATATAAAAAATTTTGTATTCACATACCTACATGTATACATTGAATTTCCAAGATAATTCCAAAATTTATTTTAATTATTTATTTTAATATTATTTATTTTAATACTAATAATGATAATAAAATAGTCTCAAACCAAATTCGAATATACTTTTATCCAAAACCAGGGGCCAGAGCTCTTTGTGTGAAAAAGTGGCCTGAATACATTTTTTCACATTTAATTATCAAAGTATGTAAAAATAATCTATGCAACAGTGAAATAAATAAGTTTGGCCTTAAGTGATTTGTATTTGTCCATTGAATAAATGAAAATTAAAGTAGAACCAATTGGAAATAAAGGCTAATTGGTCATTGTTTCACTTCCGTTACGTCTGTCTCAAAACGCCATTTTCTTCGGTTTCTTAAATTTATTATTATTTTTATTAAAAACAAATTACATCCACAACATAAAAAACATAAAATTTTGTTACATAATAAATATAAATAAATAAATTATACACTAAATACATTAAACATTTAAAATTGAATCTTATTCGCCCAAGACAGTTTTAAATTGTTGTCTAACACATACTATTTCATGCATTAGAATGGTACAATGATTTTGATTTGTTATGCCCATCTGATGCAGGTCTTGTAAAGTTAGCAAATGAAAAGCATATAAATCGATTTCTTCTCTTTGAAAGAGTCCACAAAACATAGAGAGGCCGCTGTGGTGCAAAATATTTGCCAATCGACTACACATAGGCTTGGCTGAAACAGGCGAAGCTTGTCGAAAAACTCGATTTTTATTTATTTGTAGATGATGACCATTTTGTATTTGTATTTGTTGCTGTTGCTGTTGCTGCTTTGTAATTTTTTGTTTCAGATGAGCATTAGAGTTCAAATTCTGTGGAGCCTTATTGTTTATGGCCTTAAGAGGCGTACGGAGATTTGTAGGCGTAGCAGCACGATCTAAACTTCTTGTGGGTGTAGTACTAGCACCGTCATATGTTATTTTCACAACAGGAGCTTTGAGATTTGTTGCTCTGTTAGTATCCCCTTGCTTAGTATATCGACAATTGCATTGTTTGATTTGATTCTGTCCTGGAACCTGTTCATGTGTTTCAAACACATCCCGTATTTTTAAAAATTCCTCAGTATATCGTTTTGGTTGTAAAGAGAAAAATTTCTTATCAAAAGATTGACTGGCATGTCGTAGAAGCTTCGTTCGTTGTTTCTCGACACGATGCTCCTGGCGTACAATGTCAATATATTTATCTAATGAACCATCACCGCCAAAATTAAATTCAAATTTTGTATTCTCACTCAAGGGTGTTAGAGGGGTTAAAGGCGAATTGGGCACTGTTAATAAAATTTAATAAGAAATAGTCAATCAACTATTAATATTTAAATAACATTTGAGCAAATAATTTTTCTACTAACATGCTTGTAAATTACTGTAACGCTCCATTGTAAATAAAATTATTACAAGAATTTTTTAAAACGACCGCAAACACATCAGTAACAAAATAAGTTACATAGTTTAGTCGTAGGCTAAAAATTTAGTTACTAGAAATTTCAAAAAGAAAATGGCTATTATAACGGGAAATAAGCAAAAGGGTACAAAGCCAGATGACGTTTGTTCAGTCGCCGCCGCCAACGTTTGCAACGGTTTGCTTCAGATAACATATGAACGTGTCTCATATAAATATTTAATATGACTAACGTTCATAAATATCAAAAATACACATATAGTTGAAAACAATATACATACATAATTACATAATTCATAAATATATCTATTAATAAGCCTTATGTGTACATAAATATTGTGACAGCGATGTCAAAACAATCACTCGTCACACGTAGACGTGCTATGTATGGATATGCAAGTACTTGATTGTATGACTATAGTTGGACAAAAGCTGCGGCCACCATAGAGATATTTATTTTGCCGTCGCTGTAAAAATTGGAGAAAGGCTTAGTTTTCTTGTGTACTTCAAATTTTAATAAGACTAGAATGCATACATATAACGATTACCGTTATTTGTGGTTTTTGTCAATTGCTTTCCATAAAATGTATCTCTGTTTAACCTTAAAGAAGGGAAGATTTTTTTGAGATTTTGAGTGAAAAATTTTTGTTTGATACAAATTCAAAGCCAATTACAAAAATTAAATTATTTATATCTATGTACATACATATATAAGTATGTATGTATGTAGTTATGTAACTAGCTGAGGATTTTTGACATTTTATCGGTTTAAAACCAAATACGGCACTGATATTCATACATAGTATATGTAAGTATAAGTATGTGTATATACTTACATACTTAAGTATGTATGTATGTACATAAGTGTGCAAGTACATATATAATTTTAAATACAATTTTTGAGATTTTTTATATTTATATTATCATTGAATTATATTTCTTGCATTAAAATTTTTATAAAGGACTTTTTACCGATCTATAAATCATATGAAAATATAGTCGGTCGTGTTGAAATATGTATGTATATGTACATACATACATATGTAAAACGCCTTTATATATCATTTTTTAGATCAAGTTGCATTCAAAAATAAATATTAAAAAAAAATTTTAAAATTTTAAAAAGCCCAAATATTTCTTTTACTGCAACACATAGGATGTTGCACCTTAAATTAAAACTAGAAGTTTTGGTTGTTAGTGCAAGTTTATTATTTTTATGTAATATAAAATATCAATAAATTATAAAATTTAATTAAAATATACAGTAAATTTTACAATATGTATTGAAATAAATGTATGTACATACTATATGTAAATACTCGAATATTAAAAAAAATTAATAAAAATCGTCATTCAAATGCTTTCATCATTCGAATAAAAATTATCTTGTGAACTCCTCTTTACTCATTACACTTAAGTTGTTTTTCTATCATAGAAAGCCTTATATGCCTTTCTATCACTACACAAACTAATATTAAATAAAATAGTTTTACTTCAAAATAATAATAATAATAATCATTCAATTATATACCATATGTACATGTGGAGGGTTAATTGTGAATTTTGCATTCCTTCTTCATATTATTTCACTCATATACATATAATACAGTTAACTTTTACTAACTGTTAACTTGAGTATATCCATTATATTGTAGCTAAGCAGACAGATGCACTCATCAGCTAATAATGTTCTGCTTTTAATCTTTCATTTACATCAGTCAAACTTCTAAGAAAAGAAATATTTTTGTACGTGGAACAACGATGTTGTAGAAAAGTGGTTGCCTTGCTGTATATGCGAAGACTGATTTCAATATATTTTTTTACTGGGAGTTTTAAACATTAAGATTGATATTCTTAAAAACTATGTATAAAATGTCTTCTATGTTAGATCAAGTAATAAGTCTGACATCACCTTTGGCTAATTCAACAAAACTAACCAATAATGTATATGGGGATGCCCGCTATCAGAATAACAGTTCGGGTCGAATGACTTTAAGTCCCACCATCACTCCTAAATATCCACGGATGGCAACTATCAAAAGTTCTGCTACCACAAAAGCAATTCCAGTCAACCACTCAATAAATATTACAACAAATACCAATATTTCTATTATAGAAAATAGTAATGAAAAAACTTCCCGAAAATCTATTGGTAGCAAGACACCGCTTGTTGGACGTAAAATGGCCGTTAAGAAACCAGTCGAACCGTTCAAGGCCATTGCCTACGATTGCAGAAATAATGGTTTTACAGTGGAAAATATACTAAAGGAAATTAATATGACTAAATATCAGCAGTCCTTTAAAAAAATCGATGTGGCGAAATTTATGGAATTAAGAGAAATTGATTTGAACGCCATTGGTATTACTAGACCCGCAGAGATAAAAATATTCTTGGCAGCTATAAAGAAGATGAGAAATAATTTTGATTTATACTTAAATAACTAAATTGTCAATTCTATGTTTAATTTCTGTATTCTGCTAATAATTTGTTTATTTTATGGTCGTATGTATTTTATGTACTATGTGTGTTCCGTCTTTGCAATTTGTAATACTGGTATCTCGTCCTCATTTAAAAATAAACTTGTGTTTTTTAAACAATGATTAATAAGCAAAATGGTTTAGCTTTTTTATTTAGGGTATAATTGCTAAAATTAAAAAAAAACTAAGTATATATGTACATATGTACGATCTTATAATTAACCGGTCCGTTGGGATTGGTTTTGTGATAAATATTTTGTTAATTGAACTTTTTGAAATGCGTTTTAGAATTTGCTTGCGAAAAAGTTCAAAAACCTTCAATCTTTAAATACTCTAAAAACTTACGGACTTTGTTGAATTATATATTTGGAGAGAGGATTTTACAATAACAATATATGCATATGTACATACGTGATTTGTATTTTATACAAATAAATTGGTTATCCTGGCAACTTTGTTATGTATGGGCTGGAGTCCAACATGTTGGTTGCAACAAATTATGATGAAACAAGAAGCTGAGACTGACATTTAAGTTGATGATAATTTAAATCATTTAATAATTAAATCATGTTCATTAAATCTAATGGAAAAATAAAAAAACAATAAGATATAATATTTTGACCTAAATACATATATACATATATTTCTAAAGTTAAGTTCGATTGTACTAAACACTCGATTTTTTTTATATGTGCATGCATACTGTACATACAGAAAATACTAAGTTGTGGATTTTAGCTGGATTTTTCAATTAAACGTGAAAAATTAAACAAGTTTGGAATTAATATAAGGTTTATAAATATAATAATATAAACACTGATATTCATTTTAATTGAATGAATGCTTTATAAGCATAAATCTTTCAAGTGAATTAAGTCTTAAATTAAAAATGAGCATATTCGCAGCAGTGTCTACTTCTTCCCAATGTTAGTTCATTCTTTAATTGTGTAAATGCCTTGCAAGTATAAATGTTAACCAAGGGGAAGCTTGTTTCTAACAGTTTCATCAACCTTTGCATATATTTTTATATCATTAAGGCTAAAGTTTACTTATTTTGTCCTCTATTAAGCTTCAATCAAAATTTATATTAAGGGTTTAATGATGTATATATAAGATTTATATACTTGTTTTATTATTTAGCGCATTTTAATTTTTATACATAAGTATATAGTATATATAGGTATGCACTAAATTTCCTTCAGAACTCTATTCCTGTATGTATGTTCAACATAACTTGTGTGTTAATAAATATTTTATTCTTCTGGCAACCTCAATTGGACAAAAAAAATTGACAAGAAGAGAAGAAAATTAAAAACACATGTTTGTCTTGCATAAGCCGGCATGTTGTGTTTATATACTCGCTCTTTTCCCCAAAAAAGCAAAAACAACTGGAGCCATTTGCTTGTAAATAAGAGTTCAAAACAAAACACAACAATCGTAGCAACACGAACGTGTTCTATTGTGTTCGTATCATACCAAAAACATTGAAAGGTTTGAGATAATTGTAAATAAAATAATGCAATCTAGCTGTTGCTAATTTAGTAGCAGTTACAACCTCGTGGTGTTCAATTCGGTGTTTGGGCGGTGAGTACGATTTTTCGCGTAAAATTTATTTGAGTGTTTTTTAAAGAATTGAGAAAAAGTGTAAAAACAATTAAAAGGGAAACAAATAATTAAAAGTTAATCAATATACATACAAATAGTGCATATCGTAGTTATATTCAAGAAATTCTATGCAAGCAAATCTTTTTTGTCAAAAAATAAGTGCCATTTTACAATAACAGCAAATTGGTTACGTACGTGCATACATACTTACATGTACATACATATATGTACATAAAGCAAGTGTCTATACATTAAATTTTCCTTATTGTTGGCTTTTAATTAACAATATTATTGGTACATTTCTTATTTATTTAAAGAAATTAAGTGATTTTGTTACGAAAAACGGTATTTCAATTGAGGAGAGAGCTTGAGTGTATGCGTTTCTTTTACACTTTGTGGGTAAGTTGTTGTTGGAGTTGCTCCATTCCATTTTGTTTTTTTTTTATATTTCTTTAATATTGAGTGATTTATGTTACTGCTGTTGCTATTGTTGTTGGTCTATTGCGAATTTATGGTGTTTTGAAGTGTTCATGAGTTTGCATGCAAAATTAACAAATAAATGAACAGTTAAATTAAAACAAGCAAAAATATTGGCTATATAAAAGAATTAGCTAATTATGTATTGGCGTTTTCCAGTTTACTTACGAAAGCAATAACAACAAGTATTATTTACATACATACATATGTACATACATACATGTAAAAAAAAACCAACAAAGCAATAATCAACAAATTGTAGACGAAAAAACCGAAAACACTTCAATATTAAATTTATGTTGAAAAAAAAAAAAAAATAAAAAGCATTTTTAGCCCAGATACATTTTAATAACAATTAACTTCGCTTCTGTTACATACATACATATCTACATTGTATGTGTACATATGTAAGTAAGTATGTACGAGTATTTCTACAAATAATAGTAGACCCATACATATGTACATACATACATATGTACTTATGTACATAACTATAATTTATATTTTATAAAAAATAAATGCTGAGTTGCCGACTTAAGCTGAATTTTACCATTTTGTTGGATTTAAACCGATTCCAGTTTAAAATTTTTTAAGCATAGACTGACTGACTATTCTGTGATTTAATAAAGTGTTGAAACTCTGATAATCTACAGATTTTAAAATTACAATTACAACAAAAATGTGAAATGAATGGCTATATAGAGGAAAATAGTCCTCTTGCAAGAATTAAGCGAGGAATCTATAACAAGTCATAATTATTTAATGTTATTAACACTAGTAGATTTTTTAGTACATGTCAACATAAGTATATTTTGCGCGAGTAATTGATAAATATAAATAATTAGATGCAAGTATGTATACTCGTATGTTATTGGGATCTAATAAGTCTAGGACGTTTGTTCTCGAGTGTTAAACAAAATCTTCACAGTTCTTTACTAGTGTTTGCAAAGTATTGAGCAGATGATTGGTGGGTATCAAGGGTTTTAACCTTGTTTTGATTATTCTATGAAAATGTAACCAAAAACATATTGTGAATTTTATCTCTTGAAACAGCAAATCAAGCGTCAAAGATTTATTTCAAAACCTGTTCAACGATTAAAATCATTGCGAAGATGGAAAACAAATTATATATATAATTAAAAAATGTATAAAAAAGACTCGGAAGAAAATACTCAGAATACAATTAAAAAATATTGTCACATACTTATGTACATATGCATATAAATATATTGCATACATACATATCGAAGTTGTCATAATTTGAGTTGGCTGCCATTTTGTTATAAATGAAAAAAACTGTTTTCAGAAAAAGTTTTATTGGAAAGAGCAAAATTTATGATATTAATTGGAGAAAATTACATCGCTCTAATGGCCAACCTCCCGAGTTGATGCATAATTGGCGTCGTTTTAGGCATTTTGAATTGTTGCTTGCAAAAAACCATCTGTTTCGAAATTGACAATTTCTTCTTAAACTTATGATTTCAAGACTTCTAAAAAAGTGATATGAGGGGATGGTTATTCATGCATTTCATGTGGGTTCTTTGTGTCCCTTAATGTGTTCATAATGAGCTTCGCGGTTAATTATGATTTTTGATATGAAATCATCATCCTCTTGCACCAAGTTTAACAGAATATGACAGAAACAATAATTCCATGTTCTTGAGGTGTATACCGATCCATGGGTTGTAGACAACTAATTCTCTATACATATAAGTATCTGCATCATGAATGTCAAAGGACAGTGATACTTAGCAGCCAATTCAATTATGATATTACTTTTGTACCACCTGTTACATACTTATATTATGTTTTTTTTTGGCCGAAATAATCGTAATTTGCGATCTTTTGATAGCAATGCATATTGAATGGGGAATTCTATTTGATTCACAGTCGTATTCGGATAAACAAAAGTGGACAATTTCTGCAAACGTTTTTCGCTTAAGCATGACTTTCATTCAAACAGCGAAAGCATTATTTTTTTTTTAATTTAACATTGAATGCATTAAATCACACAATTTACAAAATTCCAATTTGCAAAATTTTAATTTTTGGTCATAATTCGATTTATAAAACTATTTAATTTATAGAACATGGCTGAGTGTAAAGTGGAAGCTTAGGCGAACTCGGGTGGTTCATGGGATGTTATTTATATCAAATACAGTGGACCAAAGCGGATAATTTTATTGAAAGAGGAAGAAAACTTGCAAACAAATTAATTCGTTTGTGAAAACGATTTATTATGGGAAATAATGAAATAATGAGCTTATAAATAAATACCCATAATTCAGTATCTCGCCAACTAGCGGAAATGTGGCACCACGTCCATAATTTATACTCATCAAATGGTATGAACAGATTTCCATATATAGTACGTTTACAGCGTCAGAAAATTAATTCATATAGTGGTATATAAAAAAGTACCCTGTTGTGAAAGAGAGAAAGTGCTATCTCCCGTCTTGTATGTCATGTGTTCTTTGTTAGCTGTTGTAGTTGTTGCCAAGCGACTCTGCCATCTGAAAAGAAATTAGAGTTTCATTTTGTAAAATATGTTTTCCGTATTCTTCTAAAACCTAAAGCAAAAACTTTGTTTTTTATGGATCTAATCATTTAATATTAATACAACTAAACAAGTATGTAGGTATGGCAGTGTGTTGCAGCGGTATAAGTGCCCTTAAATCGTAGCACTTCATACCTTCTCAGCCAAACATGTCCTATGTACGAGTATGACTAAAATTTTGTTTTTCTTTCTATTTATCATCTCGTTTTACTACATAACACTATAATGGCAATAATAATAACAACAACAACAGTAAAAGAAATCCTCTAATTATCTACTAATTACAAGCTTTTAAAGGATTATAAACTTAACATACAAAAGACACTTAAAATTTTTTTATAAAGGGTGTATTTTTAAAGAACTTTGTGCTAGTTGGAACAGTCGACTGCTCTGCTCTCAGAGTGTCGGTGCTTTTGACAAGAAATTTTTATGTTATTAATATTCATAGCGTGAGTAGAAGAGCATTTGTTTATCTTTTTAAAGGGTGGGCTTGTTTTATATACAAGTGTTGTTGTAGTTGTTGGTACAAAGAAAGAAAAAAACTCCTTCTAAATTTGAGTTGTTTCTTCTTATTTTTAATAAAAATTAAGCTGAAAAACTTAAATACGAATTATGTACATAGTTCAATTCTACACTGGAATTCGTAAATCAAGTAAATCAAATGTTCTACGGCTTTGTAATCTGTTCCATGGGCTCTTTGTATTGAAGTCGAATTATTTTATATTATACTAGCTGACCCGAGCAAACGTTGTTTTGCCTTCAAATTTTATTTTCACTGCAAGTCTGGTTTCGTTGCAAAGTCATGGCGGATTGATATTTCGAAGAATGAAAGGTGCACTAAATCGGCATAGCAATTATTGTGCAAATACCGTTTACCGAAGCAGAAATAATGGATTTATTTATTATTGATAGCTGGGCCCGATCCACGTTGTTGGCCCCAAAAATTTTTTTTGGTTTGACTCCCACGCACTTTTCACGAAAAGAGGTTATATTTGAGTCGGTATCAGGCTAATTAACGCCACTACACACTGACTAAGGACCCAACGCCTTCAGCGAAACACAGCATAGGCTTATCGCGCTAATCCTTATCGGGCAAAACACAAAAAAAAACTAAATATTGCGCCATCTGTCGGACGAACTTCAAACTACACAGAAACACTCCTCACGCCCTATAGAACATGTATATAAAGTTTGGTAAAAATCGGTCCAGTAGTTTTTGAGTTTAGCGATCACGAGCATACACGTAATTTTTATATATGTAGAGATTAATTGCTTTTATTTTTTGTTAAACTTATTATTTTTAAAAAGAATAATATTTTTTAATAAAACAATCAAATTCCGATTTAATATATAAAAATTTAAGCTAAAATTTTTATTTTTGCCTTTTGCGTTCTCTATTGCTAACGAAAACAGAAGAATTTGAACTCCTCTTACACATTCATTTAGCGTTCTATTTTAGCTTTGCATAAATTCTTTCTCCACGCTTTATTAATATTATTTGCATAAACTTTCCTTAAGGACAGGGTACTGTGCAACGTTGTACGTCTATAACATCTTTACCTTCGGAATGGTCATTGTTGCTTTCACACAAATATAAATCAGCATGCCCCATAATATTAATTTAGCTTACCTGCTATTAGCTTAAAGGACATCCACAGGTGCTTCCACTAACAGGTTTAATTTAACAACAGTGTTTTGTCTATATGGAAAAATTCTGTTCTTTAAAAAAAATACATTTTTTCTTCTAAAATTTATTTCTCCCGCTTATCATCAGTGTTTAGGAATGCGAGTAAAAGAAATCATAAAATTTTTATTTAAGCAAAGAAAATAAAATTTGTTGCATTCACACTTACATTGAACTAGATTAGGGGTTTTGTGTTTTTCTTGTATTGTTTTTATTTTTTATTTATTAATCACAACACTTGACACAGATTCGTTCTTTAAATCCAACAACAACAAACAAGAAGGAGGCAGAAATCTTTTATATACATATGTATTTATTTATGTAGATTCCAATGTCTATACGTTCAATTGTGTAACATATTTTAAGCCAGAGAAATGCCAATATCCATTCGTATTCAAACAGGAAATTAAAAGGGAAGTTTTGCTATTTTCAGTAGAAATTAGAAAAAAAAACAAAACAGATTTACTTGTTACAAATTGATTTGTATTTCAGTCTTTAACACAGATAAATAGAGAATTTTAAGGGATAATACTCGTATGAATTGAAAACTAAATATATATATATATATAAATATATATATATATATATATATATATATATATATATATATATATATATATATATATATATATATATGTATTTATATATATTTTAATTTAAGCGTCTGATTTTATCAAGAACTATAAAACAATTTTGGAAAATAGTTTATTTTACTTTACCAACATAACAATTCCTTAAACATTTAACTAATCGCATAAAACTATTTTCGATTTTCTATATCGTCAACTGCAAAGCGGTTAGTGTATAGGATGGGATTGTCAGTAAAATTAATGAAATTAAATAAATTTTAGCAGCTGTTTTTCCTTTAAGCGGAAGTAAAAAAAATTTAAAAAATACAGTAAAAAAGTTAATGAATCATGAAAATTGAATACATTAAAATAAGTGAATACAAGGCGGCGCAAAAACAATGCGCCTTTTTTGCAAATTTCGCCAAATATCTGCTAAATATCATGAAAATATATAGAGAATTAGTTGTCAATAAGTCATGGAGCGATTATTTGACAAATTTTCAATCTGTTGTTTTAACGCAGCTTGAATTTCATCGACATTTTCCTGGTTGTTGTTTTCCATCTGCTCGAACATTAAGCGTTTGGCTGAGCGCGTCGTGTGAATTGAGTTCATTATAAATGTCGCAAGAAGTGACGGGCTCGTATTGCTCGTTCGACCGAGCTGCTTTTGGGACAACATTAGAGAGAACCCACAAACATAAATGAGATTTTTTACCCACAAGTTACTGAATTGGATCGGGATAATTGTTGGTTTCGCTTGCATCAATTTCCGGCTCAAGTGATTTCCCCCCGTTTTGCAGATTTGACCTGGCCGTCTAGATCGCCAGATCTAGCAGCATCAGATTTCTTCCTTTGGGGCTTTTTGAAATCTTGCGTTTAACACAAGCAAGCACAAACCTTGCAAGTCATCAAGTCAAACATTGACGAAGAAATTGCCAATTCGGAGTTGTGTAGCAAGCAACTATTCCAAATGCCTTAAAATGGGTGCAATTATGCATCAACTCGAGAGGTGGCTATTTGAGCGGAATAATTTTTTCCAATTAGTGTCATCAATTTCACTGTTTCAAATAAACTTTTTATTAACATAGCACTTTTTTTCCTAATATTACTTTACGCCACCTCTTACTTAATGGTGTTTCCTTTGAAAAGGTTTTCACTAGCGGATTTTCTTGCAGGCGAAGTTAATAAAAAATTTTAAACTAAACACAAACACAAAAGTTAAGAAATTTCGTTTTCAATTTAGCGTTTTCTATTTAAGCGGCATTCTCTTATGCGAATTTGACTCTTTAGTCTTTGAATAGGATTCTTTTTTTAACAAAAGCTTGTCATCCTTAAAATATCTAATTCGAATTTTAAAGATACTCGTAAGTGATTGGCAAATATGAAATTTAAAATTTAAGTTGATACTTGTATTATTTATGGCTTATAAGCAAATATTTTAAAAGAAAGCTAATTTTAATGTTCGTAAAATTTTTTAAATCCAGAAAAAATTGAAAACGGAAATGAGGATCCAACATCAATGAGGAAAACTCAATTTTAGGTTGGAATTAAAAATTGAGTTTTGTTATTGTTAAGTATTTTTTTTAATAAAAATTTTAAATTATTATTATTTCTTAGATGGACTTTTTCGAAATTAATAAAAAACAATAATTGCCCTTTGGGTTTATACCACGCAATTTTAATTTGCCTTGACCGGTAGCAAAATATAACGAAATGAAAATAAAACTCCTTCGAACTAGAGAAGCAGATTAAATGTAGTTTGAATTGAAGATTTTATTGCTCCAATGTCTAATGACGGCCATTTGAAATCACGTTTATACGATCATGAACGCCAATATCAATTGATTGAAATCTATCAAAAACGAAAATTTTTTTTGTTATTATCTTGTTAGTTCTAAAATGAACACTTCAGTTAATGTAGTAAAATAATTTCTAAGGCTAATGCTACTCGCAATTACAAATCTGTAATTGGAAAAAAATTTAAATTTCTATTACTTTTTTTATTATTCAACAAGTAAAACCTTATCACGTTAAATAACATACTGCTACAACTCACTAAACCTACTCAGCTTTCAATTAAGAGATTTGGAAAATCCCCTTAATTGAATATTTTCGCTTAGTTTTCGTTTCGGTTTGTAGATTTAAACAGGTACAAGTGCAAGTTTAATTATTTTTGTTTTGTTGTCTTCAACAACAATTACATATTAATGCTATTTTTAAGCTAGTAAATAAATCTCAATTATAATACTAAATACAATAACGAATAAAAGCCATGCAAATGTGAATTAAATGCATTTCAGCAAGAATAAGTAAATAAACTAGAGAAAAGCAACAACAGCACAATAAATTCAAAATACAATTGTTGTTTAGGTAGAAAAACAACAATATACAGTATGTCAGGAAACACTTTGCAAAATAGAATTTAGTGTCTTTAATAATAGAAATTAGATATTTTTCACGAAAACATTTTTTTCTGAAACTTAAACTTAATTTAAACTGTAAAATATTCGATATTCGATGTTCTTCCAAATAGTTTTCCATAAGACCTTCGAGATATTCTCTCAATTATTTATTGTGGGTTATAGCTGGCTTATATATCCGACTTACGTTGCTGTTAATGCTATCAGTCAGTCAATAGGCTTTCAACTTTTATAAAATTTTACTTTAGCTTTGAACAAACATTTTATAAGAAATTGTATTCGAAATACTACATTAACTCTTTTATGATTTGTTGGCAACGAACAAGCTGATGATGTAGATATAAAAACGATTATAGTTTCATTCGAGTAGTTAAATATAGAAAAAACGTTTATTATTTCAAAGTAAAAAATATATATTTTTGAAAATTATGAGTTCAAATTATTAGTTTTATGAAATGAAAATAGCAAAAACAGAATGAAAAGGGATGAATGAATTCACAACATTACGAATATTCTTATTCGAATCAAGAAAATATTCGAATAGTTAAATTTTTAATTTTGTTTTGATTGTTTGTACATTACAAACATATTTTTGTATACTCGTATTTGTACATTTTCTTTATCATTTCACATAAATTTCATAAAGCATTTTGATTCAATTGTATAATATACTAAATGAAGGCGGCTCAATAAGTTCATGACTATTTGAATGGAACACAGGTCTTTGAGCCTATCCACATTGTCCAACTTTTCTCCAATTTTTTATCTCTTCCAAAAATTAAGATTTGTCGAGGTCATTTGTTCGTGAGATGACTTCATCATTGGACTCAAATCTCTCTTCGACGATACGTTTCTTCCGGTTTGGAAACAAGAAATAGTCAGTTGAAGCTAAATCCTCAGAATAGGACGGATGAGAGAGCAATTCGTAGCCTAACTTACCTTTGCATTGTCCTGTCCTAATGAAAAAGAAGTTTTTCCTTGACCAAATGCGGTAGATTTTTTTCAAATCCTCATTAACCCTCAGTTTTATACTCTTTTAAAGGTCATTGCCAAAAATTTATTGGCTGGCAAGCCCACGGCCAATTTTGAAGGCGATTCACCTTCAGAAATCCACTGCTTTGACTGCTGTTTGGTGTTTGGTATGTTGTGACTGACCCATGTTTCGTCAATTTTTAGGAAACGGTGCAAAAACCCGTCCATATTACGCCAAACACTCGCGAATGCTCTTGTGGTCGATTGTGCGCAAACACTGCAACCATCTTGCAGAAGACTTTCTCATACCCAAGTGGTAATTCAAAATTAAACCCACTGCTCCATGTTATATGCCTATGACTTCCACGATCTCTCGCACTTTCAATGCCAGATCGGCCAACAGCATGCCTTGATTTTTTTCAATTGTTTTGGGTGTAGAGACCTCCTGAATTTTTCATAATGTGAAAAAAGTTAAAAATTCAATTATAAATTCAATTTCCATGTATGTAATAATTTTTAAAAAATTATAAGATACATAATTGTGGACACTAACACTCTATCCATTTAATTTCTGTAATGAATTTTTTCTAAAGATTGATGACAAAAAGTCATCTTCGTAAAGGTAGAGGAATATACAACAAGCTCATGAACTCTGTTTCAAAAATGCCATGTTTTTTTCAGTCCTACCCGTATTGTTTTCTAAAACTTCCAAAATTTTTTAAAAATTATGACATAAAATAATTTAATTAAAATTAAAACAAAAAATTAATTAACGAAGTTAAGCCTGAATAATAAATTAGTTTTGAAAAATACATAAAAATACATAAAATCAATTTTATGAAGTTTAAACAAAAAATTGGAACAGAATATTCTCCCTTTGCAGAAATTTGCGGGACAAACTGTATGTAAACAAATATAAGGAAAAATAAGCAGCAGAACTAAAGTAAAAATAAACAACAAGATACAACAATAAACGAATGACTGAATGCATTAGATGGAGGAAAGAAGATAAATAAGAAGAAAAACTAACAAGTATAAGAACTAAAGAAAATATTTATAAGGAGCTTTTGTTCATCTATTAAACATTAGATTTTTTATTGAAGCAGACAGAAACCAGCAACACTATTATACGAGTACCATTAAAATAACAACAAAATTAAGAAGAAAAAAGTACAAGGAAAAAAATTCTCTATCAGAATCCAGTTTTTGTATGCTTGTTGTCATTGGCCAATTCACACCTGCAACGAAATTTCAATGGACCAAACGGCCAAACCAACAGTCAGTGTCAATGTGACATTTACGAGTACATGGAGGGAGTTTAATAATGATAATGAAAACATCTTGGTGTTGGCCATGGCAAAATCTAAACAGCGTAAAGTCAATCGGCATAAGAAGTCAGTCAGTTACAAACTTTTGCTTTTTGAAGGTTTTTCGTTTAATATCGTAATTAGATTAATGGAAAAAAAGGAAGTTTGGGGATGGGGGAGGTTTGAGAAGTTTCTAAAAAAATAAATTGTATTAAAAAGAAAGTATACTACATAGACGCAAAATGTATCTCTTTTATGTCCTTTTGTGAGGTTTTGTCTAAAAAGTACCTTCTTGAATGGATCTTTTTGTTGGTGTTTTTTCCAGGAATGTTTTCAAAGCAATTTCTTTTAAATTAAGATGATGTTTTATAAGAGGACGAACTTTGCTGTTGATTGAGCAAAAATTAATGTTTAAGAGTGAAGATAATTATGCCGAACTAAGTATGTTACGACGTTATTAAATATTTATGAATATATTTTAAATATTTGTGACATATTTGGCAAATACTCCAGATGAAACTTTTTAAAAATATATTTATGCTAAATACGATTCTAATGTATTATTAATTTTTATCACTAAGTTTATGTCTGACACTGGTTGGGCCTAATAATTATTTATATATTTAAGATTTGAATACTTATTGTTAGTTCAGGTGTGAAGATACAATAAATAAATATAAGCGTGCAAAAAAAAAAAAAAAAAAATATTTGGCAAATACGTTTTACAATTTGGGACATATACTTATATCCTATATGTCTGTCTTCCTTCTTCGGAAATATAAACACTTTTCCGTTTTGGACATATTCGTGGGAAAATGTTAGAAAAACTAAGTACGTTTTATTAGGGGGCGAGACGAGACACCAAAAATGATTTGGTCTATATAAAAAAAATTATTTGATATTTGTTGTTGCAACAGTGCTGATTCTCTAAGGGATTCAGGAACTGCAAAAACTATGGTATATTACCGGACTAGACATTCCACATTTTAAAGGTAATTTATCCAAAATTTTTGTTCCGTAAAGAATTTTCACCAAAAAACGATTTGGTCTATAGAAAAGAAACTATTTGGTATTTGTTATTGCAACAGTGCTGTTTCCCTAAGGGATTCAGGAACTCATGCAAAAACTATGGTATATTACCGGACTAGACATTCCACATTTTAAAGGTAATTTATCCAAAATTTTTGTTCCGTAAAGAATTTTCACCAAAAACGATTTGGTCTATAGAAAAGAAACTATTTGGTATTTGTTATTGCAACAGTGCTGTTTCTCTAAGGGATTCAGGAACTCATGCAAAAACTATGGTATATTACCGGACGCGATGTTCTTCATTTTAAAGGTAATTTATCCTACGTTTTTGTTCCTTAAAGATTTTTTTTTCACAAAAAAGGATTTTTTCTATAGCAAAAAGTAATTAAATTTTTTTGGTACAACAGTGCTGCTTCTGTAGGAGATTTCGGAACTCATGAAAAAACTATGACTTATTACTTTACGAAATGTACTTCATTTTAACAAAAACGATAAGCTTTTTCATCCTCTCCTGTACTGGGTGGAGTAGCTTTAAAGTGGAATTTAAATCACCGGCCCATAAATGGGAGTTGTATTCCATTTTCGGTTAGATATAGGTGGTATAAATATTACACTGTGCTAAAAAACCGATGCATTTGAATGCTTCTCTAGCGACATGAAAAATGTGTTCAGTTTATCGAACATTACACTAGATTTTCTTAGCAAAAACACAAAGAACTTCTGATTCTTTCACACTGTCCTGTGTAACCCACCTTTAAACACTTGAGAGCTTTTCTAAAAATTGAGTTGTTTTCAAAACTAAATTTAAACTAATTCCAAAACATGTAAAAAAGTAAGAGTTCGAGGGAGCTGACTAAAATGAGTTGTTGCATAAATAAAAGTAAGGAAAAATAATTTTTTTTGTGAACATTTGTGAAGTATACTCGTACATTTATAGGATATGAATACTTGACGAGAATTTAATAATTTCTCTTTCTGTTAATAATAAAACGCGCTAAATTAAACATTTTTTAGCTTAAATTTTTTTTAGGAAAATTTTTGTAAGTAAGGGCTTATGGGAGATTATAAAAAAAAATTTAACAAAGAGCCTAAAATATAGGCGTAGCTAGATAATTTTCTAAGGGGTCTACAATATCTGAGAACTTTTCTAGGAGGCTACAATCATTTAAAATCGAGGAAAATTGTGTCATTTATAAGAAAATCCATAAGAAGGAAAAAGTTCTTGGGGCGTATAAAGTTCATCCTGGGGGAGGCTATCCATGCCTACGGCTTCCAACACGTCTATTTAAAACATTTAAAGACTTTTATTATATTCTGATTACAAACGTAGCAAATATTTCATTTTTGAAATTAAGGACATGCAAGGTATAGGCAGGTCCTTGAAAACCGCACGACAAAAACACAGAGGAAAAAAGAAAAAAAAGCTTTAAAAACATTTTCCAATACGCGAATTATTACAATTAACGTTAAAATTAAGAGATTATGGGTGATACGTCTGTTCCTGTACAATTTTTTCCAAACATAATTTTTTTTCCGTATTTTAAATACAATCGGGGTATATATTCCTTAAAACCTAAACCTAAAATACCATAATTCACTTTGAATGTGTTAGACTCAGCAAATCTATAGCATTTCTGCTAATCTTTTTATAAATGTTAAAGCAACCATTACCCTGATTATCTTGTCCAGACACTATTTGAGCTTTTCTTGAAACACATTCCCTCCACAATTGATCGTTTACATATTTAAGTGAAATGATTAATTGCTTTTTATATGCATCTAAATACTCTTGTTTTAACTCTTTGAATCCATTTAATGTTTTCATAAAACAACAAACAAACAAATAAAAAACCACTTTTATAGCATTATTATCTCTTTAACAATAATTCTAGTGATTATAGCATTTTTGGTTGGACAAACTTGCAACGGCTGCTACAAACTGCACTTGGTAACAACATTCACATACACATACATACATACATAGTTTCCTATTATCTCTCCTAGTGGTTTAAATAATAATATTGTTTGTTGTTCGCTCTTTTTCTTTCTTTGCATAAATCGTTTTTTATGTGTTTCCACTCCCAACAACTTATAATGTATAATAATAAATATATAAAATGTTGTTGGTTTTTTCTTTCCATCTTTTGAACTTTTTTTACCGCAATGAGCCACAGTAATTTTTGTGTAATTTTTCATTTGCTTATAAACTTGTAACAGGACCAAATAACTGGCAGAGAAAGTGAAAAATAGAACAAAGTGGCAAAAAAGTAGTAAAAAACTAACACATTTCACACAAAAACGTAACGAAGTTGTTTCCCTATGGCGTGTAATAAAAGGAACCGGCAGGAAAACTGGCCAGCATAATATGAATAATATATGTGCTACTAGTGAATTTAATTCGGATAGATAAAAATATATTTAAAGAATTCAAAAGGTACTTTCAAAGCATAATTGTTCTAAAAGGTATTTTTCCCAATAAATAGCTTTTTCAAAAGGTAATTTTGTCATTAACTTTTCTTTTGGAAAGCACTTTTTGCAAAAGGTACTTTTCCAAATTTAATTTTTATAAAAGATGCCTTTTCTAGAAAGTGCTCTATTTAAAAGGTACTTTCACCAAAATAATATTTTTGTCTAAAACGTACTTTTTTCAAAAGATATTTTTTCTAAAATGTGTTTTTTTAGAGCGTACTCTTTCCAAAAGGTACTTTTATCTAAAGGATACTTTATCCAAAAGGTAATTTTCCCAAAAAGAATATTTCTATAAATTTAGCTTTCTTCGAATGTGCTATTTTCCCAAATGTACTTCTACCAAAAGGATATTTTTTCCAAGAGGTACTTTTTCAAAAGATGCTTTTTCTAAAAATTTTCCTATAAAGTGATCTACTTAAAGAATATTTTTTTCAAAAGGTACTTTTACCAAAAGAATATCTGTTCCAGAAGTTTACTTCTTCTAAAAAGTGCTTTTCTAAATGGTACTTTTGCCAAAAGTATATTTTTTCCATCAGATACTGTTACCAAAACACACTTATTACAAAATGTGGTTTTTCTAAAAGGTACTTTTACTAAAATTTATTATTTTCAAAAGGTACTTTTACTAAAATTTATTATTTTCACAAGGTACTTTTACTAAAATTTATTATTTTCAAAAGGTACTTTTACTAAAATTTATTATTTTCAAAAAGTGTTTTTACTAAAATTTATTATTTTCAAAAAGTATCTTTACTAAAATTTATTATTTTCAAAATGTACTTTTACTAGAAGGTAATTTTCTAAAAACATGATTCTTCTAAAATATACTCTTTTTCAAGGATTTTTTTTCCAAAAAGCTCTTTTTCCTATTAAAATGTTCAAAAAGCACACTTTCAAAACATAATTCTTTCAAAATCTACTTATTCCAAAACGTACCTCTCCCAAAAAGTAAATTTTTTCAAAATGGTACTTTTTCCTAAAAGAACTTTTTGGTACTTGTATCAAATGATTCCTTTTACAAAGGTGTACATTTTTCAAATGAAACGTTTTGCAAAAGGTAATTTTCATAAAGGGTATTAATTACAAAAACTGCTTTGTGCAAAGAAACTTTAAAAAATGCATATTTGTTACAAAAAGTACTTTTTGATAAGATACTCTTACTTTTTCCAGAAAGAACTTTCTCAAAAAGGTACATTATCCAAAAAGTGCTTTAGGGTAAATGTACTTTTAAAGGCTACGTTTTCCTAAAGGTACTCTTACCAAAAGATAATTTTTCCAAAACGTAATTTTTCTAAAAAGTACTTTTTTCAAAATGCACTTTTTCCCAAAAGGAACCTTTTCTAAAGGGCACTTTTTCCCAAAAGATAATTTTAGCCAAAGGCACTTTTGCTAAATGATGCTACAATGTTCCAAAAGGTACAAGTATATTTTCCCGTAGGAACTTTTTCGGAAAACTGCATTTGTCAAATGAATACTTGTCCAAAGGATACTATTTCCAAAGAGTACGTTTGGTCGATTCTTTTTTATTGCAGAGGAATGCTTCCAAATGAGACTTTTTTCTAAGAGTACTTTCACAAATTGCGTTAAAAAAACACGTTTGATATTCGAAGAAGTACTTTTTTTTAAGCAGGCTTTCAAGAAAGTACGTACTTTTCAAAAGCGCTTTCATAAACCAATTTTTTAAGTATTTAAAAAAATTTAATTTCCGCAAAAATATTTGTCAAGAAAAGTACTCATTTAAGAAATGTGGATTTTCATGAAAAGTTGTTATTTAGAAGTGTTTTTTCACAAAATATTTTTTTAAAATGGATTTTAATAAATATTTTCATAAGCACAAAGATACTTTAAAATTTTTTTCTTACAAAAAACTTCCTTTTTAAAGCATTTTTTCTTACTTATTCTAAAAAGTACTCTATTAATTTTTTTGTTGGTTTTTTTTCAAAATCTTTATAGATAAAAAATTCGTTTGCTTTTAAATTAATAATTTCAATCTTGGAACTTGTTTCCTATTCGTCCCTACAGTGTACGAGTAATACAATCGCGAGGAGGGAAGGGAATAATGGCTCACGCCAAGATGATGTGAGTGTGTAAGATGAGAAAAAAGATTCTTGTGTATGAATAGAGGAAAAAGTACGCCTCCCAAGAGGTACAATTACGCAAATTGCAATTATGCGGTGGTATGAATATTTAAACATGCACATGCATGTCTAAATCCTCATATCTGTGTGTGTGTGTATGTATTAGTGCGTCTGTGTGAATAACTAACTGTAACGGGTATAATTTACGCTAGTGCGAGTAAATGTCAGTTGAGTGGCAAAGTAGAAAGTAGGAATTAAGGAAAAGAATATGGAAACTTAACATTCCTAAATATACTTACTTATAAATATGTATGTACTCATGTATATGGTAGTATGTGGCACATTGTGTGTACGTGCGTGTGCAGGTCTGTGTGTGTGTGCATTGAGTTACACTCAAGAAAATTGAAATGAATTTTTTAACAATTAAGAGGATAAGTCTGTTTAATATTTAAACATGCATTAATTCATTTCGCCTTTGAACTTTGTTATGACAAGTCTCTGAGCGCCAGTGTTGTCATTTTCATGCGTTGCTATTGCGAATTAGCTAAATTGTGGGGTGGCACGAAAGCTTGGCTAGAAATTTCGCAGGTGGAAATGCACGTAAAATGTTCTCTGGCATCAGGGGAATCAAATGATTTTATGACAAATTTTGCTTGGAGCAAATTAATGTGTATTTTTGCTAGTGTGTTTGTTGTGTTTTGTATATATAGAAAAAAGGTAATAAGGAAAGTAAACAGGATTTGATTTGTAAACGCTAATATGCGCCATAAAATATTGGTGTGCATGTATGTACGTACTTATGTACATACATATGTACATATGTGGCTTACATGAGTTACCAGCTAACATCATTGTCAGCTACATGACGAATATGGATGTTGGCAATAAATTTCCATTAAATATAACAAGACGAAAATTCATATGTATGTATGTACAATTTTCTATTTCCTAAAGATTTAATATTGGGAATTGCGTATAAGGTATTCATTCTTTTTGACAGTTTGAAATTGACTAGAAAAAAGGCAATAAATAAAATTTATGGCATTTCTTTGAAAGGCGACAAAATTTATTTCTTTAAGGAGACTTACACGATTATTTTTTCCTTTGCAAAAATCTCGGAGTATTATTAAACAAATACATCGGGCTACAGTGAAAAATATTCCAGTCTTCTATTCATAGTTTTTAGTTAAATTATGGCTGCTCATTATGAACACATCACTAGGCTTTCTCTATTACATTTAGTTTTAGAGATATTTGTAATTTAATGTTCGCATAATTTCAGAATTATTTGAATTCTTGACTAAATATTTCTTGAATGGTCCTTCAAACTATGGATTATTAATATAATCTACACAAAAATCGCTTGTCTGGAAGTTGTAAATAGCGTGTTGTGGATGTGTTCGAGAATATTTTGCAGAGTAAAAAATTATGCAAATATAAAATATTATTGTTTCCCTAAAGCTATCAGAGTTCCGAAATTCTCCCCCACTTCTCAATCATGTGTGTGAGTAGTGTGTACCCTTCATATTTTGGCGTTCATTCTTCAAACATGTTCTGGAGACTAGATCATAATTTGATCGTTCATATGTAGTTTCAATAAATCCGATTGATGGATTTGATTAAAAGAAATATATATGAAAAGCACTTTGTTTTTTGAGAATTTTGTGTACAAATTTTTTACCTCAATCGATGGTCTGGATTGCTGTTCAAAAGTGAAAAAATAAGAAAATGAAATTACTTCTCACTCAGTTGTTAACAATTGAGAATTTATGATCTTGGTCATTTATCATAAGTGAATAGATCTCAATAGGTAATGCGTGTATTAATATTTGAGTAATTTTAAAACTTTAAGAGATTATTTTTAAAGTCATTTTAATTTTTTGTTACAGTCAGCCAGATATGTTTCATATGAAAAGAAGAGTTTGAAATGCAAAAATTAAGGAAAAAAATCGCTGTTCTTCGTTCTTTTTTGAAATAGGTTAAAAATCGTTAATAATGTCAAGCTAATTTCAGGAAAAACAAAAATTTATTATTGCGTTTCACTTTCGCTTGTGTATCTTTAGGAAAAAACTAAACACACACATCCAGAACATTTTTGGCAGCTCATATATGAGAATAAAAAGGATATAGTGTTGTTTAGAAATCTCATTAATGAGAAATATAAAAAATATTGATATTCTATCGTTCAAACAAGAAAAATTCCAATTCGTTGAAAAATATATAAAGATTAGGTATTTTTTATTTTAAAAGATTTGAGAAAAATGTTGCATTTTGTTGGCCTGTGCCATTGCTAACAGTTTTTTGGAACGATTTTCCGTCGTTTTTTTACCATCTCAAATTTGGTTTGTAAACACACCAAATTTGGTCTTCGGTGTTCGTTTTCCTATTGTTCCTTGTTCTTTTATAATTCCTTTTACCGTATGTGTCCACTTATGTTTCTCGTCCTTGTTCGTGTGCCCATGTCTCTCTTACTACCTGGGTCTATCTCTCCCTATTCACTCTCCCTTTCCCTCTTCGTTCATATGTCTGTTGTCCTATTTCATTGCGTGGGTAGTTGCCTGGTGTACCATCTCTATACGCGCAGTAACTTGTAATTGTTCGTTTGTGGCTAATAGATTTCTTACAATTATTCTTCTTAAGCACATCACATATTGGAAAATTAAAAAGGTTTTTTTTTCAAATATGATGGCCTGAAGAAAAAATTCACATATTTCCTGTAAAGAAAACTTGGATATATGCATATATATTTTTTTAAAGAAAAATTTGAGTTGAACAACATCCTTGCTTAAAGTTGTTAATAGCGTCAAATTGATCTTTGCAGACTGATTGCATAATTCATGTTGCCAGCGACATGGTATTTTTTTCGTTGCAACGTTCCACTATATTCGTACATATTTTTTCTTTCAGTGTTAATCCAATAGAGTCTAAGTGGCAGCATTATGAATAGCACAGACAAGAAGAAAAGAACTATTAAAAATAACAAAGAATGGTTAAGGAAACTTGAATATGGAAATTGAAAAAAAAAAGAAAATCTTCAACAACTGCTAAAGAGTTGCCCACAAAATGTTAAAAAGTTTGTTATGAAAATAGTTGTTGTTTCACCCCTCACCCCCTTTTTTAAATCTCAGACAATGCAAGAAAAGTTACTCCGGGAGCAACATATAAAGGCATCATTTTAGGTATTTTATTATTGTTATTGTGGTGTTTTTATTTTAAAGTTGTAGGGATTTAAAAATACAGTTTTTTTTTAATTTATTTTAACTGTAGCCCTATAAAGAGAAAAAAAAAAAACAACGGTAAGGGAAACACCAGGAAGCAGACAAACAAAAAGGTATTACCAAATTGAAAGCTTTTTATTTGAATATTTGCCTATTTAATATTTTTTAATTAAATTTATTCTAAAAATATAATTAATCAACTGAGAGCGCTAACGAAAACAGTAATAACTCGCATTGTAATTTATTAAGGATTGAATATAAATTTAAATTTGACTAGCAAAGACTCAAACCATATTTTTAACATTGCTTATTTTTCAGTTAACATATTACTATTAATTGCTTAACAGTTATAGCTTTAAATAATTTCTTATCAAATTCGAACACTATCTCTTTAGCTCAGTGGCACATTAAATATTCGTACTACATCATTTCAAAATTATATGGGTTGTTTTCAACTCTCCCTATTGCAAACCAAGATATCATTCTTATATTTTTCATTTAGACATCTGTTGTTAGTATAAGAGCTTATTACAAGTTGCGCTTAAAGTTCCCGATAGTTAAAGGTAACTTTAGTTAAAGCAAGCTATAACGTTTCATTTAATAAAATTTGTTTTTTACAACTTTTCTTTAAAATAATATAGATTTTTCTTAGAATGTGGCTATAAATATTCTTTTGGTTCATGTCTTAAGTACTTTTGGTCTATGTCTTTGTTAAAAATTAATAAATTTTAATTAAACATTTTTCAATGTCGAGGCGATGAAATTATAAATATACAAGTAGGATGAACTGGTCCTTAACTCATACCCTACTTTTAGGTTAAAGTAGAGTTGTAATAATGATAAACTATTTATCCGTTCGATAAAATCCTGCCGCTAACTGATTCCATATTATAATAAAGGCCCTAAATCAAGTAGCAAGCGACAATAAAACCCTCTTGCTTGAAATACGAGTGAGACAAAAATAGAAAATGGTCCCATGTGATCAGTTGTACCTTTCACTGATCTAAAGACCCGTCTGGACTACTAGTTCAATACACAAATAATATTTAGAAAAGGCACATATATATTGCCGATTAGTGCAGAATCTTCATTTACTATAATTAATAAATACAATTTATTTTTAAAGTTTAATTAATTTTTTAAAATTAAAAAAATTAAAAGAGACCTTAAGCTTAAAAAAATAAATTGAGTGTATTAATTAAAATAAAACGGACAAAAGACTAGAACGTATGTATATTCATTTACTATATGTCCGAAATGAGCGTCCAACTCCTCTAAATATTTTACGTAAAATATGTAGAATTTTATGTTACGATTTAAGATGTTGAAATATATTAACTTTGGCATATTTATCAAATTTAAGATTGCTTACTTGTCACTTAACAGAGCACTCTTAAGCTCTTAATATTCCTGATGAAGTTTTAAATTCAGTTTTTAAAGACCTTATCGAAAGAATTTGTAACACGCATAAACAAACTCAAAATTTGATGCAACACCGAACACATAAAACTGTTGCAATTTTAAGCCTGTAACAAATCAACATAGAATGCTGTTTATAGTTAGAACTGTGAACTTATGTTCGGGGCAAATGAATATAAAATAATATTAAATTGAATGCAGATATTCTAAGGAATTCACAGAGTCATCTTACTTATTGAAGACACCTGGCATTACATAAATCTGTGGCAAGTTATCAAAAATAGTTGCAGCATTTTCCCAGGAAGGTGTCATATAAATTTTCCTTAAATGAATTTTTTTACTTTTTCGGCATTTTTTTATTTTATTTTTTTTTTTGCAGAAATCAACCATCATCGCAGTTTTGTGACCAAACATTGTTTAGCTTAAGGAGTTCTCTGAAAAATTCGTAAACTTATCAAATAAAATTTTAATATATTTCTGCTTTTACGATACCCTTTCTTTCTTTGGAACCGGCAACACTTTTTCATTTCCTGGCATAAACAGTCAGCTTGCCTGCCTGGCCTTGCCTTGCCTTAACTGTGGCAATGTTCGGCCTGCTTTTCCTATACCCGTCCTTGCACATTTTTTAAGTGTTAAACAAATGATTATAGTTTTTTTTTGGTTATTAAAAAACCCCATTCCTTTACTCGGCATTTAGAAAAAATATTTCTTTTTCGCTCGCTGCTCATCCTCATCCGTTTTTCCTCTTTATGCATAAAAATTTCAAATAATGAAAAAAATAATTTTTTTTTTGACTGAGGCCACATTTTTAAACATTGAAGGATTTTTCTGTTGTTGAACGAAAAAAGGAACAATCTCTTTAAAAAATGAAAATAATAATAAAAACTTTATGTGAAATGTAGCTAAAATTTTTGTTGTAGTTTTTGCGTTTGCTTAATAAAAAAGGAAACTTCTTGTTCATATTTTGTGTTTGTTCAACAACAGCGCAGTTTCATTCAAACCAATTTTATATATATTTTAATACTTTTTTTATTTTTGAAAATTTCTCTAAAATTTTCTGCAATTGTTATCCGTTTTAAGTAAAACAAGAAGAAAACTTAGATCTCTTTGTACTATTTTGAATGTTATATTTATGTATGCAAGTATGTAAATAGTTAAATGGGAAAGCGTGTGTGTGTGTGTGTGCGTGTAAAGTATTTGATGCTTCCTGTTTATATTTCCGCAGCCATAAAAAGAATGGAAGAGCTTTGCTGAAAATTCCCAAATTTTTTATGTCTAAACATTTGTCTGCCTTTTATCATTTCTGCCTCATATTTCTGACACGCACACACGTACATACATACTTACATGCACAAACTCTCGTACACATGCTCCAAGTGATGTGTTAAGGACCTTTCCATCAGCATGTAAATGTAAGAGAGAAAAAAATGACAGGATTTTACATTCTTATAAAAAGGAGGTCACCAATGTACGATTAAATCCTTGACAAATTCTTCAACTTAATATTGAACAAAGAATAGTTTAGCTGAAATCAATAAAAATAGTCTGTCAAACAAAAGCATTGATAGTTTTGTAAATAAAAAAAAGAGAATAGAACCAAACAGTAATAAATATTTGTCACTAAATAGTCCTTTAATAATGCCAAACGATTATCTTATCTAATGGACATTCAGTTTTATTCATTTGCTTTCTTCAACAAATATTGACAAAATTTGCTAAAGAAATGTATCCATTTAAATAAAATTTGATATGTGAATTTTTTAAAAAAATTAAAATTTTGGCAATACAAGGAATGAATAATTTTCAGAAAAATTGCTAATAAATTTAAATTATATCGAACAAATTTAAAATTCTCCATAACAATGGAAATTTGTTATAAACTAAAATTCTCAATAAAAGTTGTTCTATGTTCCCCCCAAAAGCGTGATATAATGATCCTAACTTCGCCGATTCGACAAAAAATTTATAATTCACTGAAATTTCGGCAAAAACGATAATCGAAAATTGATTAGACATTAGAAATTTAGAATAAAATTCTGTGGAATATTACATTCTTTTTTATACTGTAAAATTCATAATAATGCGAAAAGTATGTATATGGGGATTTCCACTAAAAGCCCACATATTTGCACATCATATTTCAATTAATAAAAAAAAACTAAACAAATATTAGTTTTTTTCTTTATAGAGAAAAAATAAATCGTATGTGACAGAAGTTTAGATTTTTACTAGAAATGGCCATATAGCATTTGATGTATCGGGTATTTTTAAAATTCTACAATAATCTTGCAAATTTTGTTCTTATTTTTTTAATTTTCTTGTGCAGAATTTTCATTATTTAAAAATTTAAAGTTTTTCCCAAATTTAAAATTTTTAATGTAAGACTTAAAAATTATTTTTACGATATTTGAAGGAAATATTTTATTTGTTAGAAATATGAGTTTTTATTCAAGAGAAACTATTTTGCGGGTGTTTGAAAAAGATTTTTTCAAATTTACGATATTAGCAATCTGTTCGAGATGTTCTTAAGAATATTTTCCAATTCGATTATTTTTAAAATTTTGATATAGTAAGACAGAACAAGTACAAAAATCTTTATTTTTCATAAATGATTAACAATGTTAAGAAATATTTTTTACGATATTAGTTTTACGAGATTAGTTTTACAATATGTTTTAAAATTTTCATTTATTTTATTTTTAGAAAACATTTAACTTTAATTTACTTAAACAAAATACAATTATTCGGAAGTGATTAAATGACGGTTGAAAGTATTACGATATTATCAAATATTTTAGGAAAAGTTGTCCATTACAAGACAATTTAAAGAGCATTAAGTATTTTTCGTAAATGAATAAAGAATCATGGAAATGTGATCCTCTAAACTTACGATATTATGTGAACTAGGAAGTATAATTTTAGTCAAGTTTTATAAATTCTACGATATTTATTTAATTATGATATATGTATGTACTTTCCCAAACAATTATTTAAATATGCATTGAAAATCAAATGACATATTTTTATTTTTGTGTGCTCGAGCTTTCTAATCAATCTGCATTAGAGAATGATGTTTATTCTTGTAAATTCTGTTCCTCCAGTAGCACTCAAATTTGCGTATTCTGTCTTTTCTTATTATGAAAATTGTTAAAAAAACCCACCATTCTCTAACGGAGCCTGTAAAATCTTAATGCGTTTCAACGATTTAAAATATCAACGGCAGGCAATATCAAGTTATTATACATAGAGATTAGCTTTGAGAGTAAGTACATTTGGGGGAGACTGAGTAAAACGAGCTTCTAAAGAGGTATTGAAAGTGAAGAGATTTTAGTGCAGAAAATATACGATTGTAGCACATTTGAAAATGATCTTAGTATAGTGTCTTGATTACAAAATGATAAATAATACCTTTAACTGAACTATGATCTATATTTAACTTATTAAGATTAGATTTATGGATTTTGTTTGAATGTTTTATTAAACATCAAAATTTCGATAGTCACTTACTTATTTGTGTGAAGATAAATTTAAATGTAACTAGTACAGACAAAAACCATATTTTTTAGTAATGCCATTTTCGCAGTTAACAGAGCTCTGTTAACAAGTTAACAGAAATCCCAAAGTGGACTAGGTTCATTTAAAAGGCGAAATATAGGAACTACGACAAGGGTAAAAGAAACTATATATCAGGATATATGCTCCAGGAATTTCTTAATGAAACTGTGGCAATACGGAAGGCAAAATACATCTTAGAGTAGCAATATAGCTCGTTTAAACAAATGTATTTTCTTGAGAAGATTAGTGGTCATATTGGAAAAATGGGGAGGGGCTGGTACTACACACTATATAGAAATGGTGGTCCAGGGAGTGCTTAAATAGAATATAATAGTGCGACATCTGAAATAATCTTGGGAACTTAATAAATGGGATTTGAATTTTTTTTTTTAATTTCTGGGGAAGATTAGTGGTCATATTGGAAAAATGGGGAGGGGCTGGTACTACGCACTATATAGAAATGGTGGTCCAGGGAGTGCTTAAATAGAATATAATAGTGCGACATCTGAAATAATCTTGGGAACTTAATAAATGGGATTTGAATTTTTTTTTTTTTAATTTCTGGGGAAGATTAGTGGTCATATTGGAAAAATGGGGATGGGCTGGTACTACGCACTATATAGAAATGGTGGTCCAGGGAGTGCTTAAGTGGAATATAATAGTGGGACATCTGAAATAATCTTAGGAGCTTAATAAATGGGATTTGAAAAAAAATTTTCTTTTTTTTTAATTTCTGGGGAAGATTAGTGGTCATATTTGAAAAATAGGGAGGGGCTGGTATTACACACTATATATAGAAATGGTGGTCCAGGGAGTGCTTAAATGGAATATAACAGTGGGACATCTGAAATAATCTTGGGAACGTAATAAATGGGATTTGAATTTTTTTTTTTTAATTTCTGGGGAAGATTAGTGGTCATATTTGAAAAATGGGGAGGGGCTGGTACTACACACTATATATAGAAATGGTGGTCCAGGGAGTGCTTAAATGGAATATAACAGTGGGACATCTGAAATAATCTTGGAAGCTTACTTGCCATAGTTAATTTTTCTTATGTGAAAGTAATATATTATTTCAATTAAAAATTTAAAAAGGTGCTGTTTTCTTGCAAAGTTGAAGAAATAAATATTTCTTTTAAATTAGAGAAAGATTTTCTCAATTTAACTTCCTAAGAAGTCGAAAATTTTGGTTTGTTTTGTATGCGAACAAAATACTTTGGTTAAATATTTTTTTTTAATTTCCTAATGCAATATTTTTATTACAAATATTTTGTACATATTTCTAATTCTGCTTAGGTAAATGTCTTTAGTATTTTTTTTTGGTGAGTACAACTTGCGTTTAAATAGGAAAACCTTTTATTATTGTAGAAGTTGGGAATTGAGGAATTGAACACATGCATTACACACTTGCATATTCCCATGTGCGAACGAGTATTTGTATGTGTGTGTGTGTGTGTGTGCGGAAATAATAATTATTATTATAGTAGACCGTTAACGTTTTGTTATCCCCACATATACAAATGAAAATTGCATAAATTTGCACTAAGAGTCCTATGAGAGCAGACTTTAAGCAGATACATACGAGTATACATATGCATGTATGTGTGTGTTTGCGTATGTGTGCAAGTTTGCATTTCATAAGACATAAAGAAGACAAGTAAGTAGATGAAGCAGACTATGAAGCCCCTAAAAAAGAGGAATAAGTAATGGAAAGCATATCAGAGACAAAGCACTACAAAATGTCTCCCCACTTGTACTAAGATATGAGTTTTCGAAAGCACTCACACACTCACACATTCAATTGTGTAGTTGCACTTGTACACATGCATACAAACACACAAGCTTATTAGGAGCTTTAAATATGTATGTTAGTGCGATTGCAAACCTTGTAGAATATTGTTTTATTAAACAGAGTTTTCCTTAAGGACATTGTGGGCAAATAGAGATTATAAACATGAATTGTAAATTTTGCCAAGTGAATTGATTTGGTTTTTTGTTCCACAAGCTGCTGTTTGAAATGAAGAATATGGTTTGGTATGTCTAGTCTTTTTCAAATTTTATACGATTTATATTACATAATTTATGTGTGTTCTAAGAAATAAGAACTCTTTTTATGAAGTTTGTGGAAATTTTATTTGTAATTAATTTTTATAAAATTTTGTCAGCAAATAATTTTAACTTTAAAATTTTTATTTTTGCAATATAATTTCTATTTTCGTATTTTTTCAAAATCAAAACAATCTTTTAAAATTTAATGCAACAGGGATAATATCAGTTTGAAAAAAAATTGCAAAATAAAAAGAAATTTGGAAATAAGTAATTTTTTTTTTCAAAATGTGATGAAATTAAATCAGGCAGGAGAAAAATTAGTTTAAAATATATTAAAAAAGTAGACAACTTCCAATTTTTTTTTAAATCACAAAATCTGAATTTGATTAAATGAAGGATAGAAAAAATCAATTTTAAAATATTTACAAATTAAAACCAGCCTTAAAATGGGTTAATACTGGAGAAAATTGCATTCGTTTCGAAAAGGATGAACATTTGCAAAAAAGAAAATAGCAAAACAATTGCAAAAGCCTAAAAATACGTTCAATTTAAAATCGAGTGAAATTAAGAAGAAAGTCACTTACTCAACAAAATAATGGAAATAATGGAAAATTTTTAATTTTGATTTTTGTTAATAGCGATTCAGCTTTGCGACAGTTTTTTTGTGTACTTTATTTCTTTTTATTAACTTTTGGAAAGTTTTGTTATTTTCGCAACCAGATCGATTTCTCTGAATTTCACTTTCTTTTAAGTAACGAAGAAACTGATTTTGCGAAAATTTCTCAATACCTCTTAACCTTTTTCATGATTTTGTTTTTAATTATTTTTTTTCTTTCACAAGATTTCTGTCAAATCGGGGAACATTGTGAATTGTATGTGTCTTTTACTTGTCTACTGATTTCAAACAAATTTAAATTTTTTTATTTGGTGATTTTTGCACAACAGTTTCGACTGTGAATTTTTTCTATGACTGAGTTTCCTATATAAATTTTAAATGGTTTTTTTCCTGAAAAAAAGTGTAAAACTGTTTACCCTTTCTAAGAAAAAAAGGTAATTTAGTGGTCTTAAATAAGTGAGAAATTATTGGGGAAGAGCAATTTATTCTGTAAGCAAGTTAAATTTTTTAATTAAGGACAAATTAATTTTTTTTTTATAAATTGATCAACCTGTTGCACTTTTTTCAAAAAAGAATACGCTATAAAATATTTTTGTTTATAATCATTAAAGTTTTGCACCCATTTATGTCCTCTCGGCCCTGGCACAGTGCCTAAATTATGATTGCTTAGTGAATTACTTGGGTCTAGTTTGGTCCCTTTATGTATGGAACTTAAATCACATCTTTTTTTTAATTAAATAAAAGCATATAAAATACCATATTTTTGATATAATTGAGAAAATTAAAAGTAATTAGCAAGAGAAACGCTAACGAACGTTCGTTTAAAGTTTCCTTTTCCAAAAGTTAAAGCGGAATCCAGACATGATTCCAAATATTAGAATTTCGTTACAGACAATTTGAACTCCAAACGTGGTAGACTGTGAGAGTTTTCTGGTTAAATTTGTTAGAATAGGCTCTAAGAATGTCTAGGATCTCATAGTGCAAAGTTCTGTAACTCTAAAGAAATCACATGATCTCTTAATTTGAAATATTCGTAGGCTCAACCTGGTGCAATGAAATAAGAATCAAGGCTGCCTAAAAGATCTGCGTGTCATGGTGCACAGGACATTTTCATCATTTATAAAAAATGTACTGAATGAAAACCCAACTTAGTAAAAAACCACATTATTTTATTTTTAAATAAAATAATTTGTAACAAAACAGTCCTTCTAGGATTTAAGCAAAAATTTTCATAAACTATAAATAAAATTTAAAAATTTCTTAGCAATTTTTATTGCTTTAGCCTTATTTTATAAATATGTTAGTACAAAATGTTGAAATTCTTTCCTAATCAGCAAGGCTGTCAGAAACTTTTCTAAGAATTTCAAACAAATTTTCAAAATATTCTCCACATTGTTTGTAGGGGCTGTGTCTCGTTTATCCCATTTAGACGTTATGGAGTACCAGAGGAGTGGCTGTGGCATCAGGCAAGAAGAAAAAATCAGCTTCTGTGTTTTTATGTCATTTATTTTCTAAACTAAAAGTTTTACAAACACACACAAACAAATATAAATATAAATACCTTTACGTACATAATTACACACATACACACATACATATAAATATTTGTACAAACATAATATTATATTTTTATAGTTGCATTACGCTGCTGTTGTAATATTCATTTACACTTACCACTACCACATTCAACGCCATCCAATACTCATTCACGGAGTTACAACAACAACTAACAGTCTTTTCAAAAATTATACATTTGTATAAGAGCAAGTCGTTGGATGGATGAATGAATAAATGAATGAATGTATGTTCATTGTTGCTCTTTACGTCAGGAGTGAATTTAAATGTGTAACAGACAATGAACAGTGGGTTTTGGGATTGAACAGATTTGTCACTTTATTTGAATTTTTGAAAAGTTTTTTTCAGAGAGAAATAAAAATAAATTTTTTTTGGCGTTAGCAAAATATACGATATAAAAAATTTTCGATATTAAAAATAACTATATTAAAATTTTATAAATGCTAAGAATTAAAAAATACAACATGTGCACAATATTAAAATTTACCATATAAGAATATACAATATTAAAAGTTTTTTGATGCAAAAAAATTATATATATGTATTGCAATGTTTCTCACTTCAGTTGAATTTTTAGAAAGATTTCTTCAAAGAGTGAAATAAAAACTACGATGATAAAAAATTACTTAAACTAAATTTTGTATTAAAAGATTTATTACATAAAAAATTGTAGTACAAAAATAACCATCTTGAAAATTTATTAAGTTACAAATTTATAAAAATAAAATCTGTGTAATAACTGGGCTTCGGCCATACGCTCTCTTCATGCAACGATCTTCTGACTGTATCTGCAGACCAAATCTGTCTTAGTGCATCATAAAGTTTCCGGAACAGCTGGACTCTCTTAATAATAATTGTATGTAGTTCTGGAAAGTAAATATAAATAAAAATAATTGACATCAAAGTCTTACAACTGACAAATCTGACCATAATTAAAATTAATTAAAAATTTACGATATTACAAATATTGTTAAAAATTATAATTGAATATATTGTGCATATAGTAAAAATCAACGATACAAAAACATCCTTGGTAATAAAACATTTACGATAAAAAAATACGATATTTGCAAATAATAACATTAACATATTGCGATATTAGACAGTTTTCGCAATTTTTTTTTATCTATTTTTAAACTTGATTTATTTATACACATTTAATTTACGTCTTGTATAAAATTGTAAAAACTTTTCAGTAATTAGGAAATTAAAAAAAAAAATCCAAAATGGAAAATTAAATTCTCACTCTGCTTGACGAAAGTTTTATCTGCTCGACTGGACTGGTTGTTTTTGAGGCTTTGGCTGGATAATTTCTATTTCTGTTTATGAAATAAATCAATAAAAAAATATTTTAAAAGTCCTTTTTGCCGATACTGTGCAAGAATGTCTATCTTTGTGTGTGTGTGTTTGTCTGTGAATATTTGACTGAGTGTTTATTTATAAGTGTATGTACAATGTATGAGTGCATGTTTGCAACAACTTGATGTGGATGATTGTCTAAGTATTTAATGGTTCTTTGCCCCTCCTCCTTTTTGCTACGCTTATCATCACTGTTGCCTTTCATTTCAGTTGTTGCAGATGCTTTTTCTTTCCCTCGTTTTCTAAATGAACACTCATACATGTGTCTTGTTGTGTTTGTTTTTCCTAACAAGAATCGTTAGCATGTGTTTTGTTGCTGATATCACTAGTTTGTTGTCCTGGTGATATTTTAATATGTATGTTACATTTTTCTAATATCAAAAAATAAAATAAGGAAACCAAACATACACTCGCACATGCAAATAACAAACTAGAAATTCACAATGCATTCATTGTCTTTCATGCCACAATTGCTGCCTGCCTCCTTTAATTCTTTTTGTTTTTGTTTTTCCTTTTGCTCTTTTGGTTACTTCTTGATGTAGCTGTCTTGTTATTTTTATAAAATTCTATTCTTTGAATTTTATTTTGTAATATTAAATACTAGACTCATTTGTTGCCACAATAAAAAAAAATCCGTTGTCTCTCCTTCTGTCTTGGGCGTCTATGCTGGCTGAAGCTGATGATGATCATTATTTAATAATGTTTTGTCCAAGTTTTTTTTTTAATATTTGTGTTTCTAACTCGCGGCTATTTGTGCAGTTTTATGTGTATAAAGAATTGAAAAAGGAAGAGACACAATGGCCAACTGTTTTTCAAGGAATATTAATATTGACCATTAGAGTATAATGGCTTAGTTATGGGCGTATAAACAAAAAGTAACTCAAATAAATGACGGGTTTTTTTTCGGTATGTAGATACAAATTAAGTTTTATGTTTTGAGGCCTTTAATAAAATGAAAAACTATTTTGTTTTAATTTTATTAATTCATACATCAAAATTAAACATAAAGTAGACAGATTTATGACAAAAGTTGCTGTCACAAGGAAATTTATAGCCGTTTAAAATGAGCATATAAAATTTTTTGTTATTTACAATGTAGTTAAATGATAGTTCATGAAATTTAATAGATAATTTAGAATAAACAGTTTTTAAACTGTTTAAATTTTATTAAACTAAATTTAAAAAATGTATTGTTTGTCGTGGCTTTGGCTGTTCATATGCCAACATTTAATGAGAAATCATCAGTGAACTTTAAATAAATCAGATACAATATGAAAATTCCCTATCGTATACGATTATTATAAAATACGTAATCTCGATATACATCTCAACTAAGTGTAGTCGACTATTACAAGGTGGCGCAAAAATAATGTCATAATTTGCACTGGCTGCCAATTTGTTAGAAATGAAAAAAAACCCTGTTTTCATAAAAAATTTATTTGAAATTGAAATTCATGAAATTAATTGGAAAAAATTATTTCGAATTGCTGCTCTTGACGAGCTGTGTGGGCGGTTCGGCGTCACCAAATAAAAAAATAAGGGGCAAATAATCACTTTGAGAAGATGCAATGGGTGTTCATGCATTTCATCTGGATTCACTGTGCCCCAGAAACGCTAATTTTATTTGATAACATAACTTCGTCAGTGGAAATGGGCCACGAGGAAAACGAATACGAAATTCACGCAGCGTTAAAACAAGAGACTGAAAATTTGTCAAGTAAGCAGTAACAATAACTACGATCTTGAGTTGTGTGTTGCTTCTTGACAACTCATTCTCTACATATCTTCATTATAAATGTCAAAGCACAGTGACATTTGTCGCCATCTGCTAAATTGGCAGCCAATTCAAATTATGACATTATTTTGCTCTATCTTGTGTGGAGTACGAACAATATATTGTTGTCAATGTTGGAAAACGGAAAAATGAAAAATTGTACTACCAAATGAAAATGAAGTAAGTGTCACGAAGGTATTTTTGTCTGGCAAAAACGTTTAATAAAATTTGCTCTTTAAATATTTGTTTTTTTTTTTGTTAAAAAATTACTTGTGATAAAAAAGTACTAAAGCCGTATAAAAATTTCATGATACAAAAAATAAAATTTTTTTTTAGATAATAGAGATTTTTTCTATCGTACGAAAAGTGGGGACGCTGATTGGAAGTCCAATTTGTAGGAATGTAGAAAATTTAGGACTAGACAGTATTATCCCAATAAAAATAAATCCAAATTATAGAAATTCTAAATAATTAATTAGCACAGAGGAAAAAGAGAAAAAGAAATTGCGCTTTTGCTCTCTAAGCTTAACAGTAATTTAATATAAAAATGATTTCATAATTTGTTGAGATATTCTTCTTTGTTTAAGACAAGTCTCCATCACATAAACATCAAAGAAACGCCAATTTTATTACAGCAAATAATATTCATAGTACACCTCCAACAATAACATATGTATCAGCTCTCTTTCGATCCGTATTTAGGTTACATACTTAAGTATATGCACATTGTACTTAAAATTTAGTTTAAGTACAATTAAAACTTACCTTTCCATAGGAAAAAAAAACACTCAGCAGCTCAGCTCAGCAGCTCAGCAAATCAAAATGTCCCTTATAAAACTTCTTTGGTTGTGGTCGCACTAACAAAATAATAAGATGAAATGAAAAGGTAAAAAACGCTTAGCACTGCAATGAAAATGCTCAGTACTGAGCTAAAATCGACAAGTTCAATGAGTGGTCACTTCGCACACACACCCAACACATACATATTCATACATATAAACCGTAATGAGACCATCTGCAAATTCTTTCGTCATGAATCATCCATGCTTTTTGCTTATTTAATTGCAGCATCTCTCTTTAGTTCGGGATCAGTGTCAAAAGTGTTCGGTTCTAAATATGTTAGTGCGGTTATACATACTTATAATGAAATAATATTTTGGATGTATACATACATACATACTTACCTATATTTAATAAAATTAGTAATAATTTAAAGCCAATAAAATAGTTAATTAAATTGTGAAAAGTGGAAAATGATTGATTATGTTGAAGAAGAAAGAGTTGAAAGAAAAATGATTGTGTTAAAAATTGTAAGTAGTTGTGTATGTATACTATTTTATTTTTTTTCCAATTGATGATTCATGACTGTTTAACTTAGTTTATTAAGAGACATTAATGTTTGTGGACAAAGGGGGATGGAGAGAGATGGTTTAAATTTTAAATGAGATAATAAATTTAAAAGAGAATTGAAAACAGGTCTTCCTACAAATATTGATTGAAAGTGCAATGTTGGATTGTGTGTTGATGCGTTTGCCTACGAGCATTTGTTTGTAGTGTCGTTCTGTTACACAAGTGTGACATACGACTTAATGTTTGTTGTTTTAGGTCAGTGTTTTTGTACCAGAGAGTTTCAATGCTTTTGCAAGGTGTGAATAAAATGTGGGGAAGTTGTGTTTTCGTTTGTTGGTAAATAATAAACATTACAGTTGTTGTTATTTTGTATAGCATGGTTGGTAGTTCTACTGTTAAGTTTTAACATTCATCATTAAATGGGTCTTCAAGATTTTTGTTTAAGCTTTTTAAAAAGCATTTTGTTTTTAAATTAGTTAATATTATTAAATTATAATTAATTACCAAAAATATGGCTGAAAGAGATATTTACACTGTGTGTAAAACTGAAACAAATAACCAAATAAAACTTTTTGATGCAGTTTTAAGTAAAAATACCCTCAGATATTTATTTCAGCCCAAAAATTTCAAAATAAAGATTTAAAAAGTTTTTTAAAATTAAGATTTCTTAAAACGTTTAATACATAGATTGGATTCTTATATAGAAAATATATTTATAAAAAGATAATAATAATAATAAATTGATAAATAACATTTCAAAAACGACTTCTTAACCAACACCAAAAAAAAATAACTGCAATAAATTACAAAATTAATGAATAATAAAAATTTATTAAAAACTTTTAGAAGAAAAACATTGCTAATGGTTTCAAAAGTGCGGCATATTCTTTTGTTTATATCACAAGCAGCTCCAGAATACACTATGTACTTACATATATCAGTAGTAATTCTGCGAAAATGCAAGCTTCTCAAAAAAAAAAAAAAATCAAAATCAGAATAAACATAAACACACATTTTTTAAAATTCTCAAAACAGATTTTTTTAAATTTTACAAAGGTGAAATTAAAAATAGAAATTCCAAAAAATTTTCCATTTTAATTATATTTTTTATAAAAACAAAAAAAGATATACATATCTCGAAGAAGAAATTCTGTTTTCAGGAATGCCAACTAAACACAACTTGCAGCCATTGTAATTTCTTATATCTTGACAATGAAATGTCTGATTTCCTCTGTCTACTGTAAATAATATATTGAAATACAAGTATTTAAGAATTGATTTTTTTAAGCTAGACGACTCATATTGAACTACGTGTGTTAATCTTAAAGAGATTGTGGACTAGGAAATTAATTTACGCTAAAGCAGAAATCAAAAATATATTTAGGGACTATAACAGCAGCGAAATGAGACAGAAAAATAAAAAAAATATTTTAGTTTGCAGTTTTATGTTTGAAAGCTTCAAGCGAATTTTATACAAAAAAGATATCAAATTCATTAATTTAAAATACGAAATCTTTCAATTAAACAAATAAAAAGAATTATTCAAAATATTTAAAAGGTACCTAAGTATACAATAAAAAAGTTCTTCCAAGGAAGTTATGCAAATGTTGAGACTAAGAACCGTAAGTAGAGCAAACTAGGATCACTTCCAATGCTTTTATCATTGGCTTGTCATTGCAAGATATTTTCTTTTTGATTTCTTTTCCCGATTCGGAAGTTATTTTCATTATGTTAAGAAAAAATTTTCACGATTTTTTTGCATACTAACAAATTTTATGTTATAAATTAGGATGGTTTATTGCTTTGGGCAATAATGCGTTCAAATTCGCCGGTAGATTTACTGTTTCTTATGTGAAAGTTATTTTATCATTATTGGTTTAAGAAAAGTTATATTTTTACATTGATTTAAAGAAAAAAATATTTTTTATAAAAGCGAAGTACTTATTATTTAATACAATAATTATTTATAATTATACAATTATTTATATTATATTTAAACTAAATAATGGAACGTATTAAATAAATAATTAATGTTTATTGTTTTAGAAAACTACATTTTTTGTTGTTGTTAAAAATCCTGAAATCTACAATTTTGATATTTTAGTAGCATAAAATTTTCAAGATGCATACAAATCGGTGACTTTCACAGAAATTTCAACGGAATAATATTGCCAGATATTTGAATGTAAAATATAGAATTTAAAATTTCCATTTATTTGAACAGAAAAATCTTTCAATTATACAAACTTCCATTTAAATGAACTCGCTTTATCAACTCTATTAAAATTTTTCAGATATTTTCGTGAAAGAGCAAAAAATTAAAAGTGATACGAAAAGAAAAGCACCTTGACGTTTGAATGATTTTTATTCAATACAATCAAATATTCATTTGTTCGTTTTTTGTATGAATGAAAAAAGTTCCAATGAATAAATCTATTGCTGTTGCTATTGTTGTTCTTATAAAAATATTTTGTTTTCAAGGTTCCAAACATAATTTTCTTTGAATTGAGTTTGCTGTTTTGCATATTTAGCCATAAGACCTGTTAAGCTGCTAAAATGATTGATTTATTTAGATTTACATCCTCAAAAGCGGGTGCAAAAGTGTGGGTGTGTGTGTGTGCATTTCTTTATAAAATGGAAAAAAGAGTTAAATATGATGTTAATGGTTTTGAAAATTTGCTAACAAAATCCCAAGAGAAATTTAAGTAATGCATATAAATTTTATATTGTACACACTTATGTGTACTCACACTAATACAAATCTAATACTGCATACGTACAATCAAATATATTCTAAAGTGAAGAGAAAAAATTATAAAACTCAAGATAAAAACATACAAGAGAGATTTATGCCAAATTGAGTTGTGAATTCTTGTGGGAAATTTTCAAAATGCAAAAATATTTCTACAATATTTTCTATGAGTTTTATCCTGAATTTTCCTTTAATTGAAAATACATTATATTTAATATCGCATAGTAAAAACTACACATTAAATCATGGTTTTGATTTATTATGGAAGGAGATGTGGGGGGCAAAAGTTTTGCAAATATTAAATGACTATTTTGCTTTTTTCCATTGCTTATCTTGCTTTCGAGGAAATAATTAATTAAATCGCATTTTTATTTACGTGTCAAAATAAGTCCAAACTGAAAAGTTTTTTTGTTTGTTTTTTGTTTAAATAGAACTGAAAATAAACAGTTATGCTTGAAGAATAGAGTAGTTTAATTTGAAATGCTGATTTAAGTGGCTTTTCAAACGGTTGAAAGTAGAGCGAAATTTTGCCGAAAAGTGAAGTATACTTCCATAAGCTGAATGGCTCTTCATTATGGAAATATTTTAATGTGGCATAATTAAAAGAGATAGTACTCTAATTAATCTAATAGCAGTTCTTAAATAGATAAATAATAAAAGTCTGTTAAATACAGGATGTACCCTAAATTAAGACAAGTACTCTCGTGGGCAAACATATAGAGTACTAGACTAGTAGTCCAGTAGGAGGGTCGCAGATTCGATTCCTGCCGAAAATTCTGGACTTTTCTGCAGGAGGGCAATTTTTGTTTTGTAAATTGATTTGTAGTCAACACACTAGCCACTTCAGCCAACAGCTGAGACTTAATTTAAATTGTGTTTAAAGGCTTTAATAATAAAATTCTAAATCAGCTGTTAATACAAGTAGTTAATCGCCACTTCTTCAGAATACAATAGACGCAAACAGTTGATAAATCTTAAGCAATGTTTTAAATAACATATTTGCAATCAAAATTGTGTAAAGATGTTGTTCGTTTTTACTCAGATAGAAAGAAAACATATTAAATTTAAATATTGCATCATAATATTTTCTCTTCAAAGTTCAGTTTGCATACAATTCACTTTTTATCAACTGCGATTTCAGATCGGAATAGCGTAATACGTTTGCCAGAACATGAGCGTTAGATTTTCTGTATCCTTATACTACTACCAAAGTTAATTTTTACATTGTAATTTTAATTATTTCAATGATTTACTTATGATTTACAGTTGTATGATACCAATTATACAAAAATGTTTATGAACAACGTTGACAATAGAAGTATATATACAATGTATATATTCAAAGTTGACAAAGTCTATAAACAAATGTTATAAACAGAAAACCTGTCAAACTAAATGCGTGAACAGTTTTTTCGGGTTGTTTCTAAAAAGCAAAATAAAAATAAATGTAAATTTAGTTTTTAAAGAAACTTTTCTTCGCAATTCGTTTCGAACGACACTTTCTTTCGAATTTAGCGAAGCCATAATTTTAAAACAATGTTGAAAAACGTTTGTCATAAGCCTTGTTCGAATTTGTCGGAAAATGTTAAACAACATTTATTTTTTATATTAATAAAATCCACATGCAACATCTGTTTGCAGATATAAAAGTTTTTGTGCTTTTTTGTTGATTTTAAGTGCAAATTATGCAGATTTTTAGTATGCAACATTGTATTACGTACGTTTTTTTTATAAAAAAAATTTAATTAAAATTTCTTTTGAAATAAGTGTCATTCATATTATTTCACAGTTTGAAAACAATTTTACTTGAATGTTGCCACATTATTTTATATAAATAATAGATTTCGACAGCATTTCACATGAAATATTAAACATAATACCAGGCTCTACATTATATCTATCTATAGTTGAAGTTCATAAGCATCGTTTATAAACAAAGCTTGTAGACATAATTATTAGGCAAAGTTGTTTAATTTTTCCATTAACAATATATAAAAACTTTTGTGTAAATTCTGTCGAAACCTCCAAACTCCAGTTATTATTAACGATTTTCTTAAAACTTAAATACTGCTGCCTACATCCCCAGACTCCCTCAGTTCTAGTATACCATACTTCAAACAAAAACAAACAAACAAAGAAGAAAAAACTTTATTTTTATTTTAATACTTTGTAAATATTTGCCAAAGCCATTCATATTCACTTGCGAGATAGACAGAAAATGTACGAGGGATAAGCGACATTTAGATAGAAGGATAGACAGAAGGACAGACAGACATATACATAACAGGAAAATGAGACCAAATGTCGCATGAAAAGCATAATGTTGTCAATCTTATTTGTTGTTATATTATTTTTGTAATTTGTTGTTGCTTTTAGTTTAATGCATATCGCTCCTTTAATGCAAAAACGACTTATCTCAGAACTAAAAAAATTTTTGAGTTATTAACAGAAAAGTGTTCCTCAAACATAATCGCAATCATTTCTAATGTTAAACCGAAATTATACATACAAGTGTCGCTATGGCCTTTAAATTAAGGAACATAGTCATATGTCATAAACTCGAATTTTTTACGTAAAGGGAAAAATGAAAAGTTTCCATGTGGAAGCTAAAACCTTAAAAACTTTAAACTTTTATCGTGTTTCGCCAATTTGCATTCTAGGAACGATATGTTTGTATTTGTATTCATATTCCAACGACGACACCACATTAATAAATCGAGATGTCAAAAAATAAAGAGAATATCAAAAAAGTTTTAGTTTTTTTTTTTGGGGAACAAAACTAAAACGCAAGTAATGGAAATTGCAAAAAATATATGTATGTATATGTATATATTCCTTTATTTAAACATAAAACTAGGAATAGTTTGTTTTAAACATTGTTTATATAAACAGTGTACGTACGGAAAAAATTTAAGGATAATTAAAGGCAGGTTAAATTATTTAAAAATTTTTTTTTATAATTTTTGCTTTTTGATATATCTAAAGAGTTTTCTATGTTGGAAAATATCTCTGCCTTCAAAAATTTTCCATAAATTAATTTATGTACATAAGTATATTTATGATTTCCACATACTCCACACATTTTTTATGACTTAATTGAAATTTATTTTCTATTGCCATTTAATGATTTTTATATTTAGTATATCAATCTATCTGTGTGTTTATGTCCAATGCTTAAATCATGCTTATATTTGATATAATATTTTTTGTTCATCAAATTTATATCCTTTTCTTATTCACACGCCCATCCCACTGTCTGTGTATGTGATTAATATCTCCATTTCTTTATTTCTTCATCTCTCTCATTTAAATGCGAAACTAATTGAAAACTAAATATTTGTTGATTGCCTTAATACACAAACAAATATATCTACTTAAACATATTCGCATACATTCACATACACAAGCATAGAACATACACACACAAAAACTAATAAGCTCCTACTCAATATAATTTAAACATGCAATTACTCTCTCACCATATAATAGTGTTTGTTGTCTCTCATGCCCCTGATTTAGGGGTTTCAGGAAAAATGTGTCTTCCCTTAGTTACCCATTTTGGGGTAAGAGGGTGCTTGTGCTTGTGCTTGTGTGTGTGTGTGCTTGTGTGGCTGTTTGTCTGTCTGCTTGTCAGAGTTGATTGTTGTTAAACATTTTCTATACTTGAAGTATAGAAATATTTCAAGTATTATAATGATAATGATAATCACTGTGATGATAATAATAATGATGATGTTGTTCATTGTATTTTTGTTGATTTGTCTGCACACGATAATAATGATGATGTTGATGATGTTGTTGTTGTTGGTTTGCTAGGAAATAGGGAAAATTGCATATTGAAAATGATGTTGGTAGTGGTTCATTGTACTTGCATTGGAGTACTTGCATTGGAAAATAATATGGATAAATGATGAAACTTCAACAGAGTTGGTAGTTTTATTTCTTTTCTTTTTTTAAATTACTACAGCAATTATCTTAATACAAGTAAGTCTTGAAGAAGTATTTATTGCTTATCTTTTCCCGCAACGTTTTTATATTTCAAAACAGAAAATCTTATTTCCTCTTGAAATATTGCTGCTTTAATTTACTGGGAAAAATTTAAGAAAAAATAAAGTAATAATTCCCGAAAGATTTTTCCATCAACTCTGTAAAAATTATTGCAAGTAATGTTTATAAACATTGCTTATATTCATTTCTTCTCATCAATGTTTGCACGTATGTATGTATATAATGTTGATATGAAATTAAATAAAAAAATTCACATTTCATTCACAATTCATGAATTTCATTTGTTCTGATTGTTGTTAGACAGTTTTACGAAGGCGATCCCAAAATTAACCGACCTATTAACACATTTAAGAAAATTTTTCTTTATATCTGAACATAATCTCCTTTTAGTTCAACAATAGTCTTTGGTTTTATGGTTCCAAAAAAGAAACTACAGAACCTGTTGCCTTGAAACTTTATGTTTAAGAAGGTTGGCACTTTTCTCCAAAGTTATTTTTTCCCAAACGACTGCCGTTATCTATACGTCAGGTCCGCAGCTAATTTTGTGCCCGCCCTCGTATATATTGGGTATTTTTTGAGGCGGGTCAATTCAAATTGAAATGAAATATGAAAAAGTGTTTCAAATATCCAAGAAAAAATTAGCATTAAGTAGAGAATAATTTCCAGCATATGTTTTCTATGTATAGCGTTATTCAACAGGGACTGGGCGATGTTGATCAACATTTATTTCAATTGGAAAATTTGTTATGCAACATTAAAGATCTAATATAATTCTTTTCGAATTTATTACTTTCAAGGGCAAACTCTGTTTTGCTTTAGAGTATGCAACGTACTGCAGGAAAACCATTTATTATTATTATTTTTATTTAAACCCCAAACACATGTACTGGTGCTGTTGATTTGCCGAGCGTAGTAGCTCTACCCCCTCGACCCATAAAGTTTAAGATGCTTGATGTACAAAAACTAATTGCTGAAACCAATCCAAAGAAGGCCCCGGGTATTGATGGAATTAGTAACAAGATGCTGATGCAGTTGCCTCGTATTGCTATTAGAATCCTGTTATTTATTTTTAATGGCATTTTACGACTGGAGTATTACCCACACAGCTGGAAACTTGCCATGGTCAAAATGATTCCAAAGGCGGGTAAAGATCTTACTAAGGCTGAGTCATATAGGCCAATAAGTTTGCTGTCAACAATTTCGAAGCTCTTTGAAAAACTTCTCATGACAAAATTGTCCCCAATTCTAGCTGATAATGGATGCATACCGGACCATCAATTTGGTTTTAGAAGTCAGCACAGCACCATTGAACAATGTCATAGATTGGTTCATTTCATAAGAAGAACATTTGAAGAAAGAAAGTATTGTTCTTCCCTATTTATTGATGTCTCTCAGGCATTTGATAAAGTGTGGCATGAAGGCCTAATTCTAAAATTGAAGACATATCTACCAATAAACATTGTAAATCTTTTGGAAAGTTACATTATTGCCCGGAAGTTCACTGTCGTGGAAGGAGACTTCATGAGTGTGCCCGAAACCATTTCATCTGGGGTGCCTCAGGGGAGTATACTGGGGCCAGTTTTGTATTTGATTTATACCTGTGATATGCCTTTGAGCAGTAATATCCTCACCTCTACATTTGCCGATGATACAGCCTGCCTTAGTATGCATGAAAACCCTCACGAGGCATCCCGTTATCTTCAGGAACATATTAACCTGTTGGAACCGTGGTTGAACTTATGGAGAATAAAAGTAAATGAACAAAAGTGTGTTCATGTTACATTTACCCTACGAAGAGATACTTGTTCCCCCATTCAAATCAACAATCAAGTTGTTCCTCAACATTCACATGTGAAATATCTTGGTATTCACCTCGACCGACGGCTTACATGGAAACACCACATTGACTCTAAGCTGACACAAATGAAGCTTAAATTAACCCAGATACATTGGCTGATTGGTAGAAATTCTACCCTCAGTCTAGATTGTAAACTTTTAATATACAAGTCGCTTTTGAAGCCGATATGGTGTTACGGAATTCAGCTATGGGGCACTGCTTCAGCTTCCAATGTAGAGAGAATCCAACGAATGCAAAACAAAATATTAAGGTTAATAACTACGGCTCCATGGTACTTGAAAAATTCTATTTTACATCGTGATTTAAATATGCCACTTGTGACCGCTGAAATTGCAAAATATGCTGGAAAATATTTAACAAAACTCGAGTTCCATCCTAATCCCCTTGCTCGTAACATCTTGAACTTTCCTGGACACATCCGCTTAAAAAAGAGGGACACTACGGCATTAATACGCAACTCTCCAGATGAAATTCTTTGAAAATATTTTTTGTGCGTAACATGAATTTTATGTATTATTAATTATTATCACTAAGTTTATGTCCGACACTGGTTGGGCCTAATAATTATTTATATATTTAAGATTTGAACACTTATTGTTAGTTCAATTATTTGAAGATACAATAAACATATATTAGCGTGAAAAAAAAAAAAAAAATTTTTATTTAAATAAATTTAATTTATATTGCTAAGCGAGGGCTTCTTATTCTTTTCACTGGTTAAAAAATTGTTGATTAAATGTTGCAAGATACATTTAACTTGTTCTTCAAGTTGCTTCCGCAACATTGTTTTATAAACATTTCATACCAAATTTGTTGATATGAATTTTGATAGCACTTCACATGAACTTTAAACATAATATCTGGCCCTACGCCACTAACCATACAGCACTTCAAATGATGAATTGTATTAGCAAATTGTGTCTTCAAATGCCGTAATGCGACAATGAACTTGTTGGATGAATAATCAGTCAACATCTAAACATTGTAGGAACACTAAATTGGATATCTTTCTTCGCTCTGTACAGGAACCAGAATTGTACTATTTACATCACTTAAGACGACTTGTGGTTTTAGCGGTACTAGGCCATGTTTGCCAATTCGCCATAATGAAAAATTTCCATGAACGATGTGAGTGTATGGTGCGAAAGCATTCGTACCCAATAAATATTTTTTTGTTTTGTTTTTTTCTCTTACGGACTAGACCTAATTCATCTTTAAATGAGACAAAAGCCTTCCAGAAGTGCAACCAATTTAGATTTCCGACTTAAAAAAGAAGAAAAAAAATCAGATTTATAAAATGTTAATATCAATGAGTAAGTAAAAAATCAAATACCCTGGTTATAAAGGCAATCTAAAATTAAAAGACTCCTTTGTATATTAAAAAATTATTTAACCCTTTTTATTTATAAAAATACTCGTATGATTATTCTAGGAATATGGGTTTTGAATTAAAAGAACTACTTTTTAATATTCTTTTTTCAGTATTTCTTTTAATTAAAGAGACTTGCTGCTGGAATAAACATATGCATATTTCCATAAAGGACTCCTTCTAGAAATTATATTTGAATTTATCACATAACTTAATCGAAATATTCATGGGAAATACATTTATTTAACAAAATTTATAAACTCAATTTTTATATAAAATATGTCTCATACGGCAGTAAGTCTTTAAGCTGTTAAATATCTGCTTTTCTTAAAACCACCGGAAACGCCAATGTAATCCTTCCTCTAATGCTTCAATTTAATTAGTAGTTTTTCATTGCTCTACGCTTTTATTAATGCCATACTAAGTCCCTTCGTTATCCTTTCTGTAATGCATACAGCTATCACAATTAAGTTTACGTAAAACCTCTTCTCTAACTTTTCTATGAAAGAGGACAAAAAAGCACACAAATACTTTTAAAACAATAACCGAGAAAAAAAAAATAAAATAAAATAAAGAACTTTAACTACAAACATAAATTCCAGTGCTTAACGCACACTTAAACTATAAGAAAAACTTTGATTATCAAATTTTTTCTGTCAACAACTTAAGATAGATGAGCCTCTTACGTACAAAATAGTCAAAAACTTAGTCCAAGTCAATATAAAAAATATAGAAGACGAAAAAAACAACAAAAAAACAAAAAGTATACAAAATCTGAACAAAAACAAATAATGAAAATATTACAGCAAATAAACCAACAACAATAACAACAACAGAAAAAAATGAGTCTATAAAAGATGCAGAGAAGTGGAAATTCCTTTATGTTTATTCCTTTTTCTTGTCCCCCAAAAATATTTATTTGATTGAAGTTGTATGCCCGTTTGTGTGTTTGTTTGCAGCTACAGCAAGTTGATAAGTTAAGAGAAAGCGGAAATAGTAAGAGGGATTAATACACAAAACATACATTTGCTTGTAAACCTTCTGAAGATTTAATTGTAGTGGTAGGAATTGGTCTGTTTGATAAAATAAAAAGTAGTTGTAAGTGGTAGTAGACGTGTTGTGGGCAAAATTTAAGGCTTCCATTAGCGTTGAAAAAAATATTTTATAAGAGAAGTATGGAAAATGTAGGCGAAAGTACATTAAAAATAGTTTAATTAATTGCAAATGTGAATTGCTGAAGTGTTAATTAACTAGTTTATAATACATGCACAATAATAAACAAATCAGTTGAAAACTCCCATAAAAATATTAATTTTTATATTCATTATTATGTATACGTTAAGTTGCACCACAAAACCAAATAGAAAGTGAGTAATTTGTATCAGAGCATTGTTTGCAGGATTTGGTCAGGTTTATTTTTCAAACGTTCGTTTTAATGTTTCCTTGGAAATGTTTTTTTAAGGATACTTATTGCAAAGGTTTAAGAAAAATTGTTTAAGTTATTGTATTAAAAGGTGCTCTTTTAAAACGTCCTTTTTTAAAAGGTAAATTTTCAAAGAGTACTTTTTCACAAGGTAATATAAGGGTACTTTTAAAAACATAATTTTTGAAATATATTTTTTTAAAGGTACCTTTTTTAAAGGTAATATTTTAAAAGGTACTTTTTAATAAGGTACTTGTTTTTAAAACGTACTTGTTTAAAAGATACTTACTTCAAAGGTTACATTTGTGAAAGATATCTTAAAAGGTACTTTTTAAAAGGTACTTTTTAAAAGGTACTTTTTAAAAGGTAATTTTTTAAAGGTACTTTTTTAAATGCAATTTTTAAAGGTACTTTTTTAAAGGTACTACTTAAAGGTACTTTTTTAAAGGTACTTTTTTAAGGTAATTTTTTAAAGGTACTTTTTTAAAGGTACATTTTAAAGGTACTTTTTTAAGGGTACTTTTCCCAAAGATACTTTTTTAAAAGGAACTTTAAAAAATTACTTTTTTAAAAGACACCTTATCTAAAAGGTTCTTTTTTAAAAGATACTTGTTTGAAAATGTTCTTTTTTGAAAGGTAACATTTTTAAAAGGTCCTTTTTTAAAAGGTACATTTTCAAAGAGTACTTTTCAAAACATAATTTTTAAACGCCACTGTTTTAAGATATACTTTTCTAAAAGGTAATTTTTTAAAAGGTACTTTTTTACCTAACCTAACCTACTTTTTTTAAATATATTTTTTTAAACGTACTTATTTTAAAAGGCACTTGTTTTAAAAGGTACTTTTTTAGAAGGTACTTTTTAAAAGGTACTTTTTTAAAAGGTACTTTTTTAAGAGGTATTTTTTAAAAGGTACTTTTTAAAAGGTACTTGTTTAAACAGTACTTCTTTAAAAGATTCTTTATTAGAAGGTAGTTTTTTAAAAGGTACTTGTTGATAATGTACTTTTTTAAAAGTGGTACTAATTTTGAAAGGTACTTTTCCAAAAGGTACTTATTTTGAAAGGTACTTTTCAAATGGTTCGTTTTAAAGCGTGCTTATTTTGAAAGGTACTTTTAAAAGGTAATTATTTTGAAAAGTAGTTATTTTAAATTACATTTTAAAAACAAGAAATTCTGTGCTTATATAAAACCTATGGAATTTTGCTTGAGGGCCTACGGATGAACTGGCATATAAGTGTAATGAAAACATGAAGACTATTTTTTTAAATTACGAGAATTAACAAAAAAAAATTTAACAAATTAAATTGTTATATTTATATAAACATTTTTATTCATTTTCGTAAACTGTGCTAGTGTAGAAAACATTGCTGTTTGTTATTTAATATAATTTTTGATCACAATAAAATGCAGACCAACAATCACACAAGTACTTATACTTACTTTAACTGTAAGTAAGCATATCCAATTCAATATATAAGCACTTTTAACTCGTTACTTTAATATCGTTATTCACACACACACAAACACCATGCACACATACATATACACGAGTATTTATTTGCATACACACTAAGCAGCCATATGGATAAACCGATATATGAATATAAAACACCAATAGTTTTAAAAAGCTATCGCCTCTTGTTGCTTGTTATATTGTATGTCCGTCTTGCTGTCTGTCTGGTTGGTTTTGTTTGTGTGTGTCTGGCTGGATTCTTTATTCCACATTTATTTATATATGAGTAGTATATTAAACATATTCCTATGTGTACGTACGTACATATATGTATGTATATCTGCGTCAGTTTGAAAAGTTATTTAAAGTTATTTTATTTAATTAATTGCTATAATTGAAATAATTTAGAGATGTTTATATTTTATTAAATATGTTCAAGCATTTTATGCTCTGTATAATCAATCTGATGAGAAGAGTAACTTAAATATAAAAATTACAGCAAATGCTTATAAATTTGATTGGCGATTTTCGACTTCAAAACTTTTCTTTAATTTAGTATGAAGGCCCATTGAATCGAAGAAAAATTCTCTTCAATAAAAAATTCATAATTCTAAAGGATAAACAACTTGTTAAATTAATTTTCTGTTTGCCCTCCTATATAGAGTATATATATTTTTACCCTTAAACTTTCGTTAAACAGCTAGCTTGAAACTTAGTTCCCTCTCTCGCCCTCGCACTCTCACCCTTCACATCAAAGCACTTGTAAATAGTTCAACATTCTTTTCCCTTCCATATTCATATACAATTTCCATATGCATAGGCGTAGCTAAAGAACTTTTTAAGGGGCTTACAGCTGCTGAGAAAAAATTTTATTTAGCGGGGCTAAAACTAGTTACGGAACAAGAAAATTATCTCATAAATTAGAATTTCCTCAAGAAAGAAAACATTCATGGGGTTGATAGATTTCTTTCGAAAAAATCCAAGCCTATCTACGCCCATGTTTATATAGTTTTTGTTATTTTATATGTATCTTTGCAATAGTTTCATTTGTATTTTTCAATATTTTTTACGAAGTTTTTCCTGTTGCTATTTTTTTGGTTGCATTTATAGTTTAACATTTTTAACAATCATGATTTTTTTTAATAAAAAAAATTATTTATTGTGCCATATTCTATATAAGAGAATAAAATTGCAAAGAAATGTTTTATATAAACTTTTTTTTATGAATTTCTGTTCTATCGTTGCTGATGATGGTGTTCATTTTTTGTGTTTACAATACACTTGAACAGTTTTGCTTTTAGTATTTATTTATATACGTATATATTTTTTATTATTATTTTTTTATTGTTTTTGATTACTTCTATTGCTTAAAATTGCTTTCTTACTCATTATTATGCTTTACCATATTCAACTTAAATTGTTCATATTTACTTACGTTCGAGTTTCTGATGGCAGTTGAAAATTGAAAATAAAAATTCTTATATTTTTTTTTGGATTTGTTCTATTCATTATTGTATTTACGAGTAATTCAAAGTAAAGTGTGGTAAATCGTATTCATTGTATTATTGCAAGGATTATATTATTTTATATGAACAGTGTAGGAGACTTTGAGTTAGAATCAAATTGAATTAGAGGAAAAATTTATATGTACATATAAAGGAATATTAGATTTAGATTTAGATTTATTTACTTATTCATCTACAGAAATATATTCTTACAGATTACAAAATTATTTTAATTGAAATATTTGAATAACATAGATTTAAACATAGTATAGTTGACATCAAAATTTAAGGAGGGAGTTAAGCTATTACATAAATGTAAGCATCTTGCAATAGGTTCATTATTTGCATAATTAGTTCGTAGACAACTTTCCTCAAACATACGGTTAATTCTTAAATCCCTGGGGGGACAATACAAAGTAAAATAATTTTTTATTTCCGGACAATCAATATTACCAGATAATACATTATAAGCTAGCAATAATGAGGAACAGGTTCTGCGGTCGCTTAATGATTGTAGGCCTAGCAACTTTCTCCTAGCCTCATAAGGAGGTAGCTCATACTGCCAATTTAACTTTAAAGCAGTCTTAGTAAAAATTTTTTGAACGCGTTCAATGCGATTAGATAGACCCAAATGATAGGGATTCCAGACAATAGAACAATATTCTAAAATACTTCGAATCAAAGAAATGTATAAAGATTTAAGGGTATATGCGTCCCTGAAATCTTTAGAATTTCTTTTAATGAAGCCGAGCATAACATAAGCTCTAGAAACCACATAATCAATATGTCTAGAAAAAGTTAATTTGGCGTCAAAAATAACACCTAAATCTTTGACTTCATATACTTGCTTAAGCATGATACCGCTAAGGGAGTAATCAAACTTAATTGGATTAGAAATATGTGTGTAGGACAATGTGCAACATTTAGAAATATTAATTTTTATACCATTTTTAGAACACCAGTTGGAGAGATTGTCAAGGTCAGCCTGCAATTTATGACAGTCTGCCAAATTAGAGATACAAGAATATAATTTCAAATCATCTGCAAATAACAAGCATTTGGAAAATTTAAAAGCTAATGGTAAGTCATTGATAAAAAGTATAAAAAGTAGTGGACCAATATGTGTACCCTGCGGAATACCAGAATAGGCGTCTATTAGAACCGATGATGAAGCATTGTCAATTTTAACTATAAGTTTTCTGTCAATCAAAAAACTTTTAAAAAACTGCATTAGATTATTAGATAGACCAAAATTACAAAGCTTGCGTAATAAAAGGTAATGACTAACAGTATCAAATGCCTTAGCAAAGTCAGTGTAAATAACATCACATTGAGACTTACGATCCATTGCAGTTATAACATCACGATTTATTATAAGTAGATTAGTAGAAGTAGATCTATTCGGCATAAACCCATGTTGTAAAGGGGAGATACAACTCTTAACACGGTCGAAAAGTTTATCCTTTAAAATTTTATCAAAAATCTTTGCAAATGCACTTTGCTTAATTATTGGTCTATAGTTAGTGATCAGGCTACGATCACCTGATTTAAAAATTGGTACAATACAACAGAGCTTCCAGCAATCTAAAAATTTACCACGTGCGAGGCACATATTAAAAAGTTTTGTAGTAATCTCAACAATATTAGAAGAACATTTTTTGAAAAATATAGAAGGATAAGAATCTATTGTACATTTAGTGTCATTCTTTAACGTTTTTATAGCATCAGAAACATCATTAACGGTTACATGAAAATTAAATTCGCTCTTACTGTTATTGTCAAGATTAAAATTAGAACTATAGCAAGGAGGTTCAACAAAAGTGCTCTGAAAATATTTCGAAAATAGGTCACATGAGCCTGTATTACTGTTAGATTGCAAGTCATTGTAATACATGCGCTTCGGTATGCCATTGTTGCCCTTTTTACTGTTAACAAAATGCCAAAAGGCTGAAGAGTCGGATTTAATTTTGCTCTCAATTTGAAATATATGTTGTTGATACAGAAAATTTCTGTAGAAATTATACTCCTTACGCGCCAATAGGAATTTTGAACGACTCGCATCGCTATTGGAATTTCTAAACTGTCTATATGCTTTATTCTTTACATTCTTCAAATGACATAATCTCGCGTTGAACCAGGGAGGCTTATTGTTGTAATTGGGTTCATACTTTGGTACGTGCATGCTTATAGCCATGTCAAAATGATTACAGATAAAGTAATAAATACTGTCAGGATCATCGATGTAACGCAACGCTGACCAATCAACTGCTTTAAGGTATTCATTTAAACCGCCAAAATTTGCTTTATTAAAATTGTAATTCAATATGGGGTACTCAGTTTCATTGACAAAGGAAAAAAACTCGAAATTAAAGTCTAACGCCTTGTGATGTACCGTATTTTGAGAAACTGTACAACCAGCCAAATTGCAAGAAGCTTTAATAATATCATTTGCAAAAATTAAGTCAAGAGTCCTACCGATATCATTTTTGAAACAATTCAGTTGATTTAAATTATTTAACAAAAAGAATCCAGTTACATATTCATCTATATCAGTAGTAATATTATAAGGCAATAAAACGTTATTTTCCATATTCCACTGAATATTTGGTAAATTAAAGTCTCCAAATACTATAAGATGTTGGTTAATGTCCAAGACATTACAGAGGTTTTGAATATTCTCCAAATGATATCGGTATGTATCAGAATTACTATTAGGAGGAATATAAGAATTAACAATGGAAATGGTGTAATTATTAGCAAAAGTTATTTTAATACATAATTGCTCAATAACATTAGTAAATTTAAGAGAAACAAATTCCGATTTAAAATCAGCTCTAACTGCTATTAAAACGCCTCCACCTTTAGCCTTCTCTGATGATGTAAAGCAACGATCGTGACGATAGACGGTATAATAATTATCAAAATACTCTTCACTTTTAATATTCTCATTCAGCCACGTTTCTGTAATAATAATAATGTCATATTCGCGCGCTGACATAAAGAGAACAAAATCACGAGTTTTGGTTCTCATACCACCAACATTTTGATAATAAACTGTATAACGAGAATTCAATTCATCAAGTGCAGTGCATGTTGTTGTAGAAATGTTACTCGTGGGATATTCTCCAGAAAAGTTTAAGCAGCTTGTAATAGGTTGGAGTATTTAAGAAAAATTGTTCGAAATTAATCTCGCTAAAACTTCAATTTCTAAAATCGTGCCGTTTCCTCAATACAAAAACGACTCGTGTTCTTGAATTTTTTTATAGAAATCATAAATGATTTTTCTAGTTTCTTCAACCTTTTTCCCATTATTATTTTTAGTTTATTATTATTATTATTATTATTATTATTATTATTATTATTATTATTATTATTATTATTATTATTATGATTTCCCGGATCAACTCATTTAAAGGACGTAGAAGTCACACTGTGACTGGGCCTAAAACTTACAAGTCTTTGACTTATGCTCCAAGAGTACCTAAAATATTTTGTAATTATGTGACCCATGATATTGATAATTATAAGCTGTTTAATAAGGCATATAATACATTAGATAGATTATTCAATATAACAAAGTATAGAACGGAATATTTATAAAGATCTAATATAATATACAGAATACCATGTAAAGGTAATGATGCTGAAGAATGTAATGAAGTATATATTGATGCCACTAAAACAAAATGGGGGCTGTCTATAGATTTGATTAAAAGTATAGATATACCATTTCTCAAATACGAGGGCAGGTCAATAAGTCGGTTTTTTAAAATTAAAAAATCATTTTATTTTCCCACATAGTGACCTTTGAGTTTTATACACTTTGTTCAACGTTTCTCCATTTTTTTATCCCTTCCAAAAAATTAAGATTTAACGAGGTCATCGAAATACGTACTTGTTTATAAGATAATTTCATAGTTAGAGTCAAATCTCTTCCCGCTGAGCCATTTCTACAAGTTTGGAAACAATAAGTAGTTACTCGACGATAAATCTGGAAAATATGATGGATAAGGAATCAATTTGTAGCCCAGTCTCCTTTAATTTTTCGATGGAAACTACACATGCACAGATTTCTTGGTGGAACCAATAAGTTGGCATAATATTCGCCATTGCTTGTTTGAATCTTTTGAAGGTAGTGAATTGTGAATTATACCGCGTGCATCACAAAAAAACAATCCCACCCTGGTCCTCTTTGGAGCCGATTCACCTGCAGGAACCCATTGTCTTTAGTGCTGTGTGGTCTCTGGTGCGTCGTGGTGGATTCACGTTTCGTCCACGATTATGAAACGGCGAAAAAACTGCTGCGTAGTTGTCACACGATTGCGTTGTATATCACTTGTCTATGAGAAAACTTTCCGCAATTCGAAATTGAAAGCGCTGAGCTAAATGATATGCCTATGGCTTCCGCAATGTTTCGCACTTAAATCTCTGAACGGCCAACACCATATTTTGAATTTTTTTCAATTGTTTCAGGTGTACAGACCTCAATTGGGCGTGCAGAACGTTCGTCATCTTGTGTGTTTGTACGGCCATAACGAAATTCAGTAAACCACTTTTTATTAATGAAATTGAGAGGGCATAATTCCCGTAGTGTTTACAAAGCTTAGCTTTGGTTTGAATGATGGTTTTTCAAAAGAGAATATTGCTCAATGAGCACATGAAATACACTTTTTTCTATTTTCTCCTCAAATCACGACGCAGTCTGCTATCAATGGCTGACAAACACGAACTAAATGAGGCATCTTGTTCAAATTTCGACATTAGTCAACTAATGCCTGTTGACAGGAGCTGTATTTCCCTTTCAGGGTAACTTTCAGTGCCCTTGTAATTCCAATATCCTTAACTTGTTAACTTACAAATCGGACAAAAAATTAACATAAGAACAGATGCAGATGGTGTAGCTCAAAATTACAGACATTTCATTTATATGAATAGGAAATGAAAGTTAAAAATAAATTATTTGGAAAGTTTATTTTATTTAAACTCCACCTCCCGAGTTAGTGCATAATTGAGCTCACGAAAAGCACATTGACATATGGCAACAATAATGTTGCTTTTGCGCCGCCTTGCGGTATAATTTCCTATTATAAATTTTTTTTGTTGTAATTATTGAAGAAAATCGAATGCAGTTAATGTGTTTGAGTTAGAAAATATAATGAATCATGAAAATATCTCAATAAATATCCTTAACATAATCCCACAAAAAGGTGTTAAATCGCACGATCTAGGCGGCCTATTGACCGGCCCCAAACTTGAAATAAACTGTTGCCTGAACTCGCCTCTCAATTGGGCCATTGTTTCGCGTGCTGTGTGGCAAGTGGTACTGTGTTGTTGAAACCACAAGTCAGCCAAGTCCAGCTCTTCTATTTTGAAAAAAAAAAAATAATAATAATAATCATCGCACGCCAGCGCTCGCTATTCACAATAAAGTTCCTGCCTTCGTTGTGTTTGAAAAAGTACGGTTCAATGATCCCACCGGCTCATAATCCGCACCAAATAGTGAATTTTTCGGGATGCATTGACATTACTGGCAATGCTTTTAGCTGCTCTTCACACCAAATACGGCAATTGTTCTAGTTCACGTATCCATTTAACCAGAAATGGGCTTCATCGCTGAAGTGGACGATGCATGAATTTCGATAATAAAATTTAATAAATTAAGTTATAGACCAAACTGAACATGTTTAAAGGCTGGGGCACATAGAATCCGTCATCCGTCATCCTTCGACTTTTTCAACTGACAGCTAAGTTAAAATACAGGTTTTGTTATGAGCTTGGTTACATACAGTACGTCTCCTTCAACGCAACGGATGAAAGTTGGGCAACTTTTAACTTTTGGCGTACGTCGAGTACTTTGACAACTATCAGTTGATTTTTTGGTATGTTTTGTTTTAATTAACAGTTGATTTTTTGGGTCTGACCAAAAATCTTCGACTTTTATCCATTATATCAAGACAGCTTGAGCTTTATAAAGCAAAATTATAATTAAAATAAACTCCGTAATTTCTTCAAAATCCACAGAAAATTTTTACTCTTTAATAAAAAGAAATGTTGCAAACATGTAAAAAAAAACAACTGATTTTCTACACGTTAACAAAGTACTCATTGTGCCAACCTCATCCGTCATTGCGTTAACGTCAGTTGAAAAAGTCGAAGGATGACGGATGACGGATTCTATGTGCCCCAGCCTTAACAGTAACATGTTACACAAAAACAGATGAGCTGCCAAAAACAGTGTAGCCAAAAAGAAAGTTGCTAAAAAATCGCCCTTTACTTACATAAACACAATGCTTTTTTTTCTCGGTAATAGAACGTGTACTATAAATAAATAATTTTGCAACTTCGTTTTGTTGTTTATATAAACTTGCTGCTTGAAACAAATAAACCACTTCTTTATTGTATATTTTTTTATAATTTTATAGTCGGATTTAAATAACAAACACTTGCAAAAAATGGCAGCAGCAGCAAATTGATAAATGTTTGCCATTGTTAAATGTGTTTTTTGTGTGCTGCTGTTGTTTCATTACAACTTCTTTTTTATTGGTGGCGTTCTGAGAGACAAAAAAGAACTTAAAGAGTTGATCCGGTTATTTCTTTGGTTAAATGTTAATAAAAACCATAAATTGCTGTGTGTGTGTGTGTGTGTAAGTGCGTATGTGGGAAAACTTTGATCTATAAAGTTTTTTCAAAGTTAATTCATGCGGGTTAAAAAAGGAAACATTTATCTCATACAGCGTTGCCAAAATCTACATTTTGTAATATTTCCTTAAGCGTCTAAACAGCAGTAGAATGGAAACTAAACAACCTCTCATATTCTTTAGAGAAGAATAAAATATAACTAATACAAAATATAAATAAAAAAACAAAAATTAAAATAACAACAAAAAAACTAATTAGTATAAGCGTAGTCACATCTCTTCTGTCTAAATACCATAAAAAAGTTACTAAATTAGCAACACTGATCTCGCAATATATCTCATTATTCTTGTGTTTAAAGCTGATTTGTTTTTGTATTAAACAAGGATTCATTTCTGTGTGTACGTATACGTGTATGTGTACATGTTTTGTTCAATTTATTTTGTGAATGGGGGGGAAAAATAAAGTACTCGCCTGAGTTTTGTGTGCATTGTTATTGTTTGAGTTATTTATAAAGTATTTAAACGTTGCAATTTAGACAATTGTTACTATTGTTTTTGTACTTAAACAGTTGTTATTGTTGTTGTGCTATCATATTGCTGTGCATACATATGAGCATCTGTAGCAACAATGCATTGTGTTTTTTTTGTACGGTCTCATTAGTAGAGAATTCAAACATGAATGTATTTACTATTTGCTTGGTGTATTGTTACCCTTTTCTCTAGTTGTCCTTATTGCTTTATTGTGCCAGCAATTTATAAAAGTAGAAAGTTGTTTAGTCAAGCACAGTTTGAACGTGAATCGTTTTCAAAAAACTATTTATAAAAAGTATATTTAAACAAAAATTTATCGTTTTGAAAAAAGTAGCTTTTTAAAAAAATACTGTTTAAAAACAATACCTTTCAATAAAAATACATTAAAAAAGTTCATTAAAAAATATCTTTTTAAAACTTTTACTTTAAAAAAAAGTACATTTAAAAAAATACCTTCTAAAAAAGTACCTTTTAAAAAAGGCACCGTTTAAAAAATTACCTTTAAAAACTGTGCATTTGAAAAAAGAAAATGTAAAAAAGTACTTTTCGAAAAAAGTACATTTAAAAAGTACCTTTTAAAAAAGTACCTTTTAAAAAATTACCTTTAAAAACTGTGCATTTGAAAAAAGAAAATATAAAAAAGTACCCTTCGAAAAAATCACATTTAAAAGTACCTTTTAAAAACAGTACATTTAAAAAAGTAACTAAAAAGTATTTTTTAAAAAAGTACCTTTTAAAAAAAGTACCTTTTAAAAAATTACCTTTAAAAACTGTGCATTTGAAAAAAGAAAATATTAAAAAGTACCCTTCGAAAAAAGTACCTTTTAAAAACAGTACATTTAAAAAAGTAACTAAAAAGTACCTTTTAAAAAAGGAACTTTTAAAAAAGGACCTTTTAAAAAAGTACCTTTTCAAAAAATATCTTTTAAAAAAGTACCTTTTAAAAAAGTACATTTAAAAAAATACCTTTTAAAAAAGTACCTTTGAAAAAAAGTACATTTGAAAAGTAGCTTTTAAAAAAAAGTACATTATAAAAAAGTGGCTTTTAAAAAATTTGCCCTTTAAGACAAGTGCCTTTTAAAAAACTGCCATTTAAAGAAAGTTCCTTTTAAAAAAGTACCTCTAAAAAGTAATTTTTAAGAAAAGCACTTCTTAATGAATGTACCTTTAAAAAAGCATATTTAGAAAAAGAACATTTAAAAAACGTACGTTTCATAAAAGTAGTTTTTAAAAAGTATGGCTTAAAAAGTACTTGCTAAAAACAGTACTTTTTAAAAAAGCACCTTTTAGAAAAAGTAACTTTTAAAAGAAGTACGTGTGAAAAAGTATACATATTTTTATTTAAAAACAGTAACTTCTGAAAAGGTATCTTATTCTAATTTCCTTAATAGACTTTTCTTCTCTATCCTTGTAGAATGCAGATTTTTGTTACTTTGCATAATCTGGTTACTGATTTTAGTTTTTCATTGTATTTTTTTAATTTTTTTGTCTTGTTGTTTTGTTATTATTTGTTTGTAAAAGTGGCCAGAATTATACAATCCACTAACAATATGCGTTTTTAGCATTTTAATTTACAAAAACGCACAGCCATTGTCATGTTCTAATTTTTTCTTTAAATTTGTTTCTCTTGCCTTTTTTTGAAATGTTTTTTATATAGAAATTTAAATACTGGGAGTGCAACATTTTCTCCTCTAGTTAAAATTTATTCATGCACAACTATTTGTTGTGCAAATCGTTTTTGTTGTGTAATTGTTATTTAAATCCCCTTTTGCCCAACGCTGCTCTTCTACGCTCCTTTAAATGTTTTGGTATAAATAATATTGGTATTCTTCTCATTTACTTACACACGCACGCAAAACTTTTACCCTGAACATCATATTGTTTTGTTTGTGTAAGTGTACATTTCCTGTACGTTTTGTATTTGTCTATGATTTTTTTCCTGTTATTGTTCTGGTGTTGTTGTTGTTTATATTTTCCTGGCTTATCTGTTTGTTTTGCAATTGTTACTATTTTTGTTAGTTTGTATTGTGCGAATAAAATTAAATTGTATAAATTTCTTGTACGTGCGTTGGCAGTAAAACCCGGATGCCGTCACTTATAATTTGTGAAATAAATCTTTATAAATGTTGCCACCGCAAATATTCTCAAGAAAACATAAAACAAATATTTACACTTCGAAACACTATTTAATTTTTCCACCTCAATATTCATATAAACAAAGACAGTCCCGCTCATTGGTTTGACTGGCGAAATACGAGCACATACTAGAAACATTTATGCAACACACGGAAGCAAAGTCCCAACTGCGTATAAGTATTTTTTAATTAATGTATTTTCTACGATTGTTGAGGATAAAATGAAATGTGTCCATTATAATTGCAACGTTTTTCGTTTTAGTTTTTAGTTCATGTTTGAGAAGGCACACACAGTGGATGCGATAATAATATTTTTTTTTTTCAAAATATTAAATTCACTTTTAACATTCCAGTTGCTTGTATTTGAGTTAATAACTTTACGATCAAAAAATTCATTAGTAAAAACTTTAATTTATAGAAACTTTAAACTCTTATTTTAATATACGATATACTCAGTAACATAATTAATTAATTTTTATATTTCTGTCTTTTCAGATATTTTCATTAAAATTTATCTTAAAATATTGGAAGTTTTTCAAAATTTAAGGTAAGTTTAAGAATTTACTATATAATATTTTTAAAAATTATTTAGAAACTGCCCATACAAATAAATCAAACAACTTCAGTATATCCTTATAAAAGGATTTTCTTTTAAGAGGCGACTTTTTAAAGAGTACTTTTTAAAAGCTTCTCTTGAGAAAATTGCTTTTTATAAAAGGTGTTTTTAAAAAAGTACTTTTTAAAAACGTAATCTTTGAAACGTGCCTTTTATAGCAGGTATTTTTACTGGCGCTTTTTTATAGTGTATTTAAAAAATACTTTTCTAGAGTTCTGATTTGAAAATTAAATTTTAAAAGAAATGTACTTTAAAAAAAAAATGAAATAATTTAAAATATGTATGTATATCTTTTTTAAAGGTACTTTTTTAAAAGGTACTAAAATTAAAGGTACTTTTTTAAAAGTACTTTTTTGAAAGGTGCTTTTTAAAATGTATTTTTTATAGGTACTTTTTACAGGGTACTTTTTTAAAATGTACATTTTTTAATGGTAATTTTTTGGACAGACAGTCTTATTAAAAGCTACTTTTTTAAATGTACTTTTTTACAAAGTACTTGTTTTAAAATGTATTTTTTAAAAGGTACATTTTAAGAAAAACTCGAAGGGTACTCTTTGCAAAGGTCCTTTTTTTAAAATTTACTCTTCGAAAAGGTACTTTTTTAAAATTTACTTTTTTAAAAGGTACCTTTTTAAAAGGACCCATTTTAAAAGGTACTTTTTAAAAAGTATTTTTAAAAAAAGTTATTTTCTAAATGGTACTTTTTAAAAGGAACATTTTTTAAATGTACTATTTTAAAAGGTAGCTTGTTAAAAGGTAAAATTTTGAAAGGTACTTTTTCAAAAGGTATTTGTTAAAAAATAGTTTTTTAGAATGTACTTTTTAAAAGGTAGTTTTCTAAAAAGATTTTTTAGAATGCATTGGTTTAAAAGCTACTTTTTTTAAAGGTAATCTTTTTTTTGGAAGTTACTTTTTTAAAAATAGAATTTTTTAAAAAAATTTTTTAAAGGTATTGTTTTAAAAAGGTCCTTTCGTGAAAGGTGTTTTTTTTAAATATCCTTTTTTAAGGTGTTTGTGTTAAAGAGTACTACTTTTAAAATACACTTTTAAAAATGTATATCTATTAAAGTTTTTTTCTTATTGAAAATTCACATTTAGTTTTTTTTTTAATTTGATACAATTTCTATTAAAGATTCATTAAATAATACGAAAAATAATTGATAAACTGATTTAGTAATTAAAAATTTTTTAAAAGTAACTTTTCACGGCTGTATTTTTAAAAAGCACGTCCTTAAAGTATTTCTTACATAATTTTTTAAAACTATTTGTATAAAAATTACTTCTTTAGAAAGTACTTTTTTTTAGAGGGTACTGTTTCAAAAGTTAAATACTTAAATAGTACTTTTTGAAAGATCTTTTCAAAGATTATTTTTTCATAAGGCGTTTTTTAAAGAAATTTTTCAATAGCTAGTTTTTCTAAAGATGATTTTTATAGTAATTTTTTATTTTTAAAATATTTTTTATAGTTTCATTGCCAACAATTTCTTCAAGTCTTCATTGTTTTCAGTTCTAATGAGCACAACCTGATGTTGTTTTTTTTTGAAGTTTCTTTTGTATGTCAGCGCTGTGATTGCAGGTTTGTTTCCTTGTGATTGCTGCCACTGTTGTCGAAATAGCAGCCATATGGTTATTAAACATCTTTTAGAATTCTCCTCAACTACTGCTCAATAACAATAAAAAGAGCAAGAAGAAAAAATCTTTTAAAAATTAACGACAAAGTACTCATACGCCGTGTAGTACATCATCTCATGTCTTTACATTCATTTCCTTTAATGTTTATGGGGGCAAGTTTTCTCATTTATATTTCAAAATGTTTTTTATTCATGTTGCTGACTGGCTGCTGTTGTGTTGTTTAAAATTCTCAGCAACAATATGGGAAGCAACAGCAGCAACAAAAATAACTACTTCTGGTAACTAGTTCCTTTTCCTCAAATACTCATATAATGTTTATTAATGCCATTGCTGCAGTTGTTGCTATTACTGTTCGTTACTTTCACATGTGCCTGTGTATGCGAGAAAGTGTGTATGTATGTATGTGTGTGTGCCTTTATGAGTGTGTATGCGAGTGTGCCAGTCTTGTTGTGTATTTTCCTTTGCTTGTTCTCATTTTATGTTCGAAATGAAGTTTAAATGTTTAAGATTGTGTGTGTGTGTGTGTGTGTGTGTGTGTGTGTGTGTGTGTGTGTGTGTGTGTGTGTGTGTGTGTGTGCACACTTGGTTGTTTGTTTGAGAGCATCGCTTTGGGTATTTGCGTGTGTGCTTGTGTATGTGTTTGTGTATGCGTGTGTTTTGGCTTATAGTTTTCAGTATGCTAAACGTGTTTTCAGTTTTATAGCCCAAGCTTGTGATATTTATGGTTCATTGCAGTTTAATTGTGCACCAAGGCATTAGGTATACTATTTCGGCTTTTCTCTTCATTCATTCGTTCCTTTCGCCTTCAATATTTAACTTATGCTACTTGTTGCCTGTGTGTGTTTTGTCTTCTTTTCTGCCTTATTAAAGCTGCTTGTTTTTTTATGGCTTAAATACCCAGGACTTAAGTGTATCATTATATGGTCTGGGGTTGGTTTTAAGTAGTATAGAGTTTTTTTTTCGTTTATAAGTTGTTTCAATAATTGTTAGTTGAATGCTTATCCCATTTATTTTAATCTATTTTAAAGCTGATGGCTAGGAACTCTAAATTTCAATATCATTGCTATTTCGTTGCGATTTATCTGTTGGTTGAAGAGTAATCGGAGCTGCATACACGTCAGAAATTTTTTTCCCCTTTAAGTTCTTTGTATCAATATTTCTTTTTTAGGAAGCAAAAATGGAGTCATCTTATCGCACATTAAGTTTTAAGTAACAAATAATACTGCGCTTTTTAGAGCCTAACAAATGAAATGTTTTTAAGTTCTTATTATATAGCGGTTTAAAATATCAATAATTTATGGTTTATGTTGTGTTTTCGCTTTTGTTGTTGTTTATTTCCCTCTTGCATTCAAAAATGCTTTAGATAAGATTTCTAATACCTCTTGTTCTAATTATCACAAATAATCAAATATAGACTTTTAAAGAGACAAACGAGTCTGTTTTTGCTTGTATTTCTACTGGTTAGATTAGGAATGCTTAGATCTCGCTAACTCAGTGTAATTGCGAATGAACTGTCTATAAATATCGATTCGTTAGTTAATCATTATCAGACAAAAAAGTGTAGGCTTAGAATAAATAAAAATTCATTTAAACTATTGAAACTATTGCTGTTATTAATACGAGAGTGTGTCACAAATTCCGTAACTTTTTGAATTTACCGGGTCTCTACACTCGAAACAATTGAATATAATGTTGGCCGATCGGAGCCTAAAACCGCTAGAGATAGTGGAAGCCATAAGCATATTACATGACTCAGCAGTTACAATTTTAAATGAAAACTTTTCGCAATATGAGTGCCGCATTTGCTCACAATCATGTGCAAACGCAATCGTGTGACAACTTCGCAGAAATGTTTGGCGTTGTTCAACCGCAATATGAAGGAGTTTTTGTCATGTTTTGTAATCGTGAAGGAAACGTGGGTAAACCACAACATATAAAAACAGTAGTCAAACAGTAGTCAAAACAGTGGATTTCTCGGCGCGAATTGCCGCCAAAGAAGGCCAAGGTTGGGTTGTCAGCCAATAAAGTCATGGCGACGGTTATTTTTGTGAAGAACGTGGTATAGTCCACATTGAGTACCTTTAAAAGAATAAAACAATCAATGACATATATTATGCCAACTAATTGGGGAGTTTCAAAGAAACAAACGACAAAATTTGGCCAAGAAAATTTTCTTTCCCACCAGGACAAATGCAAGCGTGAATTAGGCTACGAATTGCCTGGAATAACGAAATAGTTTGGCGAAAATAGATTTGACTCAAACGATGAAATCATCTCAAAAACAAATACCTATTTTAGTGACCTTAACAAATGTAATTTGGAGACACGTTCGTGAAAGTGTATAAAGCAAAAGGGTGAATGTAGTATTGAAAAAGAAAATTAAGTTTTATTCAAAAACCTGTATTTCATTAAAAAAGTCACGAACTTATTGACCAGCACTCATATTCTTTTTTTTGTATTGAAAATTTATTTAAAATATTGAAAATTATAAAGGATTTTCCAACATAAATAATAGGTTGCTAATTCTTAAAATATTTTATCAAATTATTTAAAGCTACAAAGCATTTTCTGATATAAATAAAGATTTGGAGGTCTTTATTTGAATGTTGGATTGACGGTTTTTAAATCTAGAGCAGATAAAAATAATTCATTTTCATAAGTTAAATTTGAGATTTTCGTTTATTATTATTATTTACATTATTTAAAGCTAAAACGAATTTTCTAATACTATATCAATGTCAAAATAGTTTGAAATTATTTAAAGCTATTGAGATTTTTTTGAGAGCAATTAAAATTTAGAGGCCCATATATTAATGTCGGTTCGTTAGTTTTGTAATCAATATCAGACAAAAAACCGAATGCATGACCCCTCGGGCGCCTGTACACTATTACACCATCAGATGGTCATCTCAAGTTAATATAAATTAAAACATGTGTATGCCTTAACAGCCAAAAAATCTTAAAGGCCAAAAACAAAAAAAAATTAGAGGAGAACTACTGAAAATTTGATTTTCTTTAAATTTGTTTTGCCACTTCTAACGATTATAAAACTTTAACATTTAATATTACTGAACGTAAATTATTCATTGTGATGAAAAAGTGACAATTAAAAATGATATTACTTTTAGCTTTTTCCGCGGTAAGGGCACGATAGTTCCAAAAGAATATTTTATTTAAGTGCCAAAAGTTTACTTCAAGACAAGCTTTTGAATGGCAACTGTGATAGAAATGGAAATCGAATACGAAATTCGTATGAATTTCTCGATAGAGGTCAACAATAGCTTTTCAGTAAAATTTTTATAAAAATGTTTGTCATGAAAATTTCAGTTATTTTCTTTTGATGATTCTATTTTTTGCTTTGTTAGTACAAAAAAAGGAATTTATTAGTTGAAGTTCTAACAACGAACGAAATAGACAAAAAGATTATCTAATAAAACATTTTACGATATTTAAACAGAGTTAGAAGAAGGCCTTAAGTGTTAAAATAACAAGTTTTCTTTGCGGCTTAATTAGTATTGACTGGCCTATTATCATGATGTCAATATGAGAAAAGCGAAAACAAGTTTTTTTTGAAATCTTTTTAACAAAAATTATAAAATTCTTACTTAATTAGTGTTTGAACAAGGAGTGCTTAAATTACTCTATAATATCTTCTTCATTTTGGCTTGAGATTTAATTATATAATTAATTATTTGTTTGAAAAACACGCGAACAAGGAGAAGCTGCCAGAGAGACAAATAGACAGACAGACAGTCAGTCAGCCAGATAGACTTACTGGCACACAGTTAGTTGGTCGGCCAGATAGTTTGTCATTTTCAACATTTCTTATTAGATTGTCTATTTAATTCAATAGAACACAACTCTATTAACTAAATAAGTTTCACGTGACGTCAACACGCAGCTTGTTTATGTGTTTCACAATCATTGAGATTTACGGCCAGATTCGGAATCAGTGTCACAGTCAAACAAAAAAGGCAAAAAAAGAAACAACAACAACAACAAAAAAAAATTACAAACTCAAGTTTAATAAACGTCCTTCGAAAATCATTGCTAAACATGACTCTCTTGTTGTTGCTGTTGTTGTTGTAGCACATTGAAATGATATCTGAACAAAAAGCGGTCAATAGCAAAATTGTTGTCATTGTTGTTTCAAATTTCAAAAATTAAATTTAAAATGTATTCAGAGGCAAAACAATTTAACGCAAAATTCTAAATAGAGATGGAGACAGAATTTTGTATAAAATAAAAGACAAAATAAGCGAAACAAAGGAATTTATTTTTTAAACTCATGGAATATTTCAAATCCATAAAAAGAGAAAACAAAAAAGATATTTTTAAAAAAAATCTCTTGATTATTCTAGTTTTTTAAACTTTTATCTTATTGTTATCTCTATATACGAGAGCGGGTCCATAAGTCCGTAACTTTTTGCATTTTATGCAGGTTTTAGGATAAAAAAAAACATTTTATTCATCAACATAGTCTTCTTTAAGCTCTATACACTTATTCCAATATTTCTCCAGTTATTTTTTTTATACCTGATTTTATGATTCGCGTCAAATCTCCGCTGAGCCATATGTTCACTTTTTTGAACAAGAAAAAATCACTCGGGACTAAAGTCGGTCAACAGGGTAGATGAGGGAGAAATTCGTGCCCTAATTCATGGAATTTTGCCACGAAAAATACACTTTCGGGAATGCTTACATTGTCCTCTTGGAAGAGAACGTTTTTCTTGGCCAAATCCTAATTAGTCCAATAAGTTGGCATAATATTCGCCCTTTGAAGGCCGTCAATAAAAAAGCGTGCATTCCAATAAAAAGCCACCTTAACTTTATTGGTTGACAAACCTACATTGGCCTCTTTGGTGCCGATTAACCCCAAAAAACTCTCTGTTTTTAGTGCTGTTTGTTCTCTAGAGTGTTCGGCTGGATCCACGTTTTGCGCACGACTACGAAACGGCGCAGAAAATATTGATATGGATGAAGAAAAATTTTATAGCATTACATTTTTCGGAACTTATATAATCAAAGTTTAAAAATAAAATAACGTACTGGTTCCTTAATCCATTCCGTCTACTCGTCTAGGAGTAAATTCTATACTTTTAAATTAAATCACATGCGCCTTTTGTAAACCTCATGGTCATTAATTTTTCTTGCTTCTGTTGACATAAATTTGGCCCATCATGAAAAAAAAAACATTTATCGCACGGGTTATTTTTCCAAATTTCTTTAAAAGGATCTTGAAAATTGAATTAAAAGCTGTTCTCCCTTTCGTTTAGGAATTTCATACGCAATGCTCTTTTGGTGGTTTTTTATAGCAAAAATAAAAATGTACCATGACACAATTTTTTTGCATGCCATAAATTTTTCTCTAAATATTGATTAATTTTTTCTTCTATATAAAAAAAAATTGCTCGCATGAGATATCTGAAAACAGATCTAAGTGCTGTTTCTTAATGAGTTTGTTGTACTCATCTAGAAATTTAATAATAAAATACACTTTTTCTATGTAGTGAAATGAATCCCATGCTAAAAAATTTTTTATATAAAATTAATTTTCTTAAACTTAATTTTTTCACGTTTCTGGCATAATTATTGATTTGCATTTTTTATGTAATGAAAAAAAAAATAAATAAAATTTCATCTCATGAGATAAAATTCAAGCAAATCTATTTGTTTTCATAAAACACGTATGTCTAGAATTATCATTTGAAAGTTTATGTTTATTTAATGATTTCTATACTTTTAGAATAAATCTCATGCGTTAAATTTTTAAATGTTCCTTGATTAATATTGATTTTTCTTATGCATTTATTGATTTGCATTTTCCCCATCGTTTGCAGTTTTAGCCTTAACTTTTCTGAATACAATTTCGAAATCTATTTAAGTTTAAAACTTTTTTCCCTCTTTTGTTTTTTCTATTTGATTACACTTTATTTCTTGATGCCTTTGCTCTGTACTTTTTTTCTTACTTTATATTTCGTTTTACGATTACGATCAGATTTTATTGTTAAGCTTTTTGCTAGACAATATGTCTGTTATGAGAAGTTGGTTTTTTTCCACTGGATTTAAGCCAAACGTTGGATGTGGTTGAAGAAAAACAATAATAAAAGACTGAGTATGAAAAAAAAAGAAATTTACCAAAAATCAAAATGATAAAAGCACATTTCTAGTTTTTGATCCTTTAAATGATTTTCTTTCGACAACTTAAGTATTATCATTGCATGCACAAATGCAAGGAGAAACTTTGCTTTTATATGGCATAAATGTTTAAAGCTTATCCCAAAACTTCATACTTTGATTTTTATAAAAAGCTTTCAGCAATATAAATTAGGAAAATCAAGTTTTATGATGCCAATCGAATATATTATTGTTAAATACTCGTATTTAAAAGTGATTACATATTTCATAGTTTGTGGGAAGGGGTAAGAAATTCAAGAAACTTGTCATACAAAATCCAACAGCACACCTGCTTCCATAAATATTTAATATAAAACATACACACACAAATCAACCTTGACTTACAGATTTATTAACGAAACCCCTCTTTCGCTTCTAAGGGCTTGAGATTCTAAGACTTGTCTCATTATAAATTCTATTCCCTCATTAGAATTCTACAAAAACACATTCCTTTACAGCAATTGATAGAAACTTGTCTTAAAGTTTGACCTTGACTTATAAATATTGAAGAATAAATACAACAAATTAAAAAGGTTTTTTATTTTGTTTTTGTAACTTGTGATTATTTCAGCTAAACACTTGCTGTTTAAATGCAAAGTGAAATATTTTACTATATTTCTATAAAAAAATTTTCATAATGATAATTTAAAATGGAAATGATTTTTTTTAACGTTTTTGTTACCACAACTAAATTGTACTCGCAGCTCAATTGAACGGACTCGTATTAAGTGCATGTGAACTGAGTTATTAATAACGAGTGTTTGCGTATGTACAACTGCATGTGTGCACATGAATGAGTGTAAGAGATGTGGGTCGACAAAAGTTGCTAAAGCATTAAAATGCAGCAACTACAACTACAATTAACTGTTGCCACAAAAAAGAAGCATTTAACTGCTGCACCAGCAAATGGCATCACAAGTTACTTTTTTGTACACGCGAGTATTCTTGTTTAAAATTGTCATATTTTATGACACACTTCATGATTTAAATCGATGTTTTTGTTTTTATAATACGATACAAAACTTTTTTTCCAAAAGGTACTTATTTTAAAAGGTATTTTCTTTAAAATTTACATTTTTTAAAAGGTAGTTATTTTTAAAATATAGTTTTACTTTTTTTGTAAGTGTCTTTTTAAAAGGTACCCTCTTTAAAAGGTTCTTTCTTTAAAGGGTACTTTCTTTAAAAGGTACTTTATGAAAAGGTATTTTCTTTAAAAGGTACTTTTTAAAATGTTTTTCTTTTCAAAAGGTACCTCCTTTAAAAGGTACTTTCTTTAATATATACTTTTTAAAGGATACTTTTTAAAAGGTACTTTTTTTAAAAGGTATTTTTTCAAAAGGTACTTTTTTAAAAAGGTTTTTTCTTTAAAAGGTACTTTTTAAAATGGTATTTTTTCAAAAGCTACTTCCTTTAAAAGGTATTTTCTTTAATATATACTTTTTAAAGGATACCTTTTAAAATATGCTTTTTTGAAAGGTACTTTTTAAAAAGGTATTTTTAAAAAGGTACTTTCTTTAAAGGGTACTGTTTATAAAAAGTACTTTCTTTAAAATATACTTTTTCAATATATACTTCTTGAAAAGTTACTTTTAAAAGGTCACTTTATTAAATGATACTATTTTAAAAGTACTTTTTTAAAGGTACTTGTTTTTAAAAGATAATATTACTTTTATTACAAGTAAATTTTTAAAAGGTACCCTCTTTAAAAGGTAATTTCTTCAAAAGTACCTTTCTTAAATGGTACTTTCTTTAAAATGTACTCTCCTTTAAAATGTACTTTCTTTAAAAGGTTATTTTTTTAAAGGTACTTCCTTAAAAAATACTTTCTTTAAAAGATACTTTTTTAATACATACTTTTAACAGGTACTTTTTAAAAGGTACTTTTTTAAGTGGTACTCTTCAAAACGTACTTTCCTTAAGTGGTACTTTTTACAAAACGTACTTTTTTAAAAGGTACTATTTCAAAATAATACTTTTTTAAAAGGTACTTGTTTTTAAAGGGTAAGGAAGTTTTTTGTAGAAGGTTCTTTTCTACAAAGTCGTTTTTTTAAAGGTACTTTTTTTTAATAGGTATTGTTTTGATTTAAAAATATTTAAAAATATTCCTTTTTAAACGGCATTTCTCTTAAGATTTGGTCTTTTGAAACGGTACTTTTTTCAAAAATAACTCTTTGATTAAGATTTTTTTAAAATGTACTTTTTGAGAAGCACCTCTTTTGAAAATATATTTTTTACATGTACTTTTTCAAAAGCTAACTTTTTAAAAGTTACCTTCTTAGAAGGTGCTTTGTTAAAGGTACTTTTTTCAAAGATATTTTTTCAAAATGTGTTTTTTAAGTGATATTTTTTAAAAGATTCATTTTTAAAAGTATTTTTTTGAAAAGGTATTTATAAAAAGCTAATTTCTTTTAAAGGTTGTTTCAAGAGATACCTTTTCGATATAAACTTTTTTTCAAACGGTACTTTTCTCAAAGGGTAGTTATTTTGCCCTTTTTTCATAAGGTACTTTTTTAAAGCTACTGTCTTAAGAGGTACTTGCCTCAAAAGGTGCCTTTTTAAATGGTAATTTTTTTAAGAAGGTACTTTTATATAAAGTATTTTTATTAGATGGTACTTATAGCGAAAGGTTATTTCATATCAGGTACTTATTTCAATAGGATCTTTCAGAAAGAAGGTTTTTAAATATACTGTCATAAAAAAAGATGGCTATTTTAAATGGTACTTTATTCAAAAGGTACTTGCTTTAAATATCATATTTTTGTTTGTCAATAAGATATAAAATCTAATAAATAAAAATATTAAAAATAATTTAAATTGTATTTAAAGGCCCTTGTAACATGAAACACTAATTGCACGAGTAGAGTTAATCTCTATTCGAACTGTTTGCCTCACATTTCCTTTTATTATTAAATGCAATCAACCGCAAAAGCAACATTTCATAATTATTGTGGCAAATAATCAAAAATTTTTTTCCATAGATTAAAAAAAATAATATTCAATACATAAATACTCGTATGTATTTTAAATAGCAAAATATTATTTTAAAATCTCCATTTGCAACTGATGTTAAGATATTAAATTGAATATGTTTGTTTGCATGAGCGGACGAGCGAAAAAAAAACAGTCAAATGAATTGAAATGAATTTCTGTTCTGTTCAGTCGTAACGAGGATGATGTTGATGATTTATTTTTTTGTTTAAATAATTTTAATGAAATTTTTTTGCATACGAAATGCATGCATATGCGTTGACCAATTACACATATTGCACAATGCTGCATATAATAATAAATAAATATATATAAAATAGTTATAAATTTTTAATAACATGTAAAGGAAAAATTATTGGAATATTGTATCGTAAATATTTAAGAATATTTTTTAATAATAGAATTTAAAAAAAACAATATGTGTAAAAATCATTTAATCTTTTTTTCTTCTAATTGAGAAAACAATAAACTTTCCCAACAGGAAATAGCGTCTATTTCTGGCCGTCGAACGTTAGTGTTAATTTATGAGTGAAAGGATACTTATTCGTCATAATTTTTTCCAAATGTAAAGATGTCGTCTTACACAAATTTTTCATTTCCTTTTATAACGTCCAGTGTAAGTTCGGGAGCGGTTTTGGTCCAGATTTTTTTCGTATCTCTAATTGTACATCAGAAATAACCCTTGCACCCAAACAGAGGGACCCTGTCCCTGTCCCTTTCCCTGTATTCAAATTATTGTTTTATATTTTTTAGTGACTGTAATTATAATTATAAAAAACTGAACTAAACAAGAAATTTAATATCCTTTGTGTGGATTACAATTCAATGATGAACTGTAAACAAAAGATTCCTATCGTTACTGTATGCCATTTGTATCCAATTCAAAACAAAAATACTATAATGTTTTTCGTAGAGAACATAATATAGTTATTGTAACCATGCCAAAACCAGGTGATTCCTTTGTTTGTTTCAACGCTGAATTTTGTTCAACAATTTGATTTTTTAACTGACAGTATGCTAATCTGTAGCCATTGCTATGCGTGCCACAATTATGTACATTGTTTTTTTTTGCTCTAAGAGTCACTGCTGCTCACTAACTTGAGAGAAAACCTTTGTAATAATTACTCCTATTTGTAGACTTGCTTAATTGTTAACAATGTTAGGAAAATTTTCGTTATATTTGAAGACAAGGTCAATAAAATTTCAAGCTTTTCTTTTTTTTTTGCCACAAAATGGGATAGCTATACGAGGCCCATTCAAAGTAAAGTGACTTCAGTATTCATTTTGTGATCTTCAAAGTAGTCCTGCCAGTAGCAATATACTTATGCCAACGCTTTTTTCTAATCCTCGAAGCACTTTTGATAAGCACTTCTCGCTAAAGCTCTGAGCTCCTTCAGCAGTGTTGTCTTTATTTTCTCAATATTTGCTTATCTTCGTCCTGTCAAGTGTCGCATCAGTTTTCTGATCAGGAAAAACATCCAGAAGTCAAATGCGGATGGTGTCATTTTTATAACCCTGCAAAGTTGGACATGACGGGCATTAAACACTGCATAACTTTGGAACTCGTCACCAGATTCTAATAATGGTGGTGTCGCCGCCTCTCTTTAAATAATTATTCTTGCAAGGACTTCTAAAATTAGAAAATATCCATTCAAAACACTTATGTCTGTGGCAAATAAACAAAGAAGGATATAGTGGTTACGAATATATTAAAAAACAAAATATGCATTTCTGGAAATCCACATGAAATGCGTGAAGAGCCTTTGCTTAAAAGTGACTGTTTTGTACAGCATTTGTAGTGAAAAAGTGATGTGCCATTATTTCTATGAATATGTAGATGGCACCACAGTAACGTTAAAGTAGTTTTTTTTTTGCTGCAAGTTGCAGGTCGAGTGATCTCCCATTTTGTAGATTTTAACTGGCGGATGTAACAACAGCAAAGACTTCATCCTTTAGGGCTTTTTTAAAATTACATGTTTACTACAACAAGCCACGAATCTCGCAAGTTTTGAAAGCCAAAATTGAAGAAGAAATCACCAATTTGCAGACAGATGTTTTGCGAGTAACAATTGGAAATGACATGAAATGAGCGCAGTTGAGTATCAACTTTGGAGATGGCCATTTGAGCGATGTAATTTTTTTCAATCAATGTCATCAATTTTATACTTTCAAATAAACTTTTTATGAAAACACGCTGACAGCCAGTTGAAATCATGACATCACTCTTGCGCCACCTTGTAGAAGTTAAAGTTTTATGGCCGCTAAATTAAATTACAATATAAATATTAAATGTGGTTGTTTTTTTCTCATAATGGCTTAATATTTTATAAATTTAATTTTCTATTATTTCATTTTAAATAATAAAATTCTGTACTTGATTCCGTATCAGTTTCAGTGCTGATTTTTTTCCAGAAGAATTCATTTTCCCATCTCTAGTTAATTATATGCCTTAGTCTTCTCGCATTGTTTCACAGTTTACCATATCGCCGCAATTAATTATTAAATGCAATTTTATGAAAAAATAAAAATTGCTATTGTATTAAAACAAAAAATCCAAATTGTTTGCATCGTGTATTAAATTTCAAGGTCAAGTGCAGGTACTTTACAACTCACCCAGACTTGATTAATTATTTCTATACTCTCATGCTGTTTTTTGCATGTGCTTTGCCATGCCAAGTTGTGCTGTTTGTTGTTTAAATGTAAATAAATTAAATTGTAATTCAATCTACAAAAAAAAATTAATAAAAATTTTTAATAATAAATAAATAAAAGTCAGACCCATAAAAGTCATTAAATTAATACGAGTTTAACTGGTTACAAATTTTTTTCTTGAAAGAAGATCTTTTCATTAAATCTTGTTTAAAACAAACTTTTTATAATGTTTCTATATTTCAATGAAATAAATAAAAAAATTCCAAAAAAAATTTTACATTTTATTGCTCTAAGCAAATTGCAAACAAAAAACAAATACTCGTGAATAACACGATTTTATGTGAAATGAAATATATTTTTAATCATGATTAGAACCATAAAAAAACTTGTAATAATTTCAGATTCTTAGGAACTAAGAATTTATGAATTAATTGCTAATTTATAAAGTAAAGCATAGCAAAATAAGGATGAAGGCAAGTTCAGCCAGTAGCCGTTTTTTATACTAATAGCCTGTAAATTTATTTTGCTTTTAATAAGAAAAATGATTATGGAAAAAATATGCAATGAATAGCGATTTATAGCTGGAATACTAAATGGACCAGTTCCAAGGTAATCTGCTAGGCTTTCCAAATTTGACACACAAGTTGCAACGCTTGCAACTGGCTGCATGAATTATGCATAACTTGTCGCTGTTGGTTAAGTTGTTGCACAAGAAGGACTCTGCTGAATAACGTCATTTAGATTATGAACCAAAATTTTGTCACTAGACCTAAAAGTTGCCTTGGAAAAAATTTTCTATTAAAAAACTAGATAGCAGAACAAGAACCTTTTAAAAAAGTAGCACTTAAAAGGAACCTATTAAAAATGGCCTTTAAAAGAGTACCTTGTAATAAAATTCCCTTTAAAAGAGTACAGTTTAAAAAAAGTACCTTTTAAAAAACTGCATTAAAAAAATACCTTTTAATAAAATTCCCTTATAAAAAAGTACAGTTTAAAAAAAGTACCTTTTGTAAAAGGTGCCTTAAAAATACCTTAAAAACATATAAAAAGTACCTTCTAAAAAAGGTGCTTTAAAAAAGCTCCTTTTCAAAAAGGTACATTAAAAATACACTTTAAAGAACGTGCATTAAAAAAGTGCCTTTCAAAATAGTACCTAAAAAAAGTAATTAAAAAAACTACATGTTCAAAAAAATACCTTTTAATAAAATTCCCTTGTAAAAAAGTACAGTTTAAAAAAACGTACCTTTTAAAAAACTGCATTAAAAAAATACCTTTTAATAAAATTCCCTTATAAAAAAGTACAGTTTAAAAAAAGTACCTTTTGTAAAAGGTGCCTTAAAAATACCTTAAAAAAACATATAAAAAGTACCTTCTAAAAAAAGCTGCTTTAAAAAAGTACCTTTTGAGAAAGGTACTCTAAAGAAGTTCCTTTTCAAAAAGATGCATTAAAAATACACTTTAAAGAACGTGCATTAAAAAAGTGCCTTTCAAAATAGTACCTAAAAAAAGTAATTAAAAAAACTACATGTTCAAAAAAATACCTTTTAATAAAATTCCCTTTAAAAAAGTACAATTTAAATAAAGTACATTTTAAAAAGCTGCATTAAAAAAGTATCTTTTGAGAAAGGTTCACTAAAGAAGTACCTTTTAAAAAAGATGCATTAAAAAATACACTTTAAAGAAGGTGCATTAAAAAAGTGCATTTCAAAATAGTACCTGTAAAAAAGTAATTAAAAAACTGCCTTTAAAAAAAAAATTACCTTTTAAAAAAGTTCTTTAAAAAAGTGCATTTAAAAAAGTACTTTAAAAGGCAATTAAAAAAGTATTTGCATTTAAAAAGGATGCATTAAAATATACACTTTAAAGAAGGTACATTAAAAAGGTACCTTTCAAAATAGTACCTTGTAAAAAAAGTAATTAAAAAAACTACATTTAAAAAAAATACCTTTTAATAAAATTCCCTTAAAAAAGTACAATTTAAGTAAAGTACCTTTTAAAAAGCTGCATTAAAAAAGTATCTTTTGAGAAAGGTACACTGAAGAAGTACCTTTTACAAAAATTGCATTAAAATATACACTTTAAAGAAGGTACATTAAAAAGGTACCTTTCAAAATAGTACCTTTTAAAAAAAGTAATTTAAAAAAACTACCTTTTCAAAAATATTACCGTTTAAAAAAAATTCTTTTTAAAAACGGTGTACCTAAAAAAAGTAGTTTAAAAGGCAATTAAAAAAGTATTTGCATTTAAAAAGGATGCATTAAAATATACACTTTAAAGAAGGTGCATTAAAAAAAGTAACTTTCAAAATAGTACCTTGTAAAAAAGTAATTTAAAAAAACTACATTTTCAAAAAAAATATATTTTAATAAAATTCCCTTTAAAAAAGTACAATTTAAATAAAATAAAAAAGTACCTTTCAAAATAGTACCTTGTAAAAAAAATTAAAAGCGATTAATTGTATAAAGGCCTAAAAAGAAAAATAAAAACACACAAGTCAATTATAATTGTTTGTTGTGTTGTGTTTGTACGAAAGCTTTCTAAAGCTATTATACTTTTGTCTTTTTTGTTGATTACAAATAGAAAAATATGATTGAGTTCTGTTTGAATTCTCATATAGTATTTGTAGTCTGTGGCATAAGTATACGAGCTTTTGAATGCTTTTCAATGATGATTTGGCTAAAAGGGTACTGATGATTTGGTTAGCGCCAATGAAATGTAGGCATGTACCTAGCTAAGCCAACAACAAACAATAAAATATTAAGTAAAAAAATACTTTAAAAAAAGGTGCATTTAAAATGTACCCCTTAAAAAACACATATTATAAAAGTACCTTTTGAAAAAGTACCATTTGAAAAGTACCTTGTGAAAAAGTACCTTGTGAAAAAGTACCTTTTAAAAAGTATCTGTTGAAAAAGTACCTTTTAAAAAAGTATCTATTGAAAAAGTACGTTATTAAACGGGTACATTTTAGAAAAAATATCTCTCGGGAAAATATGTTTAAAAAATTATCTCATGAGAAATTATCTTTTAATTGAACTACATTAAAAAAATGTTGTATTGGGACTATTTTTTTTTTTTTTTTTTTTTTTTGATATTTCAAAGTTGGGATTAACTTAAGTATTTCCTGTGACAGCCAACTAGGACTTTCGTAAGAGAAACGTTCGCAAATTGTTAGCATTTTAATCGTATTTTAAGGTTAATACGATATTTAATTTTCCATTAAGTCTTACCACAATTTTTACACATCGTTATCATAATTTTGTTTTTTAATTTTGGCGAACTCTTTATCTTTAACAAAATATTTCTGATAATTCTGTGTTTAAAAGTAATTCCATTAATTGAAAGGAATTTCTATAGGATTGATTTTTTCTTTTATATTCACTGAAGCTCTTTTTTTCGTTACCAGATACTGTCCTTTTTTCAGCTTGATTTTTTCATTTTCATTGATCATTAATTTCGATCATGTTCATAGTTTTTTTTTACTGGCCCTTGTGGAAATTCAGTTGAAGGCTGTCCATATCAATGGTCTTCACCATAAGGGTAATAGTATGAGTAAAATGGGGACAGCCAGAGGCGAATTATGCTGATTTGTTTTATTATCTATCCATGCGGGTAACTATCTGTGTAATTGTAATGGTAATTTTATATGTGTTTGTATTTGTGTGTAGTGCCTATTGAATCCGTTGCTCTCGATAATATGCTTTGCTTTGGAACTGACTTAATCTAAAAGCTGTTGATGTCATTCTTAATGCTATGCTTTCATTTAATAATACGTTACATTTCCTTTATATCATTTTTGATTCTTTTGCCTTCTTCTATTCATTTCCTTTTCAGTAAACGAATTTTTTTTCTGTTGTGTTCTATACAAAAATCTGATGTTTTTTGTGCGCCTTTTTGTGTATATTTGTCACATTGTGATTGAATAGAATTCTTCATTTTATTTTCTTGTTCGCATTAAGCATGGAGATTTAATTCATTAGACCACAATCCTATTAAATCTATAGGCTACTAAAGGTCTTCCGGTGCCATATGATATTTTTTCAGCTTCCCTCTCTTATATTTTACCTCTCGTCGTCGTCACTAAGACTTCACTTACTTTTTCTCCAGCCGCTTTAGAAATTTTTAAATGTTGTATGTGGCTCAGTATTAAAGTAATTTTCTTTACAATATAAATAAACATACAAATATGTATGTATGTATGCGTGTACACGCCATTCCGTTGTGCTGCTAGTGTTAGTGGCGTCAAAGCAAACTGATGACATTGATTATAAAGCAAGAACAGAGAAAGTGGAGGTGGATAGAAAGAGTGAGAGAGAGAGAGAGAGCGACAGATATATAGGGAAACACAGGCATGTATGCAATAAGGTTTTGGTAGCGAAAGCGTGCAATTTCCGTTACATCCGTTTCCGCATCCTTATTATTTAGTCCTTTTAAAGAAAATATAACATTTCCCCTGCACTCATAAATACACACAGCCACGCACACACACACACACACAAACATATGTCCCCCTCCACTGCATTCCTTTCATCTTACGGTGCGTTCATCATCTTCAAAATGCCCGTATATATGTATACGAGTATGTACATATGTCCCTTTTTTTCATTTTCAGCACTTAACATTCCTATATTTCAGTTTCCCATTATATTGCTTTCCTGTCCAGCTATTTTTTGCCCTCCTTTATCTCCTGTTAATTCTCAACTGTGTACGTTACTCTCAAATAAAAAAATAATAATAAAAAAGAATACGAGTAATAATCTTTTTCCATTTCTTCGCTTCAATTTAATTTTTTCCTTGACAGTTGTTGTTGCTTTCCTAGTGTTAAACATGAATGAAATCAGTGGACAAAAGCTTAAAGTTGTCATGACATCGCCATACCATGTCACTTTTTTCCATTATTTCCAAATGTATAGACGGGCTACTGCTACATACAACTGTTATGTGAAAATGAATACAGATGTGTGCGTGACGCTATTTTATTGTGCATTGTGTGTGTCGTGCCTCCCTCCTCCGATCATCACCATGTCATTATTCTCTTGGATTTTTGTTGAATGTTGAAAAGATGTTGGGCGAATTGTATTTGTTTAAAATAAGTAATGAAATCAATTTGAAATTAATTTTGTTTTTTTTTCTTCTTTTTTTTTATATTTATCTTCGATTTATTTTTGTCTTCTCAATCGAATATACACCCAAACGGGTGATTTTAAGCTCGAAAAATAGACTTCATAATTGTAAATTTTATTGTTTTTCGTTAAAAGTTGCTTTTATTAACATTGTTCTTGTTTTTAAAGGTACTTAGACTGAAAAGTACTTTTCGTTAAAATTAATTTCTTTTCAAGTGTGCTTATTCTAAAAAGGTACTTTTTCAAAACGTACGGTTTTTAGAAGGTACATACTTTCTTAAATTTATTTCTCTTGTTACTTTTTATTGAATGATTTATAAAAACTCACTTTTTTAAAGGCAATTTATTCGAAAAACAATTTTGTTAAAAAAGGCCTATTTTAAAGGGTCCTTTCGTAATAAGACGTTTTAAGAAAATTTTTCGAGTACGAATATATTAAAAAGGTTTTCTTTTGAAAGTTACTTTTTTAAGAGGTACTTTTTTAAGAGGTCATTTTTTAAAACGTAATTTTTCAAAAGGTACTTTTTGAAAAGGTACTTTATAAAAAGGTACTTTTTCAAAAGGTACTTTTCCAAAAGTTACTTTTTCAAAACGTACTTTTCTTAAAACATATTTTTTAAATGTACTTTTTTTAAAAAAGGTACTTTTTGTTAAAGTTACCACTTTAAAAGGAACTTAAATAAAATGTACTTTTTTTAAAAGGTACTTTATTAAAATGTACATATTTCGAAATGCAATTTTTTAAAGGTAATTAAAAGTTTATTAGGAGATACTATTTAAAAGGTACATTTTTCAAAGAACTTTTTAAAGGTAATTAAAATTTTTCAAAGGCTACCTTTTAAACATGTGTGTGAAGCTAAATTTCGAAATTTAAACCCTAGACATAAACCAGTTGTCATTACAGGGCTCTGTTAAGCCGATAACAGAGGACTGTTAAACACGAAAAATCTAGGAGTACGGATTCCAAGTGGAATTACGGTTACGTTCTTTGACCTAGTGGACAAAATATATGCTACGCATACTGCCAGTTCCATATATTTTTTTATAACATGAACAACTCATGGAAATACAACAGGAATCTTAAATTTTTCACATAACAAAATGTTGGAATTTTTTCAAAACATTATTCAGAATTCCAGGAAAATGGAAAAAAATGGGAGGATAAAACTTAATGCTATTTAAAGACTTAAAGCTCCTCCATGATCCCTAGTGGTCAAAATGTCCGACAGTCTGTTTTTTTACTGAAAAATGTTCTGTTTACCAGATTTTTAAATTTTCGGAATTTCTGTAGAAGATGAATTCCATGAAAATGGAGAAAATGGGCGGATAAAAATTGATGTTATTTAAAGATTTAGTGCCCCTTTATGATCCCCCGTGGTCAGAATATCCAACAGCGGGTTTTTTAAAAAATCAGTTTTTAAAAAGGATACTTTGAAAAAATTAAATTAATTATATGGTACTTATTTGTAAAGCTGTTTTTTTGTAAAGTACTTTTGTGAAAGCTACTTTTTCTAAAGATGCTGTTGTTTAATGGTACTTTTTTAATAAGTACGTTTTTAAAAGGAATTTTGTAAAAGTATTTTTTATGAGGTATTTTTGATAAGGTACTTTTTGATAAGAAGCCTTTTTGCAAATGTACTTTCTTCGTTTTCTTAATATTACTTTTTTTAAAAGGTACTTCATTTAAAAAGTACTTGTTTTTAGAGGTAACTGTCTTCATGGGTACTATTCTCTAAAGGTACTTTTTTAAAAGACTTAAAAGAAAGATTTTAAAAGTTTCTTATTTCAAAACATACTTTTCTGTAAGGTACTTTTCCCCAAAATTCCTTTTGCAATGTACCGATTTTAAAATGTACTTTTCAAAAGGTCTTTTTCCAATTTCCTTTTACTCTTGTGTTTACTTTTCTTGAAATGCTTTTGGAAACTATTTTAAAAAGTACTTTTTTCACAAGTGCTTTAGTGGGTATTTAAATTTTTTTTTTGCTTTTTATATAGAATTAAATTTTTAAGTAAATCCATTTTAAAACTTACTTTTGCTGTTATCAACTTTTTTCGAGTGCTATTAGATATAATTCCTTGGTATTGATTCTTTGATTTAAAGTATTTCTTTGGAAATTATGTGGTTTTAAATAAGATTTATGGTCCTGGTATGCTTTTTGAATAAATAAATTCTCTCACACACACAAGACACAAAAGGCAATGAAAGCACTAAAAAGAAAACTGAATACATGAATGGAAAAAGAAGTCCTCTTGCCACAATAAATAGGGACTTTCCTTTCTAAATTAAATAAAAGCAATGGAAATCTATTGATTCAAAGATATTTAAAAGGAATCAGTATTAAGATGAGAAATGGTGATTAAAACGGAAACGGATGCTATGAGATGGTTTGTTTATTGATTTAAAATCATAGAAATCAATGGCTATATTTGAAATTGAGAAAAATTAAAGAAAGTGGAATCAAATTCTCTTATATTTGCCACAAATTGAATGGGTATTATTTTTAATTTAAAGCGGATGAATTTAAAAGCAAAATAAAAGGTAAAACGTGGAAACGTGGAAAAAAGTTTGAGTTATAAAAAAGCGGCATTAAAAAATTCCTACGTTTTTTTTTCTGTTTTGTTATGGAAGACAAGATTTTATTTTACTACTTTGTACGGTCGCTTTTGTGCCTTGGAAGCTTTTAAATGATGTTGTCGCTCTAGTAGTTTTCGCTGGTGTCACTTTCAATGTTGTTTCAACTTGTCCTGACCTGTAAAAGAAAATGTAATTTAAGTGTTGCAATTGAAATTTTTTCAACCCAATTAAACCTCTTTTTTTTTCTCCATTGTGTAAATTAACAATTTTCCTTTGTTGAGTTGCTGTTGTTTGTGCTGTTGCCTTATAAAAATGGGATACAAGAGAGGACGTGTATCAAGGTTCAAAGATAAAAAAATGATGTTAATGAAAATTCAAATAATATCATTTATATGGAAAATGTCAAATTATTGCGGGATAACAAGGAAGAGGGATGACTTTACGTTTCCTTTTTGTTTATGAGTGGCATGAAACTTAATTATTTTAATTATTTTTTTTAACGACAAAAATATATATGTATATATTCTTAACGATAAGGATTTTGTTTTCTTTTTATTATTTTTTTTATTTTTTATACTTATGTTTTTATTTTTTGAGGCATTGAGTCTAGTCTTAAACAAATGGCTGGGAAAAAATGTTTTTGACGGATCAAAAACAAAGTTTTTAGGTCACAAACATGAAAGTCTATTTGAAAACTTCATCAGCATCTTTTTTATATCGTTGATTTTGTGTACAAAGGAAACTTAAGCCTGCGGCATTATTCATCTGTTCGTTTAATGTAATAAAGCGGAAAGTTTTAAAAAGCATTATGCTTTATTTCAAATAAATCAAATATAAATTCAAAGCTCATTTATGTTGTGCTTTAGATTAATGAAAATCCCTAAATTCGACAACATAAAAGTAAAAGAAGACCGAATTTAAACTCCTCTTAGGAAAACCTATAAATAATTAAGCGTTTTAAGGTCCTTAAAAGTTCAACTCTTCTATGAAATCTAATCAATCAGTTTCGTCCCATATCGCCCCTCCCACCGTACGACTTACAATCTAATTAATTAATTATTCCCAACTTGACACAAAAGGTTCACAAAAAAGTAATTAAAAAAAAATATCGTGTTCCTTAGCGAATATGAACGAAGAGTATATTTTCCATATATTAAAATTCCATTTACTTCATCTTGTAATTATTTATTTAATTAATTATGTAAAACACGATCCATCAAATCAGCACATATTGCTGTTAATGTTGTTGTTGGTATACGTTTGAATGCGTTTCAAAAATTTCTGTTAATCTTAATTCGGATGACAAGTGCTATTTGTTGGAAATAATGCGTTTTGTAAAAATTATCACGCACTCAATTATTATTGTTGTTGTTTTATTGGTGTTGACAATTAATTGTGCCGACAGACACTTGCCATAATCAGAAGCAGGAAAGAAATAATAACAAATTTTTGGTCATGCGATTCAATGTCAATGTTTATTTACAGCAGAACAAAGGTATAACAAACAAAACCAAAAATATTGCTAAAAATATACTCCTACATAGTTGTTTAAAAACAACACCATTTTACAAGAATCCCTTTGGAAAAGTTCCATTAAATGAAGTACACTATGAAGAAAGTTTTCTTCGCAAATATCTTTAAAAATACCAATTTGTAGTAAAGAAATTTTCAAAAAAAAAGAAAAAGAAATTCTTCATAAGGGTAATTTTTAGAAAAAGTACTATTTAAAAAAGATTTTTTTTGAATAGTACCTTTTAAAATGTATTAATTATTGCAAAAAAGCACAATTAAAAAAGCTATCTCTTCAAAAGTTTACTCTATGAAAAATGTCCATTTTGAAAAACGACATTTTATAAAAAGAACTTTTTAGAAATTAAAAATGTCCTTAAAAAATTACCTTTCGTTAAAAGTATCCTTTAAAAAGTGGTTTAAAAATTACCATTTGAATAGCATATTTCTTTAAATGTTCTTTATGAAAAAAAATACCTTTTAATAAAGTAACTTAAAAAAATAACTTTCAAAAGGTATTCTTGAAAAGATCACCATTTAGAAACTTCTCTTCGAAAAAGTACTTTATAAAAACACATTTTAAAACAGTACATTTTTTAAAAAGGACATCTTGAATAAAGTATCAGTTTACTATATATTAAAAAAGCCTTTTAAGGAAGTTCCTTCTAATAAAGTACCTTTGAAGGAAGTAGCTTTTGAAAAAGTACCCTTTAACAAAGATCCTTTTGAAGCCAGTAACTTTTAAAAAGGGACGCTTTCGAAACAAGTACCTTTTAAAGAAGTTCCTTTCGGAGCAAATACTTTTTTAAAAACGATCCTTTCGAAGTCAGTACCTTTTAAAAAAGGACCTTTTAAAGGCAATATCTTTAAAATAGATCCCTTCGAAAATAGTAATTAAAAAAAAAGATCCTGTTCAAGCTAGTAACTGTTAAAAGAGATCCTTTTGAAGCTAGTACCTTTTAAAAAAGATTCTTTCGCAGCCAGTACCTTTTAAAAAAGATCCTTTGAAAGCAATACCTTTTAAAAGAGATCCTTTCGAATCAAGTACCTCATAAAAAAGATCCTTTTGAAGCCAGTACCTCTTAAAAAATATCCTTTCGAAGTAACTACCTTTTAAAAACAATCCTTTCGAAGCCAGTACTTTTTAAGAAATATCTTTTTGAAAAAGTATCCTTTTACACAGATCCTTTTGAAGCCAGTAACTTTTAAAAAGAACCTTTTCAAAGCCAGTACCTTTTAAAAAAGATCCTTTCGAAACAAGTATCTTTAAAAAAGTATCCTCTCGAAGGCAGTACCTCTTAGACAATATCCTTTTGAAGCCAGTACCTTTTAAAAAGGAACCTTTCGAAAAAAGTAACCTTTAAAAAATATCCTTTGGAAGTAAGTATATTTAAAAGAAAATATGTTTTCGGGTCAGTAGCTTTTAAAAAACATGATTTCGAAGCAAGTACCTTTTAAAAAAAGACCATTTCCAAGCAGTACCTTTTAAAAAGGTACCTTGTGCTTCTTGAAAAATAACATTTTAAGAAAGGTCCTTTTGAAAGAAGTGGCTTTTGCCAAAAGTACCTCTAAAAACATCTTTTTATATCGGCTTCTTAAGAAAATGTTTTTAGAAAAGATAACTTTTGAAAAATATACCTTGCGATAAAAGTATCATTCTTGGGTGTTCTCTCCACCCCTCAAAACACTCTGCCCTGTTAAGGAAAGTGTTAGTAAGTGTTAACAATATTTGGAATAGAATTTTCCTAACATCTTATAATTAAAATACTTGTTAGTGTGATACAAAAAGTCCTTCGTAAGCTTGTCTGATTTGTCGTTAATACTTTTTTAAGAGAAATTGGGGTTTTCGTTTTTTGGCTCTAAAATTTCATTTGCATTTGAAGCAAAATCCACTCATTTTATTTAAACAATTCCTGCGAGGTTTTCCATGTAACATTTTCCCTCTATTTGATTAGTGATTGATTTCAAGTGCATCCTTTTGATAACAATTCAATTTTATGAGATTCAACTTTGCTGTATCGTATAAATAAAAGAGTTTTACTAAACACGCCTTTACGCTACTTGGTATTTTATAGCTTTTTAGTGGATCTCTTACTGTCTTAGAGTTTTATAACATTATCATAACATCGAACTGAGTATTATTTGAACGGGAAAAAAGTCTTAAAAGGATACAAAATATAAATGTATGCCTTGTGTGCTGCAGAGTCTTAGGAAGACAAAACGAATGAAAAGGAAGCTTGTGTGTATTTAACAGAATTGCTTGATTTGCATTTTTAAAAAATAAATATTATCGTTTGATTTTTCCACATCATTTTTACAAAGTTGTTGCAAAGAAAGAAAGAAATAAAAAAAAGCTTCTACAATGACGTTAGCAAACAGCTCAAATGGTTAAAAGGGTGGAACTAAAAATAAACTTTGAAATACGAGTACATATTGTTGGCAACAAAGTTTTGTTGCTACCATAGTTCGAACGATTTGCTACTTGTACTGTTAATGCTACAATTTGAACAACTTGAGATGGAAATTGCAAATGGAAGAAAAAAAAGAAGCGGAAACTACTTTTAAGAAACTCGCAATGCCTCCCAGCCATTTTCAATCCCTTGGGCGCTCTATTTATGATCCGTTGGATATAAATCCAAAAGAATGGAAAACGAACAGGCGGAATATTAGCATGCAACATGAGTAAGTATTACAAAGTACTTTTACTTTTTTCTGCGTTGAACTAACAAACACACACGGTTTGCTTATACTCCGTACGTATTTCAATATTATTTTCATTTTTTGTTGTTCTTCTCCAGCTTGTTTCGTTGTTGATTCTTTTGATATGCGAGTGCTTACTAAAACAACATGGATACACGTACACACATACATAAACTATAAATATTTCCTATACCTATACATTTATCGTACAATGATTGACTATGCAATAACACACACACACACAGACACACACTCACAAATATATGTATGTATAATCAGACATGGTGAATTTTTATTTCCACTATATCTCATGGAGCTTGGGTAAGCTTTCCTCTCACATCTCTATGAACTAACGAAACAGAAATCACCAAGTTGATGGGAATGTTTGTCTTTCCCCCCTACCTACCCGCCTACCCACTCCTCGTATCACAATAAAAAATTTCTCTTTAACAGATTTCTTGCTAAGGAGCCCAAATGCCAAGAAATGAAAGTTTTCGCTAAAGGGAGTTACTGCCATAGAATCATCTATTCTCAGGTCTTTAAAAAAAAGCAACAATAAAAAATCTATGTAACGCTCAAAGGATAATAAAAATCACTTTCCAGGATACATGTGTGTGTGTTCGTACTTTACTTTTTAGATCCTTTTCCTCGTTATTGGTTTGCAAAAGAAAATTTTATGTATGAGTTTGTGAAAAAAATAAGAAAAAAGAAATTAAATTGAAATATAAATATTAAATTTATAGGGGAACGAACTAGTGCTCTAGAGAACTATTATGCAATATTGTTAATTTGAATATGACACAATTTTTAGAAGTACATTGTACATGGGGGAAATATACATACAAATAGTTTTATTTTCAATTTTTCTAATTTAAATTTTGGTTAAACAAATACAATGGAACTATTTTTAAGCGCAAAATTAAAAAAATATAAATTAAATTCGGTAGGACTTTTTACTTTTACTCTTAAGGAGCCAAAATAATTAAATATGGAGTTATTTTATTATTTCTAAAGATAACTTTTTAAATTGTTATTATTATTTCTATGTAAGAAGGATTCGCATTCTTCGGCCCATAAGATCTCTTTTACTGTTTGAGGTCTTCTTTTAGACTCACACTAAAAAATATTTACAAAAAAGTACCGTTGAAAAAATCTTTAATAAAGTATTCTTTGAAAAAAGTACGGTTTGAAAATTTTTATCTGAGAAAAGTACCTTTAAAAAATACCTTTTCAAAAAACGTAACTATTAATAAATTACCTTTAAAAGAAACTAGGTTAGGTTAGGTTAGGTTAGGTTGATTGGAGGGGTATGACAGCCCATGTCATTACGACATACACCTAAGCCAGTGAAGGCTTGTTGTGCGCTCCCTTGAGTTCACCTTGAGTTAACCATAAGATATTGAACCAAAGTTCTAGAGAAACTCCGTGTCACTCACAAAGTTCCTTAATTTCCTCCAGCATATTCCCCGTAATCGGCTTATGTCCGGTAAGATGTCACTCCCAAGATATCGGGACCTTATTTGTGAGAAGGCGGGGCATTGGCACAAATAGTGTTCCAATGTTTCGCTCTCCTCCCCACATGCTCTACATTCATCTCCTCCCGCTATTCCCAAGCGTTTAAGATGTGCCAGTAGTTGAGAGTGCCCTGTGACCACTCCCATTATTCTACTTAGTTCGAGCTTGCTGAGTCTTAGCAGCTCCCTCGTTCTTCTCTCGTCTGGATCTCCCCATAGAATTTTTGTATTGATTCCCATGGTTCCGTTATTCCAGAGAGTTGAATGGGCCCTTTGTGCCCAAGTCTTTAGCTCTGATTTAACTGCATCGAAAGGTTTCGCGCATTCCAAGCTTATATTACCTAACTCTATTGCCCTAGAAGCAAGTGAGTTTGCCCTCTCATTTCCAGTTATCCCCGCGTGCCCCGGCACCCATATGATGCGTAGTTCACCATGTGTCGAGTAACTGTTAATGGCGTTTTTGCAATCCCAAACTGTACGTGATTTAGTGCGTTCCTCTGAGATTGCTCTGATGGCCATCTGACTATCTGTGAATATATTCACAAGTCCTGACCTCCTCATTACATTGAGTTCCCTGATACACTCCGTTATCGCCCGAACTTCCGCCTGCAAAACTGTGCAATAGTCCGGCAGGCGGAAAAACAGTTCCGTGGTGTTTTCTATATAAACACCAAGTCCCGTTTTCCCTCTCGACCTTGATCCATCCGTGTAGCAATGAAGCCCCATGGGGATCTGGTTCCAAGGGTCGGTCAACCAGGAATGGATGTCGGGAATCAATGTTCCGCAGTTGGCCTCTAGTCTAGTCTCCGGTATGCGGTCATTTGCGACACTTTCCGGTATGGACTCTCCTATGGCCGTAAAGATTCGTTGATGATACGCTTCGTGTTCCTGATCGATCCACTCACCCATCACCTTTAGTCGTTTTGCTGCTAGAGCCGCTTCGTATTTTATACGAATATCGATTGGCTGGATAGATAATATTGTTTCCATCGCACCTGTTGATGTCGTTCGGAAGGCCCCACTTATACCAAGACAGCAGGTTCTCTGAACTTTCTGTATTGTTTTGATGTTGCATTTATATTCCATCGATGTCCACCACACTATAGAGGCATAGGTCATAATCGGCCTGATAACGCTACTATAAAGCCAGTGTGTCATCTCTGGATTCAGCCCCCATCTCGTGCCTATGGCCCGTTTACAGATTGACCAACATATATGAGCCTTTTTGACTCTTTCGTTTATGTGGTCTTTCCATTTTAATTTCCGATCGAGAATGACTCCTAGATATTTCACCCTGTCGGAAATATTTATTGTCCTTTCAAGAAAGCGCGGCTCATCATATGGAGCTATCTTCGTCTTTCTTGTAAATAGGCCAATTTCAGTTTTTTCTGGGTTAACGTTCAACCCTCTTGGTTGAGCCCAGTTGTGTGCCAGGGTTAATGCCTCCTCGGCCTTCCTGCACAAATGATTTGGATCCCTTCCCTTCAGAAGTATCATGACGTCATCTGCGTAGCAGACTGTCTCGAATCCCTCATCGGTCAGAGTCCTAATAAGGGTATGTATTGTTGTGGTCCAGAGAAGGGGTGATAAAATCCCCCCTTGTGGAGTTCCACATTGTACCCTTTTTCTTATACTTACATTGTGCGCCTCACAATTAATCCATCTGTTCCTTAGCATATTGCCAATCCAGTCGCGTATCGCCCGGTTGACATTAAATTGGTCCAGAGAATGGATAAGTGTGTCGGTATGCACGTTGTTGAAAGCCCCCTCAATGTCAATGCAAACCGCGAGTGTGTACATCTTCTCACTAAGTGACCTTTCTATAAAGTACACCACATTATGCAATGCAGTGTCCACTGATCTACCTTTGACATATGCGTGTTGCCTGAACCTCAGCATATGGCCTGCGATCCTGCCCTTAACCATGTCGTCAATTATCCTCTCCATGGTTTTCAGCAAGAAGGAAGTTAGGCTTATTGGCCTATAAGCCTTTGGTGAAGAATAATTTGGCTTGCCAGGTTTGGGGATAAACACTACCCTCGCTTCCTGCCAGCCTACTGGAATATATGCGTGTGTTAGGCATGCATTATAAATTCCTGCAAGATGTGACGAAACTAAATTCATCCCTTTCTGCAGGAGCGCCGGAAAGATACCATCCGGACCCGCAGCCTTAAATGGAGAAAAGCTTTTTATCGCTTCCATAACCATCCTATCGCTGATAATAGGCACCTCATGTTCACCACTTCTCCCATCGTCCAGCCTAGCCGAAAGTTCGGCCGGGCTGCATGGAAAATGTGTATCCATGAGGAGTTTAATGGTTTCCTCCACATTTTCAATTGCCCTGCCCGATTCATCCACTAATGATTCAGCCTGGATGTGGGCTTTTGACAAAAATTTTTTAATTTTAGAAACATCGCTTACACTGTCCACCTGTTCGCAGAAAAGCCTCCAGGATGTACGTTTAGCAGTTCTTATTCTCTTGTTGTAATTTCGGAGTTTATCACGATAATCCTCCCAATATACTGGTAATCTTTTACGTTTCGCTCTATTATAGAGTCGGCGGACTTCCCTCCCCATTGCCCGAATCTCCCCTGTCATCCAGGGTTTTTCGTATGGGGATTTTCTTTCCCGAAGTGGGCAACTCTCTTCAAACGACTCAACTAAAGCGTCCGTAATGATTTTGACTTTACCGTCTATGTCCTCTCTTTCTAGGCGATTGAAAGAAACCTGCCCTAAATGAGAATCAAGTGACCTTTCGAATTTTGCCCAATCAGTTTTAGCCCTGTTTCGAAAGGTTATAGGTTCTGGCGGTTGCCTTGCAATTTTAAACATAATATAACGATGATCTGAGAATGAGTGCTCGTTCAGAACCCTCCATTCAGCAATTTCATCGATTACGTTTTCAGAACATATGGTTACATCCAATACCTCCGCTCTAATTCTATTAATAAAGGTAGGCGTATTACCAGTATTAACAGTTAATAGATCGTTAGTATTTAGAAATTCTAAAAGAGCCTGTCCCCTTTTATTAATGTTAGTACTACCCCATGCAATATGATGCGAATTAGTATCGCATCCGATTAGTACTTTCCTACCTTTTATTCTGCAATCTTCTACCAAGTGTTGTAATTCCGACGTTGGTGGTAGTGTCGGTGCATCATACGGCAAGTATACTGATGCTAGGCATATGTTTCCATTTCCCTGCTTCAGTACTGTTGCGTCTGCTGTTGACAACTCTGTGGATAAAAGAAAGCATAAATTTTTGTGACTAAGAATACAGGTCCTCGGACGATTCCCTGTTTTAGCATAAAATAAATGGTAGTTTACATGGCTTAATCCATTAACCCTGTTTTTTGTCGTCCAGGGTTCTTGTATTAATGCCACATGAATCTTACCTTTGTTAATTTTCTCCATCAAAGCGTGAGTTGCCGTCTCGCTCCGGTGGAGGTTAATTTGGATGACCTCCCACATCATCCTTCTAATAGGCGGTCCTCTTGGGAGTTGGTGATATTTTGCTCCAACTCCTCCTTGGCCGTCTGGACCTCCGAGACACCCGCCTGATTTTGGCTAGCTGCAGCCTGTACTGTGCTTGTCCTGTCGTTGCTGGGGGTGGTTTTCCCCTGGCTGCCGATACAGGACTTGCCTATTTTGACATATACAGCTTTCGACACAAAGAACACCTTCCCTTCAGATTTGGAAAGGCTGGAAATAGATCCTTGGTCGATGCCCACCACAAAAAGAGTTCCATTTTGGTCCTCCTCTCTGTGGAACACCTCCCATTTCTCTACCGCCAGTTCTTTGTTTTGTTTACCAATAACCTCCAAAACACGGTCGGATGTGAATTTGCATCCCCATCCTTTGACGTAGAAGGTTGCCTTGGTAAGAGTTGGTATATTTCTCCCTTCCACCAGTTCCAGCTTACAGCCTTCCCATGGCGGAGGGATTCCTTCTACCAGCTTCTTTAGGGTAGCTGCGCAGGTCTGCGATGCTAATCTTAGCAACAGCACGCCCCTTTGAAACTCGCAGCTATTTATTTTTATTGGAGATCCGTTATCGGTTGCCATAACGTATTCCAATATCGCGTTATTTACCAGATCCTCAACCACTTGCTGTTGATTTTCTGGTATTTTGCCAGTCGGACGTGAGGTGTCAATGACCGCGTAGCGGAGATTGTCCCTGTATTGCCTCCTGGCTACTTTAGCGTAAGATGGCGGCTCTTTTTCCTTAGTTACGTCTAGCTTCCTCTTACGCGTGAAGAGATTCCGCTTTTTGGCGTTCTCTGCTTCCGCGGAAGATTTCACCGACGTGCCCGCCTTCTCAGTAAGTGCTGCTCCTTTGACCCCCTTACTAGAAGGATTCTTCATAGAGACTCCTTTAAGAAGGGAGACGCCCGGTTTTGGCGACTTACTGGTCGACGAGGAGCACCTTTTCTTATGCTTCGGCTCCGCAATGTTCTGCTCTTCTGGAGATCGGATCCTCTTACCAGTCTCTACCGAGGTGGAGGGAGTCTCCGATGCTTCCTTTAGGGCATCTTGCGCATTTTTAGCTGCTGCCTGGTTCTTCTTGGCAAGTTTTCGCCTTTGAGCCCCAGAGAGCCGCTTATTTCCAGTGTTTAGGCTCGCGATTTTGTCGCTCACCTCATCCACCAGTCTGTCTAGATTCTACGAAGAATCTCTACCTGACTGGCTTATGTCATGAGAGTCAGAGTAGGTGTTCCCACCTGCCACTGAAGGCTGGGTTGACTTTAAGTCCCCCCCGGGTATTACCACCTCTTCCTCTCGTGAAGAAACTACATTTTTGAAAAAAAAATAGCTTTAAAAAAAATCTTTTGAAAAAGTCCTTTCTACAAAAGTACACTCAAAAAAAAAGTATATTTAAAAAAGTACATTTTGAAAAAAGTACATTTCAGAAAAAGTACCTTTTAAAAAAAAGTAGCTGCTAAAACAGTACCTTTAGATAAAAGTATCATTTAAAAAGCACATTTTTAGAAAAGTATCGTTTAAAAACTACATTTTGAAAAGTACTTTTTAAAGTACCTTTCAATAAAAGCACCTTTCAATAAAACCACCTGGTAAAAACTACATTTAAAAAGAAGTACCTTGTAAACAAATACGTTTTAAAAGAAGTGCCTATAAAGATGGGATCTTATAAATTAATTTTTTTTTGACGTAAGTGCCAATTTACTATAAAATGGTTTAAGAGTCCAGTATTTGCTTTCAGTCATCTAATGAAGAATTTATATTATTAGAAATTCATTGGAAAAAATAGAAATAATTAATAGGGATTCTTTCGATTACGATTGGTAAAAAACTATTATTAGCTCCACAAATTTCTGAACATAAAATAATCCAGGTCGATTAATTAAAAAAATTAAGAAAGTACCTTTTTAGAAAAAGTACTTTTTAGAAAAAGTACTTTTTAGAATAATGTACCTTTAAAAAAATTACCTTTAGAAAATACCTATTAAAAACTACCTTTTAAAAAAGTACCCTTTTAAAAAGCAGTTTAAAAAAAGCAACTGCTGAGAAAGTATCCTTTAGGAAGTACTTCTTAAATAATTTAGTTCGGAAAAAATTCTTTTTATAGTTGCAATTGTTAATTCTAATTCAAAATAAATTTCTCATAACATGGATTTCAGAATTTTAAATTAAAATTGTTATTCATCTGAGATAATAAATCAACATTTTGAAAATCAATTAATCCTTTTTTGTTTGTTCATCTCATCAATTTGTTCTGCGTTTCCTGTGTAAATGGTATTTTCTTGCAAAAGGCTCTTTGATTGAGTCGTCTGCGGAAGCTGCTAAAAGTTACTCTATAAATCTTACGTTTGATTAAGTCAGCTGTTTTAATTTTGAAGTTTCTTCAAGGTTTTTGGCACTTGTTAGATCCTAAAGGATTTCTTATATTGAAATTATTAAATTGAAGCTGCCTGTGCAACATTAAAAAGCAATATCTCTGATATTTCTTGTAGCTTGGAAATTCGTGATACAATTAGAAAAAAGTTTTGTCTCTAATCTTTGTGTGTTTGTTTAGAAAATTTAAAGGAATACAAACATTAAAACTCTAAGAAAATTTTTTTGATTTGTACTTTTTTTGTTCGTGTATTAAACATACTTGAAGTACTTGATTGTCTTTGTGGAATAGAAGAAGTTTATGTACTTGCACTTGAAATATCCTTATAAAGAACTTATAATCAATACATCATAATGTTGCCAATTTTTCTTTAACAAATTTAATTTTCAAATGTGCATCGAGATAAAGGGAATTGGTAAAAAAGGATATTTGCTGGTTTTTGCTTGAATTAAAAGCAAAAAATTTCCCATGAAAGCAATTTTCCACACAAGATGATTTGAAGCAAAAACAACCTAAACTTTTTTTTAAAGAAAATCAACTTGTTACACGCTTGTAAATCAAAAGTTTAATCTACAAACGACGGAAGCAGTCGGAAAAGGTTTTGTTGTACTCGTATGTGTCTAATAAAAGCCAGCCGTTATATCATAAGTACTTGAAAGCTTTTTGGATGATCCTCGTTACTTTTTTTTATAATATACATATAAGCACATCCGTATAACAACTGTTGTACTATATCCCAAAGGCTTTTCCTTCATACGAAAGGAGAGAGCTATGGAAAGAGGGAAGGATGTGAAAAAAAGAAACATTTTCTATTAACGGTTTGTTTGAATTCATTTTAAAAGTTTTTTTCTTCTAATGTTTATATGTATATCTGAGAGTATTCTATTTGTAGGTCTAAGATAATTTATGTACTAAAAGCAAGTGCGTTGGCGTGTCTGTGTGTTGGTGCAAAGTCATTTAAAATCTTAAATCCACATCTGATCTGATATATTTTTCGCAACTCAGACACAAACACCCATATGTATGGAAATTTATTTAAATGTTGTTTTCTATATTAAATTCATGTACGTTAATACGTTCTTAAAAGGCAGAATGAAAAGAACGAAAATAAGCAAATATGAAAACGTACAATGAATTTGCTTGCAATTTGCAACTTTTTGAATAAAATACACACAAAAAGTTCAACAACAATAGCAATAAAAGCAGCAGCAGTAGTAGCAGCAACAGCCATAACAAAATCAAACAACCAAAGGCAACAACAGTAGCAACATTACTTTCAAGATCTAGAAAAATATACATTTAAATAGTTGCTGCAGGAGCAAGTGAATGTCTCTCTAAGAGTGTGAGTGTGTGTGTAAAACATTTGTTCTATTTACATTCATACATACTCGTATATGCTTCATAAGGGGCTTATTAAAGAGTACTTGGCAGTGAGACATTTTAAATTCACCTATAATTTGCTTGAAAGGGAAAGTAAACATATAAATTTTATTTTAATTTTTCTTTTCGAAAGCAAACTTTTCCTCAAAACGCAAAAATATCTATGACAAAATTTGTGAAAATGTAATGCTAGACACGGCTTCATGAAAATCAGTTAGAAAAATTTTTGTACTAAAAATTTACTTAGAAATAGTGTACTAAATTTTTTTATATGTACTAAAATTAAAAAAATAATCAATTAGACTTTTTTTAAAACACTAGAAACAGAAAAATATTTACAGTAAAAAAAATTTAGCACCTGGAGGTAACACAAGGCGTATGTATTGTTCTAAATAATTTCGCGAGACTACACAATAATTAATTAAAAAAAAGAATAATTCTTTAAAAATGTTCGAGAGTAAAGAAAAATTTTAAATTTAGTTAGGAACCTTATTAATGGTTTCACAGCATTAAGGACACTATGAATGTTTTTAGTACTAGAATTATTAAACCTTAATTACGCGTACTACAATTGATATTCAAGTTTTTTAGTTCTAAATTTCTCAATTTAACGTAGAGTATAGGAAAACATATATTCATCAACATTCATGTAGTCCCTTTAGAGTGATTCCTTTCAAATATAATTGAATTGTTTTCTTATGATTAAAGCATATAAAAGAATATAATCCACTACAGATGTTGCACAAAATTCAAAAAGTCACCTTAACTTTTTAATTTTATTGTTGAGTTTTTTATAAAGTATTTTTCGGAAGTATAGTACTAATTTTCATATTAAGATTTTTTAGTAATAATTCTAAAATAAAAAGTTTGTGTTTTAATGAAAATGATAAAGAATATAAAATAAGATTAGGGACTTTAGCTTTAAAATACTTAACGAGAAAATGAAAGTCCTGAAACAACTCGAAAACGTGTTGAAAAATATTTATAATTAAAAAACTCTTTGGTAAAAATTTTGTTATCGAAATACTTGGTACTTAAAATGAACTGGAAATATTTTATAAAAATATCCATTTGACTAAGAATATGAAGTAGGACTTTCAATACTAAATTTTAGTATGAAAAATTTCTAATGATTAAATCAAAGTAAGTGAAGATATTCGTTCTGAAATTGTGAAAGTTTTACTTTCAATTCTAATTTTGCTATTGCAATATTTAGTACTAAAAATATAGGTTTCACAATTAATGAATACATTTTCTTGCATTTCTCTTAAAATTGTTAAATTTAAAATATTTATAATACTCGTTATTGAAAAATTTTGTGTTAAAATTTTTCTTTATGCTATTGACAAAATAGTTACTAAAAATTTAGTACTGCAGTGTATTAATATTTAGTAAATAAATGGCATTAAAATTTTTTGCTAAAAAATAGCAATATATTGGATATTTTATTTAAGAACTAATGGCATTAGTTTAATACATTATTTAGTACTAAGGCAAGAAGTGCTTCAAATATATTGTGTAGAAAGTAATTCTAAAAATTTTGTTATAAAAATTTGTTCTAAATGCTTTGAATAAATTCAGTTAAAGAAATTCTTATCATGGAAATGTGAAGTTCTAAAAATTTAGAAACAAACTTATTGAATTAGAAATAGTAGCTTGGGAGCTGCGGCGTGCCCGCTTCAGTATAAATTTTACTATTAAGGTAGTCCTAAACGCTTAGAAAAAAATTCAACTATAGAAATTGAAGCTCTACTCATTTGAAATCTCGTTATATAAGCTAATTCTAAATGTTTTGAATAAATTCCACTAAGGAAATTTATCATCAAAATTTCAAGTTTTTAAAATTTAGAGCTGAAGAATGCTCTTTCGTATAGAAAGACTATTTACCTTAGTAATTGAAATTTTAGAACTTAGAAAATATTTTGAATTAATTTAGTATGAAATGTAAGCAACAAATGGCAGGAAATATTAGTACTAGTGTTGAAGATTTAAAACTTGTACTAAAGCTGTTAGTTAGTACTTAAAAGTAAATATCAGTGAAGTAGCTGCATAAATTTTTTTTAGTTTTATTATTAGATGATAAAAGAAATTGTATTAGTACTAAAAGTTTTGGCAAATTAAATTTATTTTGAGAAGTCTTTTAGTTTAATATAGTATACATATTATTTTTTATCTTTATCTTCTTGCCCTTGCAATAAATATTTTGGCACAAATTTAAGTCATTTGAATTTCAAATCAGTTGAGCAACTCAAGACACTTGACTTTTTTAAATTCAGCATTAAACACTCCCGCAAAAAGTTGCACATACGACATCAGAAATTTTCGTATTTCTTTACAGAACTTTATTCTTTTTTTGAATTTGAATTAATAACGCCAATAATAAACCAAAAAGAAATAAAATATAAATAAAACAACATAAAGGGCAGAGAAAAAAAAAAGGAAAAAAGTTACAAGATTCCACCAGAAGGTTTAAGCTTTTACGTTTTAATCCGATTTTGTAACATTTTCACTGTTAAACCTACAATTATTCTTTCCACTTCATGATGCGTATTTTTTTAAACCATGTTCCGTGTAATTTTTTCCCCGTTTAAAGAATGTGTCTTGTGGACGGGTGAAAGTCTGTGTGCAAAATTGTTCTCTTGTAATCCAACCCTGGGCTGGATGTTTCGCTGACATTTTGCTAGTGAAGATGTTGCTACAAAATGAGACAAGACAATAATACGCAAAGGCGCACAGAGATCCAACAGCGATACAAAACGAAATATATAAATACACAGAAAAGGAAAGGAATCAGGAATATATTAAAAATGCAGGAAAAGAAACAACAACAAAAAAACAAGTGGAAAAAAAATCTTAACACTGTAACAGAAACTCATCTTATAAAAAGAAAAATGAAAAAAAAAAGAAATAAAAAAATTTATTTACCAAATGAAAAAAGTTCTGCCAGTTTTACTTAAATGAAACCACATGGCTGGAAAATCATGCTAATTTTAACAGAAACTGAAGTAACAAAATAAAGAAAAACTATTTAAATATTTTCTTTTTTTTCATGTTTCTTATTTATTCTGATACTTTGTTTAAGTAAAAGAAAAACAAATTGGCCACGAAAACATAAATAGAGAACACAAATTTTTTTGTTGTTTTTAATGAATTTGAAAATTTAATTTTCATTTTACATAAATCAAATTTTAAATTTTAATATTTAGTAGTGAAATTTTTGATTGTGGCATGAAAATATTCAACAACATTCACCATTTGAAATTTCTTTTGTATTTGGTAGACAAAGGATGAGCTGGTATAAGTGCCACTTTACAAACCCTCACCAAATATAAATAATAAAAATGCTAATTTTAATAATTAGTAAATGATGTAAAAACCACAAGAAATAAATGATTTGAAAATAAATTTTCTCTTCCTATAAAAATGTTTAGTTGAGCACTCAACTGATTCAAAAGCCATTATGTGGCCGCTTATTGGATCAGATACGATTACGATTCTATCGTATTATTATTTATTTTTTTTTAATTGGACTAGTACTCAGGGGATGACCTCTATTTATACAATGCATTCTGCTGTAACTAAAAAAATGGGTTATGGGCGCGAGAAGAGAAGGAGTAGTGTTTGGGGACATTCGATTTTAACCTCCCCCCGGCTAGAGTTGACAGGAAAGACATCTGTAGGGAGCTCTTTCCACATAAGAGCCGTTCGACTAAATAACAAATTTTCTCTGCAATGTGTAGTGCGATTCCCTGGTATATCGACCACACGTTCATAGTGAAGGACGTGTTGTTCGTAAATAAGAGCGGGTCTCGGCCTTTGTGCCCTTTTCAGAGATGCATTCACAACGTTTATACTGAATTGAAAAAAAAAAAACTAATAAAGAGAAGGAATTAAATTGTTTTCAATATATTTACATCGACAGATAATAATTTTTATTATTCATTGTGGATTTTCTAAGTTCGCATTAAATGAATTTAAGAATAGAAGATTTTTTTTTCAACGAAAATCTAAATATTAAGGCGTTAATTCCAAAAAATACAAAGTAACGTCTTATAATGATCTTTATTTTATTAAAAATTTTATTATACAATTTTAAATATTAGACATTTAGTTCAAAAATTTAATATTGAAAAGTTTAAAAAGGAAATAATTTGTATACAAATTTATATGAGTTGAAAGCTCAAGGGGCTGATACTAAATTTAGTACCAAATATATGAAATAAAGTTATGTATATTTGGCATTAGTATAACGCATTTAAAAATGTGCCAAAAATTAGTATTAAATATTAATGATAATCACAAGGAAATAAATTTTGTAATGAAATTTATGTGTGACTTAAGCATTTCAACCTTAAAAATTGATTTTGAGTAGCTTCAGTATTAAAAATCTAGTACAAAAACAAAAAAATGGAATTTGTAATGACTAGTGCAGGTCGGGTCTTCCAGCAGTTACCTTCAATCCTTGACAGTTTATAACGGAAGCTATACCTGCTAAATTGGCTGCCATTTATTAAGGCTGTTTTACCAAATCATCATTTTAGTAACCGATTGTTCATGTATTGTAAATCAAATATTTCCATATTTCTCATTATTTTCCTTCCTGAACGATTTACCACATTGCCTCTGTGTTATTTTTAAACAGTTTTTTTTCCGAAAATTAGAAATTTATATATTATATAAATACGCGATTAAATAAAAAATTCCAGCGGCTTGGGAAAGAGCAACAGATTAACAGATGTTATTTTGTTATTATTAAAATACATTAGACTTATTTGCCTTTAAGTATTCAACATGTTTTAGAATCAGTAGGAAAAAAAATATATTTAAAATTAATTCCTTAGCATATTTGTACGCTTGACATTACACGAATTAGTAGAGCATACTTTTAGGAATATTTAATTAAATTGCCACTTTAATTGAATGCAATTTACATTTAATTAAGCACAAAATATGCAATAAAACAAAAGCGAAAAAGAAATAATACAAATATTAACAACTTTTGCCATAAATTAATAACAAAACCAACATTGTACACTACCAGTGAAATTGAATTACAACTTACTTTCCTTTACAAGGCGCAAAAAAATTGCAAGGAAAACAATTTTGTATAAATGGAAATTTTAACAGGATATTAATAAAGGGTGTGTGTAAAAAAATAAATGAAAAACTATGCACATTTCATAGCAGTGAAAAGAGCTAAAGGTGAAACTGTGTGTATAAATAATGAAAAAAAAAAGAAAAATCTGGACAAGAAAAACAAAAAGTTTTAAAAAAATATTTTTACACCTTGTTCCAGTTACAAAATTGAAAAATGCCGGAAAAAATAGTACGTCCCGTTTTCATTTAAGTTAAAGTTATTTTTTTTTCATGATATTTTGTTGCAATAACAAATCAGCAAGAAAATAATCGTTTGGCCAATAAGGAATCCAGTTGAATGTATGTTAAAGCGATTTGACAATTAAGCATTTTATTTTTGTTTTTCTTATTTGGTTTTGTTCTGGCTGTTGTTCATTCTCTTTTTTCTTTCCTATTTGTTTTTTTTTTTTTATAATGGGGAGGAAGAACTAAAAGATAAGCGAAAATAACCGTTAACGATATAATCAATACTAAATTACACAGAAAGTATTCATGTGTGTATGTGTGTGTTGGCTGGCGAGGATGCCTTTGCAATTGTGTCTTTGTTGTATGTTTGTGTGTCCTTCCATCCGTCCGTCTGTACATCTGTCTGTCTGTCTGTCCATTGAACCCTGAACGGAAGCAAACATGACACTGTGTATATTTTTGCTTACGGAAATTACTTTAAAAGCGTGAGCCAATAAATAAATGTTAACTCTTTTATATGAGTATAAATAGGTTTTGAAGGATGCATGAAAAAAAGAGAAATAGCTGCAATAAAATAGAGGGTTATAAATAAAAGGATAAATATAGATTTAATAAGACCAATATATGAAAATCCTGAGCACTTTAGGATTTTTCTATAATCAAAATAAAATACTCAAAAAAATCAGAAAAATTTGGTCCTTTAAGATTTTTCTTTTGAAGGTTATGGTTTGAGTTGTTTTAATATCAACGAGATTCCTTTTTTGTGTTCTTCATAATAGGGATTAATGTTGCATGAGCCGTTCTTTTTACTACTTCTGTGAGAGGAGAAGGTCCTTGATTGACCATACTGTTTCCTGAGCTTGTAGATTTGCCAGTTCTTGGTTATTTCAGACGTTATTTGATGTGGCTATTCATCTTATTGTATAGACCCAAATATTACAAATTAATTTATGGTTCAATTGAAAAAAAAATACTTCAGGCATTTGTTCAATGATGCGGCACATTTTTGATGAAACAGCTCGACCAATAATTTAAAAATTAATGAGAATTTTTACAACATCGTAAAACATTTAAGACTTTAAGGATATTATTTCTCTATCCCTATACAATCAGTCAATCACTGGTTGACAAGGAAAGTATTTACAACGCAAAATAAAAAATATTATTAAAGAGAATAATGAACTTAGAGTTATTGCAGCCACAAACAGTCAACGATTATTGCCCAAATTATGTCGATGTAACCATTTGTCCAATTGCAAGACATTACGATCAGAATGATACAGTGAACGAATAGGTTTACAAAGTATGATCAAGAAATAGAAGTGTAGCAGCTGCTTGTTGTCACTAGCTGAACCTAATGGTTGTGCCTTCACTACCCTTCCTGCCTTCCCAAAGAGCACAGTGAGAACTTTTGCAATTTTATGTGGCCAAAAGCAAAAAAAAAAAATGTTCGCCAATATTGTTGAATTTGTTAAAGTAATAGGCAAGAGTACAACAAAAACAGTAATAATGAATGCAACGATTATCAAATATCTAGTGCCAAGATAAACGTAAACAGACGTTTGCAAACCGGAAATTGTAATAAATTGATTATTTTGTAAAAGGTGATTGATTATTTCCTTTTTTAATTAAAATCTTGCCCATTCTAAATAATACTGGTTAGTTTAGAAGTAAAATAATACATGATTTTTGGCTAAGACTCATTGAAGTGAAAATTCACTAAAAAGAAAGGCCAAATAGCACAAATACAGTTTTTAATGGAGAAGAACTAAATCGTTCAATCATTAACTGGTACCCCAAAATAAAAAGAAAGAAGCAAACATTTCTGCCCCCTTCGTCATCTTGATTTTTTTTTTCATAAATAAAATATGAAATTCCGAAAAATCTTTTACCCTTCTTCCCTTAAACTATAACGTAGTGGGCAAAAATATCCTACAATAGTATTTATTATGAAATTATACTATAGTTCTTCGAAAATACCAAAACTTAAAATTCAACATGAACATCAGAAAGAAGTAAAAATATAAAATGTTATTAAGGGTTAATGTCGTACTTATTCGCGATTAAAGTACCAATTATAAGCTTTACATTTGAGGTATTAAACGTTTTCAGTATTTTAACTTAAAGCTCTAAGAGTAACATTTTTGTGGAAGAATTTAATCCTCTAAGTTTACATTTTGACCTTTTACATCTTCGGTGTATGGGTCTTTTTTGACCACTTTCGTAGCCAATCAAATCTTCTTCGGTCATATTATCTTCTTTTCCATACTTTATTGGTTTAACTAATTAAAAACTCTTTAAATTTCTGTTCTCGTTGTTGTTTTAATACTTAGCAAATCGCATTCATCTCCTTGAAGGACTTAATGTTCGAAACATAATTTTACTAGTTATTTTTATTCAAGCTTAAGGAAACTTTTGTTCGAAGAAAAAAATTTGCTGCTCGTCATTCGCAAACATGTATGTGTGTGTATATGCAAAATTCAATATGAACCGAGACTTCCAACTCTCGCTCCACATGTCAAAGACAAATGTCATTGTCATCATCATCATCGCTATCATCGTCATCATCGTTGTGGCAGTTCTATAGATTTGTTGACATGAGTAGAGAATATAGAAAATCTGATTAAGAAAAATGTGCTATTATTCTCTATTTGTAACAAATAAGGAGGGAAGCTATCCTAATGCCTTGGCAAGGAATTTTTATTCCATAGATAGAGTATATTATTTTTAAAAAATATATAAAAAATATCAACAAAAGTTACACTGAAATCAAAGTTATTTATTTCCTTCCTCTCACGTATTCGTTAAACAATAGCTCGATGGAAAGATTCCCATGTTTTATTTGGTGTGTGTGTGTGTGTGTGTATTTTGTTGTTTCTGTTTATGCTGGTCTGCTTTTATTACCCCCGCCAGCTAATGGCTTCGGGCGAATGGCACTACTAGTGGAAAACCTTTTATTAGATTAACTACAAAAGCAACAATAAGGACAATGACAACAACAAACACAGCAAGAGGGCAACAGTAACAGCACGAACATCAGGAAGAATATCAATTCAACAATGATACATGATCCTTGTGTTCGTGCTTGTGCTTGTGTGTGTGTATGAGTGTTTGTGTTTGTAATTTATATTTTTATTTATATTTTTGTTTTCTTTCCTTTTAGCTTTTTTTAATAAATATTTTAGTATGTCAGACCAACACTTAAGTTTTTGTAACTTCTACATATATGTGAGTCTTTCTAAATCACACTTACACTGCATGAGAGAGATAGAAAGGGAGCGAGAGAGAGATAGATAGATACATGTAAATAAAAGTTTGACACTTTGAACTCTTAATTTGATTGTTGTTTGTTAAAATGAAAAATATTTTTTAAACAAATCTATTATAAAAATATGTATAACTATTTATAAAGGACAATTTCAAAAAGAATCCAATATTATTAAAGATTTAATTCTTTAACATTAGAGATAAACAAGTGTTGCAGATTCTAATTAATCATTTTAATATTTATTTTAATACCGACACATTATTGATCGCTAAGACAAATCGTCTAAGAACTTTAAGCAGTTGGGGAGAATATTCCAAATAATATACATATTCCATATTAATATTTTATTTATATTGCTCTGAATTTAATTAATTTTCAGCTGGTCTGGCTACGGTTCGAGTCCTGAAACCATCAATTCATATAAAAGATTTTTTTTCTCATTTTTATTAAGGAACAAGTAAGGAAAAGCTAATTCTATTAACAGAACGGAACTTTTTGCTTAATAAATATAATTGAAAAAAATTGTTAATCTGAATTAGGTATTAAAATTTCAGTTTAACCAAATAGTGCAGTTGAAAAAACTAAATAATTCTTTTTAATATTGAAAACTAAATCAATATTTGGGCTTTGCGTTATTGTAAGTCAGATTGGAATCCAGTTCGTTATAGCGATAAGGGATTTTTTCAAAGAAGTTGTTATTTGTGCTAAAAAAAATATTAAAGAAAAATGCAGCAGAAAGGAATATCTGAGGTGAGAATCTTACCCCTTCGATGACTGCAATATGATAATATTATTTTTATATTTGATTATAACAACATAATTTTAAACCATTTTGTGATCACTTATGCTACTTACTCGTATGTGAAAATTCAAAAACTTTCTTAATAAATAATACAAAATTGCTAGACAATTTTTAAAAAATTTTATATATTTTTTTGAATTTCTTGGGACTTTTTTGTGTAAATTTAAGTGGTTCAAAATTCAGCAAAACATTGGTGTTCGTGTTGGTGTTAATTGCACAAAAATTTTTAGTTTATGTTCCTTATCGCCTGTATTTTGCTGGCCAACTTTTGTCTGCACTTTATTTCAAATTTTGTTCTTTCTCTTTGTGGTCTCTATAATTGGCAATTTTATCTTGGCACAACAAAAATATTTAATACCTTTAACTCAATATTTAACTTTTGCTTTGTTTTTACTGAATTAGTCTATCGGGGAATTTTTTCTTAAACTTTTTTCCGCTTAATTCTTTTGTTTATTTGACTCCATAAACCATTGTTAATTAAATTCACAGTTTGTCTTCCTTACATTTGTGTTTTATCTACATCTACCGCAGTTAAATATGCAACAGCAACATTTTGATAATTTTTCTTTTCAATTTCAATGTATTTTTCTTCCCATCTCAGTTACTTTTTCTCTTGATATGATGGCTTGGCAAAAGGATGTTGGTTGTCTTTAAATGTATGTAGTTGTTTTCTTTTTGTTTTTGTGTGGTAATACAAACATTAGAAATGTCTCAAGATAAATATCTAGTTTTATTTAACTAACTGGATTTATCTCTAATACTCTGCTATTTACTCTCTTTGTCTGAATGCCTGGATGCCTGCCTGACTGCCTGACTGCCAGCAATTAAACATGTAAAACGTTAAAACCACTAATGATACAGATATAATACCACCAACTTTTCTGCATAACCGATAAATTCAAAAGCACAAGAACATTAACACACACACTCTCATATACATATCCTACAAACACCTTCTCCCTCTCTCTTCCTCTCTCTCTCACAATGTGTAACAATCTCGTGCGCAACCCAGCAACCAAAACCATTAATGTTTTGGTTTACTGGCAAATGATAATGTTCCTTTCATGCCCTTCTACAGTTAAATGACTCTAAATGTGGGTGTGTGTGTGCGTGTGTGCGGGTTAGTACGCCAATGCTATAATTGGTTTACGCGCGTGTGTGTGTGTGTTTGGTACTGATAAATGAATGACATAGATATTATTGTGCTGCTTTTTTTGTTGTTTGTTTCCTGTTTTCTTTTCTAAATATTTTTTTAGTTCATTTTTGGCGCACTTTGACTGAAATTATTCAATCCTTAGATTTTATTTAATTTTCTTTAATTCATTTAGTTGTTTTGTTTTCCTTTGTTGTTATCAAGATATAAAAATTGTTTATATAGAGTGAAAATTAATGTTTTACAATTTGGCCAGAAGGTCGCATGTTGGTATTTTCCAAAGGAATAATAATATTAGGAGTTTTTTTTTTGTAAAACTGCTTAAAGGGGCTATAAAGGCGACTTTTGTTTTCGAAGCGAAAAATTTGGCTACAAAAAAAAAAAAAAAAGATTTTTTAACGACTAAACAAGCGTACAAATAAATAATTTTGTAAACATTTTTAAATTTATACGGAAAATATCAACGAAGCGTCTGATCAAACACTACAAATGAATAAATAATCTTTTATGTACATAAGGAAAAACCTTCAAACCTCGATTATATTGTGTAATCAAGTAATTAAATTTTTTTTTAATTATTTTTAGCTTTGTTATTGTTTGTTTAAAAGATTTTTTTTACAATTGACGTGATAATATCACAAAAGACTAGAAAACTTAAATCGTGGAATCCATTAAATAGATAATGTTTGCAACTAGATATGTATAAGAAGACGATTGGACATCAGTTCACTTTATCTTACAAAGTATTGGCGCACAGTAGTTCGCCAGACAAAGTTCCGGTCTATGGACACTGCACATTGGAACAAAATAGTTGGAAAATGAAGGAGGTTAATATGGATTTTTTTCCATTGAATATGAATGAAATGGTAAAGTGTAAAAAAAATATTTTCTAAATTATGTAACTTTTTAAGCGTTATTTAACTGTCCGTCCGTCCGTCTGTCGGCCAATATTAAATTTTAGCTTCAAGTACATGTCGAAGTTTGAATGATAATTTTAAAGACTTTAATATATAGAGGCTTACTTTTAGCTGAGAGTGTATTCGCACTAAATTTGGTTGGACTGACCATGTAATTTCACTTGCCTTCTGAGTAATTTTTTTTTTCTGAACAGGATCTTAATTCTTATAAATCTATTAAGTAAAATTTAAATTCGGCTGTGGAGAGTAGCGTTTTCTACTTCCGTTAAACATAATGATTAACATAGTGCAGATGGGATCAGAATTTGTACTAGGTTTTCTAGGTGGTATATACATATATATGTATTCATTCCTAAGGTTCCAAGGTGAAACATAGGTCCATAACCTCTAGAGGTTATATTAAAACAAAATTATATTACGATTTTTACATAGCTTTCATTTTTTAAAAAGTTTATTCGTGAGACGTGTATCCACCCTGGACTTGCTGACAACTCATTCTCTATAAAACTACATCATTAAAACCAAATGAAAAAAATTGGAACCAATTTAAATTATTCACTTACTTTTGCGCCACTCTGTATATATTTTTCTTATGTGGAATTTTTTCATTTCTTAAAAACTCTTATTTAAACATTTTCTCTACTGGATATTTTCTAAATTTTCTCAACTATTGTCGTTGCTGCTATCATCACCACAAAGGTGGTAACTTTAGTCTTCGTTGCGATAGTCACTTCAAAAAAGTAAATTTTGTACCGTGTAACTGTGGAACAAGCGAAGAAATTATCAAAGATGGATATTGAGGGCTTTTTAAAACTATTTCTTTGCTATGAAAACAATATTTACTTTTTCTTAACTTCCTATATATAATTTTAAGTCACTGTCTTTTAAAGTAACAATTCTACAAAAAGAAGAAAAAATCGTCAGACAGTTTTATTGTCATTTTGTTACTTTAATGGCCAAATGAAATATTATATTTTCTCAAACCCAAAAAGCTTCATTAGAAAATAACACTATTGAAAATAATAACAAAACTTTCTAAAACCTCAGAAAAAATTCAACTCTTACCCTAAACACATATCACAGACTGTATTGTTTCAATATCTGCAAAATAAGAAGTACGCACATGTGTCAAAATTAATGGCATTCGTTGTCATGGTTGCAACTGTATCTGTATCTGCATCTGCATCACCATCTTTGTCTGTATGTGTGCTTGTCGTTGTCATCGCCATCGTCGTCGTCGACATCATCATAATATTATTACTCGTTTTATTTTAATTTATGATCAACATTAAAATGTGAGTTGTTGCAGTTCGTAATGGTCAATCAATAAAATAAAAATAATATTTATATGTCTTTTTTCTCTCTATTATTTTTCTGGAAACTCATAAAAAATGGTTATTAGAAAAAGAAAATAATTTATAATAAATGTACACACGGACAAACACGCAAACACACATAAACCGCTATCAAGTGACTGCAGTGTCATAAAACTAATTTTTATATTTTAAGTAATAAAAAAAAACATAAATTTAAGCGTTGAATTTTAAATAAATGGAAAAAAGAGTGTTAAAATGTACCAGAAAATGACATCTTGCCGAAAAGTTTGTAACGCCCTAAAGATGAAATTGTAAAACAACGATAAAAATGCAAATACCAAAAATTAATTATAAATAACAGTTGTTATATCTTTATTTAAGCGAAATTAATTTATGACAAGAAGTTTACTTCGCACCAAATGTCTTAAATTTCAAATAAAATTCACTTTCTCCATTATCCCTCTTTGGAGCTCATTTGGCTTCCACAAAGCATCTCCATCTTACACGAGTTGTTGCAGTTGTTTTCGCATTGCTATTTTTTTTTTTTGCTTTGTATCAGTTTCATTAATCGGTTATTGTAACAGTTAAGTAGATGATTAGTCTGCTGTACCAGGTCTAGGACAATTGGGCTGTCATTTGCCGTTGCCTAGAAACAAGGCCTTCTGTGTATTTTGGTGTGAGGTGGTGCGGAATCTTGCTAATATTTGATTTCTACCTTTGTTCCTAGGCGGTGGTGGCTGCCTGACCTTTGTTATGATGCTATCCTCTCTTCTAGGGAAAGGGAAGGTCAGGGCCCTTCTTAAATGGATTTCTTGGAGGGGGTTGAAGCCATTTAATTTTAAAACTCAAAAACTAAGGTGAAATTTTTTTGTCTCCTGTCAGGGAACAAGCACTTTAAACAATACACCACGCCAATATATGTGGTGTAAATTTTCCTATTTTTGAAATTTACTTCGAATATAGTGTTAATATGTTAATAGTTTGGATCTACGAAAAGAAAATCTTTTCTCTGAGACACTTTCATACATGGCATAGTACCTCCGTGTATTGATGTGCAGCAGGCCGGCGACTTTAGCAGATTTTCGTCGGGATAAAATCAAACATTGTGCCCATGGGCGATATTTTGTGCAGCAGCACGGCTCAAGGTTGCACACAGCGAATGCCACAGCGTCTGGTAACAATCTCGCTTAAGTGTAACAGCAAGCCACATAGTGTTAGTGTCTTAAAAGTTTTCATTTGTAAAATCTGGCTATGGTTGTGCCGTCCATTAAAAAGTGATCGTCGAGTTGTTTTCACACACTGTGATATCCATGGGCTTTTCAACTCAAAACAAAGTAACAAAGCAGCATTTTTATTCATTTCATCACTGTTGCATCCTTATTGGTAAATCCTTTATAACATATGTATTTTCCAAAAGATATTAAAATATTTGAAATTAATCGTATATATTAATTGCTGTTTTTCTAAATAATGCATTTATACCGGATGGTGCAATAGTTTAGTACAATAATTCCACGTTATTGAAGTGTGTATCGCTTCATGGCTTGTTGACAACTACTTAGTTCTCTTGTATCAACTCGTACATCACAAATGTCAAAGAACAGTCATCTACATGTCGTCATCTACAAAAATGTCAGCCAATTGAAATTATGACATTACTTTTGCGATACCTTGTACATAAAGAATGGATTGCATTGTAAATTCATAAAAATTTATGAAAAAATAGTAATTTTTACCGCTTACGTTAGAAATTAATTTTTGTTTTGTTAAAAAGCTGTTTTTTCGATAGTGGTTTAATATAATAAGACAATAAATTACAGTTTATTTTTGGATAGTTATTCCAAAAGAAAAATGTTGGTTAAAAATTAATATTCAATAATAATAAAAAAATAGTTTATTTTAATTGCGAATATATAGATAGTTTGGTTCTTCCAAATGATTTTTAATTTTAATTTAGCGTCATAATATTCTGAGTGTATAAAGTTTTCCATCCCTGATTACTATTGTAAACATATACAAAATCTGTATTCTATGTTTTTTAGGCTTGCAAATTTGCTCAACTGTGGTAAATTGAAAATTTATGTATATTGTTGCTATAGTCTAGTAGTAAATATATATCCTAGACTTGCTATATAGATCAACAAGGTCTGCAAGGGCAGTTTACAACTAAGAATGATTTACGCTAACATTTCAAATCAAGTTGAACTTCAATTGACGAATACTTTAAAAAGTAAGTAGATGATGCTATAGCAGAGAGCTCTGGCTTTTGAAACCTTATACTTTTTCATGCAAATAGCTCGAGAGCTAGTTTAGGTTTTGTTTAGTGAAATATTCGGAATTCGAATATTCTATTAAATACTTAATTGAACACTAAATGATTGAAAATAAGTGAATAGTGAATAGCATAATTTTAGCAATTAAGCTCATGATTTAGACATGTTCGAACATTCGAACTCAATTTCGAAAATTGGGAAGATTCATTGAAAACTTGAAAATATTATTAAAAATAACTACCTAATGCTATTGTATTGTTTATTATCTTGTTATGTATGCATATTGACAAATTCGAAGTATAATTCGAAATTGTAAAAAAAACAAAATATACAATAAGTTGTAAAATTTTTTGTTATTATCATTATTTATATTCATTACATCATTAATATTTTATTATCAATAATTTTGCTCAAGATTTTTTTTGTTTGGGAACTTTAGAGAATTTGGAGAACATAATTTTTGGTATATATAAGAATAAAAATAATTCTTTCTTAAGCAAAATATTAAATGAATTAAATATTTTTAGTCAGCTACAACTTCATGTTTATATTCATGTATAAATTGTGAGAATGTATTTGTTTTTGTTTTTATAATTTCGATATTTACTTCGAATTTGTCAATAATACATTTATAATAACATAATAAATGAGAGAATAGCATTTAGTAGTTATTTTCAACAATATTTCAAAATTTTTCATTAATTTTCTCACTTTGGAAATTAAGTTCGAATTTTCGAACATGTTAAAATCATAAACTTAATTTCAAAAACACGTTTCCATCTTCGTATTTAAACTAATTACGAGTGTTTAGCATTCAGCGTACAATTAATTACTTAAGCACAACCTTTCGTTCTACAGATATTTAAAAGTTCAACTTTTGTAAATAAATTTCAATTGCTGAATAATTTATTCAAGGTTTATATATAGTATTTTTTGTGTTGTTACTTGCTTCTATCCACCTAATTTATTCTAATTTTTCTTTGTTTGTTTGTTTGTTAAAAATCCAAAAATTAAACATTTCGTTTTATTTGTTTGGTGATTTGCCATTCAGGTTCAGTGGCGTAATTTTATTTATATTTGGCAATATTTCATATTTAATTTTGTGGTGGTACCTTCGTTTTTTATTTTATATTTACTTTTGGTTTTATTTTTTGTCTTTTTTATTTTTCTTTCTTGCTTGAGTTTAATTTTTGTGGCTGTTCAAATGTTTCGGCTCAGCTGTTTCTTGTTTACATTTGATTTTGAATTTTTTTGTTTTTGCTGCTGCCAACTAATTTTATTCTTTATTTTTGCTTTTCGCTGCTATTCATTTTGATAAATAAATATGAATATTTGAAGCACTGAAAGAAAAAAGGTTCTTTTAAATATAATATATGTAATTGGAGAAAATAGCAAATTGTATGGAGTACCGGAATCTTATCTTTCCAAAAACAAACTTCTCATGCAATTTTTTGTTTGCTGTCACGTAGTCAAAAGAAATTAAAGTATAGGGAATTTCTGACATTTATTGCCTGTCATATGAAATGTGTGTTTTCAGCAAGAAAAACAAAGAATTTTTATGAAAATCATGAAAACTTTTATTGTTTTGAAAATCTTAGGATTTGGCAATTATAAATGAAAAATCATGATGATCAGATGTCCACCACGATCACTTATATTTTGAATTCGGTTCTTTTAACAAAATTTTTAATTATACTGGAGTTAATGTCGACGTCGTCGACGGCGACAAATGTCAAAAAAAAGTTGAATCGTATGAAATTGTATGAGAGTTAATCTCAACGACGTAAGAAATTTGACGCCGAAAAAGTTCAATCTGTTTCAACTTTTTCGGCGTTGAGTGGTGAAAGAGAGAGATAAGTATATGCGGGAGAGAAAGTCAAAAGAGTGTTCTCTGTATATTCAATGCAGTAATACACAGATGTGTTAACGTCGTTGACGACGTTTACATTAACAGCAAAATGAAATTTTGCGTCGAACATCACAATTTCGGCGTTAAGACGCCGTCAACGACGTCGACATTAACTCTAGCATTAATGTTGGGGAAAAGTGGCCACATAGCGCACCATACAGTGACGCATTCAGCATGCATTCAGAATTCCAAGCAAATAAAGAAAATGAAAAAAAATATTTTTCCAGAAAAACCAATGGATTGTTCTACAACGAAGTGAATGGTTGGTCGTCTTGAACCTTGTTAAGGCTTTAAAGTCAAAACTTTACATAAAATTCGCCGTGCAATAGTTGTTGATAGGCCACATTATTGACAACATTGAGAAATGGCCATATTCGGAATATTTTAAAAGTGCGGCTAATGACTGGAATGATTTTACTTGAACGATCTGTTCGAACACGTGTTGGTGTTCTTCAAATCATTGATTAAATTCTTATTAGAGGTCTCCCAATGACGATTTTGTTGACCGAGAATATCACAAACTTTACGAGTTTTAGCTTTTACAGATCAATCAATTTCATAGTATTTTAATGCGATTTTGAAGCAAAATTGAATGCGAGGTAACAACTGCAAGAAGCTTCTAGTACTGATATGCCAACAAGTAAAATGTCAAAACTGTCATGTGTCTCTTGGAAAACAAAGTCTTTATTGAAAAATTTAAGGTCAGTCAAAATAAATAAAAATTAAATGTTCAGACAATTAATTGATTACGATTTTTTTTTACATTTTGTGTTTATTGTGCCTTGTAATTTATTTAAAGTTGTTATTGTTGTTTTTATAAAAAACTAATAATATACAAATAAATTTCTACACACGTACTTACAAGACTGTTTTTCCCTGTAGAAATAAATGCAAAATTGTAGACATGAAATTCAGCGAGAACCCCGTCGTAACAGGCTTTAAACTAGAAAACACAACCATGTTTTTTTTAATAATTTATAAAAAAAAACTATTACGAGTTTTAAAAATTTTTTGTTGCGGCTTTAGCTGTTCATATGCCGAAATTTCATTGGTCGCTAAACCAAATCGTCAGTGAACATTAAGTAGTTCGAAAATGATTATTTGGAGAGAATATCCTAAATAAAAAATTTCCATATTAAGTTCTTCACTCTTTGTGAAGAACTAAAAATTTATTGATCTTGCCCAAGGTGGCGCAAAAGTAATGTCATAATTTCAAATGGCTGCCATTTTTTTGTAAAAGAAAATAGTTTATTTGAAAGTGTAAAATTAATGATATCAACTGGAAAAAAAACTACATCCATTAAAAGGGCCACCTCCCGAGTTGATAAATAATTGCGCTTGTTTTATAACATTTTGAATTATTGCAACAAAAAAATATGACCTCCAAATTGACTCCAAAGACTCTTAAGGTTCATGGTTTGCTGTGGTAAACGAGATATTTGAAAAAGACCCAAAGGAATACGTCTGGTGATCTTAGATCTAACGATCTGGGCGACCAGTTCAAATATTCAAAATGGGAGATCATTAAACCTGAGAATTAATGTCTCAAAAACTCATTTGATGAGCGAGCTGTGTGATCTCGTTCAGCATCTGCCTGTAATGCTCACCATTTACGGTTACGATGGTGTCATCTGCTCAGTGTCTTCAAAAAAATAAGGACCAATTACTTTTTCATTGCAAATGCTGCACCCAAACTGTCACTTTAAGAGAATGTGTGCATTTCATGTGAATGTACCAGAAGCGCAATAGTTTTTCAGTTGGAATGGACTTCGTCGCTTATTATGATTTTTGATACGAAATCATCCTCTTCTTGCACCAGGTTTAACAGAGTATGGCAGCGAGTTAAACTTGCCCAACGCTCAGCAGCCAGCAGTTCATAAACATTTTGCTCTTTTTGCAGGAACATTTACAAATCTTTCAGCAAAATTCGTTGCAACGAACGTCTGCTAATGATGTTTGTGGATTCTATCTCTAACATTTTGGGCAACGGCAGCGATATTCCTGGCTGATCGAACAATACGAGACCGCCCACCATTTGCTGAAGGTTATACGATTCGCTCAGTCAAACTTCAAGCACATGAAAAACGACGACTACAAAAACGACGAGGAAAGTCACGCTGCTTTAAAACAATAGACTGGAAATTTGCTAATTTGACAAAAAGTACCAATAATTCCTCATTCTGGAGTTTGCCTCACCTGTTATAAGAAAATTCTAATGGTTTATATAAATTTTAGTTAGAACATGTTAATATAATATTAATAATAGAAATAATAATAAAATAATGAAAATAAAAGTATAATAAAAAAGGTAAGAAATTTAAAGGAAGTTTTTAAAAATTTTCGATCAAGTCAAAAAATTTATTCACGTGATATAATAATGCCAAGTTAAAAGTTTTATTTAAGGTTCTGTAAAGTTCGAAAATTTGCAGTCAAGTTCGAATTCTTTTATTGGGCTTTGACAGACTTTAAATTTTAAATTTACAAAAAAATTAAATATTCCAGCTTTTCAACAAGTTTTATTTTGAAGAATTCGTATCGATAGAAAGCTTGAACCTTTTATTTATGAAACTTAATTTCTCCAAGTGTTATTTTTGTTTATTTTTCTACATGAAACTATTTTTTTTTATATCAATACAGTACAACCTGTTCTATACAATGACTACACACCACCAGCAATGGATCGTGAAACAAAGCCAAACACACACACACACACACACACACACACACACACACACACACACACACACACACACACACACACACACACACACACACACACACACACAAAATAAATTGACTACTTTAAAGTTTTATTTATTTAAACCCGTATGGTATCATAAGCTCTTACAAACACGCAATAAATATAAAGCCAAGTTTAAAAATCAGCTTACAAACTACTTGGCTGAGATCGTCGTTGAAAGTGGTGGCAGAGACGGACGCATTTTACAAGTTGAAAATTTTAGCTGCGCAGGCGCGTCTATTATACGAATACCCCTGTCTCTTTTACGTTGTTTAATGTGACGGTATTGTGTTGAAAGCTTTAAACAGCTGTTGCTTGAAAATTACTTGAAATTATTTTTTTGTTTGGTTTTTATTGCAGAATATTAATATTTGGTATGTGTGAGTGTGTGTTTAGATTTGAAATTCAATTGCATTTGAAAGATATTTAAGCTGCTCGCTCAATCTTTGCTTGACTGCGCTTGACCTTGTAACTGAATGCAAGTTTTTGTAATTGCTGTTTTAGTTAGTTTTTTCTAATACTTTTTAGTATACATATTTTTTTCTAATTTTTATTATTATTTTTTTTTTGGTTTGGGAAATTTTTGCCTGTTGAAGTTATTGTTTTCGAATAAAGTGTTTGAATTTTTTAATATGATTACAAAAATTGTTGAAATGTTAAAAAAAATATTTTATAAATTAGATTTGAATCATATAAAGTGGCATGTTTAGGGTCATGTGTCAAGTTGTATGGCTGAATAATGTAGACAGTCTTAAAATTAAAAATATTTTTATACAATTGTTTATTTAATTTAATTTGATTTTAATAAAAAATCACGACCTTTAATTAAACTATTTTGAAATTTCTTTGCAGATTGGCTGAAAACTGAAATTCTTTTTACAAAACAGTAAGTAAAGTATTAATAAAAATACTAGATTAATTATAATAATAAATAAACATATTAGAAAAAAAATTATCAAGAAGTTGAAATTTGAAAAGTGTAAAAATTTCAATTGATACAAATTTTAACTAAAATTTGTTTCTCCATTAAATATTAAATTCTTTATGAACTGACACTTAAAAAAATTTTTTGGCATGCGCCCTTTAAAAAAATTTATATCGAATAATTGGCAATAAAAATCCAGCGCTACCTCTGCGATCTTAAGGAATTTTTGGGCATCCAAAACTTCCATTTAATTAAAAAAATTTATTCATCAACAAATTGATTTCCTGTCTGATAAGAACGTAGGGAAAATAAATAAAAAAAAAAAAACAAAAAAAAAAGCAAAAACCGTATAGAATATCAAATTAATTCTGGCTTTATTTTGAGTCAACCTTTATGTTCATATGAATAGAAGAGTATATCGCTTAAGAAGGCAGTGCTTTAAGCGATCATTTCGATTTTTGATGACTCAGCTAAATACCTGCGGTGTTGTTTCGCCAATAGTACTTTGAATATTGTTTTGCTAATAGACCGTAGCGGTTAAACTATTATCGATAGACTAAGGAGTTGTTGTAGTACTAGAGGACGTAATTGAGGTGTATGAAGTCGAATGATTGAGGCAAATTAGTGGATGATCATCATGAGATGACTCAATCGGCTAATTTTTCTTTCCATATTTGAGCGTTGGGCTGCTTGTAAGGCAAGGGGCGTCGTCTAGTTAGAACTTCAGCTCGAATATATATGGTATTCAAGTTGGATTTTAAGCCTCTTTGTATTCAAAGGCGAGTAGCAAAATTTTATGAAAAATAATCTTTTTGATTTGCTGCGTGTCAAGCTGTCAATACGTCTGCATATCGTTTGTGCCAACTCAGCAGAAAGGGTTCATATCAAAATTGCAAGAATATGATCATGAGTTGTTAACACGACGTGGTGTGTTCAATAGAAAATGTGAATTTTGGTATTTCCCGTTTAAGGATTTCTTTCTTTTTATATTGTCGAATATATTTTGTTAGTTTGGTGTGTTTGCGACATGCATGAGTCCAAAAAATTTGTACAACTGGTACAAGCTTTTCGAAGAAGGTCGAGAAGATGTGAATGAAGACGCCCATCCTGGAAGCTACATCACTTCAAAAACCGATAAAAATGTTGAGAAATGGAGGAAAATTGTTATGGAAAATCGTCGAATTACTATTAGAGAAAGTACAGAGAATGTTGGCATATCTGTTCGTGCAAATTTTGCGCATCAAGCGTACGGCAGCGAAGTTCGTTCCAAAATTGCTGAATTTTGAACAAAAAAAAAAAAAAAAAAAAAAAAAAAAAAAAAAAAACCGTCGCATGGGAATGGCTCTGGTAATGTTGAATGATGTTAACGACGATCCAGATTTGCTTTAAAAGGTCACAACTGCTGACGAATCATGGGTATATGATTATGACATCGAAATCAAAGTCCAATCGTCCCAATGGAAGAGCCAAGGAGAGCCAAGACCAAGAAAAACTACGTCAAGTTCGATAAAATCTCAAGGTTTTGCTCACTGTTTTCTACGATTACCGTGGCGTAGTGCATCACGAATTCTTGCCAGTTGGTCGTACGGTTGATAATGAGTATTATCTTGAAGTTATGCGCCGCTTGCCAAAAGTAATACGAAAAAAACGTCCGGAATTGCATTACGATAACGTACCAGCTCACTCGTCGTTGCTTGTTCGTAATTTTTTGCCCGAAAATAATACCGCAATCATGCTTCAGCCACCGCATTCACCATATTTGGCCCCTTGCGACTTTTTCCCTGTCCCAACACTTAAGTCACCCATGAAAGGACTACGTTTTGGACTATTGAGAAGATAAAAACCGAATCACTGAGAGAGCTGAAGGCCATACCAAAAATTGAATATCAGAACTGCTTAGAGGATTGGGTAAAACACTGGCTGGCAGAAGTGTATTATATCTAAGAGGGAACTTTTTGAAGGGGACAAAATAGAAATTGAGAAAAATCAAAATTCACCTTTTCTATTGAACAGACCACGGTAAGAAATTCAGTCATACGGAGAGTTTGACTTGAGACAAATAAACATGTTTTCTATTAGCATAGTGTACAGGAAAAAAGAAGAGATAATGTCTAGTTTTAGGGGCATTATATAAATAGTTGAGTCATTAGCTTTGTACATATAAATTTTTTTTATTATAAATGGGAAGATGTAGAGATGTGAATAGTGTAGAAATGTTGCAGAAAGGAATTTAGAAATCTACTGAGATTTCATTTGGATAATTTTAAATTTCTGATAATATAAATTTTTTTCGACAATTACAAAAAAAGGATTCTTAATTAATTTGTTTACCTTTTTCTGTTTTTCTTACAAGTTCGTAATTAAGATATGCATCTTTTAAATTCCCATGTCATAATTATCTCTTCCTTTTGGTCCACAAACGTGCTCATCAATTTTCTTTTGTTTTATTAAAGATTTATTGATATTTAAGTTTATGATTATATTGCTGTCACTTTGGCCATACAGATCCTATTTCTTTTTGCAAATTAAATCCAAATTAAATCCTTTGACACTTATGACAAACTTATTATGCCTTATTTAAATTATTGCAGTTGTTGTTATTGCTTTCGTTTTCGTTCAGCAACAAAAACAACTGTCAACGACTTGAATAGAAAATTCTAATGCTCTCATACACACGTATACAAATATACTTTTAGACACTTAAGTGCGTGCGTGCGTCACATGTGTGTGTGTGTTTGATTTTAATCTAATTGCAATTTAAAGTTTCTTTTGTTTGTAAATTAAAAAAAAATTTCTTTTTTTTCACAACATTATTAAGATTAATTTTGCACACACACACACACACTAATGCGATTTGGAAAGAGTTGTGTAAAGAGTGTTGCATAAATGACGATTTCTGTGTTGTGCGGTGGAGAGGGAAAGAGCTGAGGGCTAATGTCTATGTCAGTGCTATTGAATATTTAATAATATTATTTGCAACAATAAAGGTTGTTAAATATTGCGAATGTATTTAAACTCGTACACTGGTATTGTGCCTGTACTATTGTTTGAGTAAATGAAATTTGTAATTTTATTACAAACACTTGTAATTATTTAGAATATTAAGATGTTTGTTGTTGCCAAGGAGTATTATGATTAGATAAATATTTGTTCAACAATTTTAATAAAATATTATGAAAGAGCACAGGCCATATGTAAATATTTATTTGTGTTTTAATATCGAAGAAGAGCTAATAATGCGTTCAATGTGTATGGTGTGTTTTGTAAGGCAGACAGCCTGGAATTATGCTGCATTACATTCTTATATGGGGCCAAATCAAATATTAGAATTTTGGTCTGAAATATAATTAAAAGTAACAAGTTAATTAAAAAAAACTTAATTAAGAAACACAACAAAACAAAAATGATGATCAATATGTAGATGTGAAGTGATTCAATAATATGTAATATTCCAAAAATTTTAAAAATGTAAAACAAGAGTAAATCAAGCTCTTAATTTTTTTTAATTTGTGTCAATTATTTTTATAAAATACTTTTTATAAAAAATATAAATTTTTGAATTTGTTGCAAAAACAAATTGAAATTTATTGTTGCAACATTTCTGTAAAAGGCACGCTTAATTTGTTTTTTTTTTTATAAAAAATTAACTAAAGCCCAACATTTTAAATTACTTGTACAAACGAAAAGGCCCGAAACAAATAATGTTGACATTCTAGCTGAACACCATTCAGATTTAAACTGGTTCCAGTTTCGTAAAGCATTAAATTATATATTTTCTATTTACTTATTTATCATTGTAGAAAGCGATACGAATATTTATTGCGGAATAAAACCATTTTTAATTTTGAAAGCAATTCTAGGAAGGATTTTTTACATTAATTAATATTCTTAAAACCTATTTAATTGCTTTATTCCAGAAAAACAAGTTAATTTGGAATTACAGGATACTATTTGTTTTTATTCAGGCTCTAGGTCATACATTTATTTAAGTAAAACTATTTTGTTTTATTAAATTTTATTCTCCATTTATTTATTTTCGATTTTCCATCGATTCTCTTCATCAAGAATTTGAGTAAAGCCGTCTTTTTATTTTAAAATCACAAAACTTACTGACCGATTTTAATATAAAAAGACGGTTTTAATAAAATTCCTGATGATGACAACCAATGGTTATCGAAATATCGAATAAATAAATGAAGAATAAAATTTGATAAAACAAAGAACTTTTACTTATGTATGACCCAGAGCCTGAATAAATATAAAAATAAATGACAATACCTTAAGGTCGAAGAGGATACTCGAATAAGGTGACATAAAAACGAACAAATAATAAAATAAAACCCAGAAATAAACAAATTTTGTCACATTTCAATCAATTATATATTATGGCGAAAACCAACCTGTAAGTCTCGTATATTAATACATCGTTTTCTTATACAAGAATTTTTAACACCATTTCGTCTTTCGATTTCTCTGCTTATGTTCTATACAAAAAAATTAAATTTTTTTTGGTATTCTTGCGACACGAGGACTCACAAATAACTAAGCCAAATGGGTTATTTCTTCTTCCTGGCTCCTATCCAGCAAGCTTTTGTTGAGATTACGGCCTCAATATTATATTGAGTGAGATATAAGATTACTTTGTATGGGAGGTATGCTTGCCCTGGGCCCATCAGATATACCAACCACCAAAAAATAGTGCAATTGTATGAACATTGCCATCCCTGGTAGAAAATGTTATTGAAAGTAAAACAAGTGTCAAAAATCCTTTATAATTTTTGATTCGTGACTTTTTTAACTTCGTAAGCTTCTTGTTCAACACCGTGTCAAACAAAAAAAGGCATCGTATATATGAATATTGCGATTTAGTTAGCAACAGTGGGCCTGTAGAGAAAAAAAAACTGAAAATGTTTAAAATTTTTAATTTTCTTATTCGTATTCGTCGTGACAGTGTACTTGATTTTGAAAATTTATTATTTTGGGATATTCTCCCCAGGTAAATGTTGAAACAATTAGAGTTTAATTTTTTTTGTGGCATATGAACAGCCACACCCACAACAAACAAAACAATATGACAGTGTATAAAAATTAAGTAGAATTTGTTCTAAACAAAATCATCTAATGTTAGAAATTTGACTGGTATCACATTCCTATTCTAATCGATTGATTACACGGCTTAAAAGTTAACAACACATTTTTCAAATTAATGAATAATTTTTTATTCTCTATAGAGAATTAAAAAGCAAACGAGTTTGAAGTTGATTAGAATTATTTATTGAATATATCATGGTATAAGAACTACAAGGTAATGCCACTTAAACTATTTTGACAAGTATTGGGTTTTTTAAATTCAATTTGTTTAAAAATTTTTAGGAGGGCGTTGCCACATATCGAAAAGGGATAGAAATTCCCAGAAAGTTCAATAAAAATTGTGTAGTTTGAAATGAATAAAATTTTGTTACGAATTAAACCTTCAATTTATAGAAAATCAAATTTTGAGGATATCAAAATCTAAATATATGAAGAATAAGTGGACATGATTCCGGTGCGTTTCTGTTATACTTTTATTGGGATAAATTAGATTATATGCTGGTAATAATTAAACTAAACTTGACATCAATAAATAAAAGGCTACTGAAAATCATTTAAATATTATATAAAACGTTTAATTATTTAAAATTTTTTTATTTTTTTATATGTACGAAAATTGGTTTTGTAGTCTTTGTTCAAACGGCAAATTCTAAATAATGTTCTTCCTAAAAAAACCCTTTCACAATACTAGAATTAAAATTCAAATTGGACATATTAATTAAAGTTTTCAAATAATCTTTTTTTGTTGATACAAAAATTTCATTAAAACTTAAAAAACAAAGTTATGTGTGAAATAAAAACCATAACAACCATTTACCTAAAAAATATGACCAAAATCGATATTTGAACTCCAATGGCGATGGGTGGTCATGTAATCTACCTTTTGCCCGAATTGCACTAAAAACATTTTCCAAACAGTCTTGGTTTAGTTTGTGTGTTAAAATGAAGTTCATAGGATATGTTTCTTTGAGGAAGTTCATTAGTAAAGGTAGAGCGTTATTATTTTGCATTATAGCGCGTTGAAAAGGGAGAAGGTTTCCTCCAACTTTAAAAGTAAACAAGTCCTTTACTGTGATTGTCATCGCATCCAAAACTTAATTTTTGGCTACTAACGACGTTCCGTACGCTTTGCTGAGTGTTCGCGAATCTTTAGCTGTTGTTTTAATATTAAATACTTATATCGAACCAATCATTTATTACTTATTTTGAAAACTAACTTCAAAAAAAAGAAAACTGGGAACATTTAAAACAAATACGGTAGAACTTTTTTAACAAAACCCCTTAATTGTCAAATGGCAATGTGTCATAAAAAAAGAGAAAGTGGTTCTACCTTGTATTCGTATACTATGGAATATATTATAATTTTTTTGGTAAATTTTTTTCTTAATTTATTTTACTCTTTCACCTTTAATGTAGCAATTGTTGATCTTGTTTTTGCATATTTTTTTCCAAATTAATTAACACCTTCTTTCCACTCAAGCATCTCAATAATTATTTGTTAATTAATTACTATGAGAAGCCTTTTGCTTTAAACTATGAGTAAAATGCCATTTTCAATTATATTTTAATTGGTTTTCAACAACTATTTTATTTTATTTTTTATTTCTATTATTTCATTTATAATTTTTTCTAAACAGAGAAACCAACATTGAGCCGAATTAATAATATGTAACAAAAAAAATGTAAAATATTAAAATTTGTATAGAGATTGTATTGAATTTTATATAAAAAGTGTATGAGATTTTTATATATTTTTATTAATTTAAATTGTTATTTGATGAGTCATTAAAACAACAAAAATTATTTGCATGTCATTATTTTATTTTTGCAGTAATTGGTAAATAATATATTAATGTTTTCACTATTTTCGTGTTGTTGTTGCTGTTATTGGTCATTGCAAAAGAGAGAAAAAATAGACGAGCATAATATACAATTTAAATCAATACAATTCAATTACAAAGAAAAAACTGATTATATTGAGCGTAAATTGTGAAGTATTGATTGTTTTCAATTTATTTAATTATAAAAAATTACAAAAATTAAATCCAATTCAATTTCATTTTATTAATTTATTTATTATATATACTTTGTTTAAATTTGTACGCCAATTATACACATACATATAAAGTCAAATGGCTAATAAGTCAGTGTAAATATGCATTTTACTATTTAATATAAATCAAACTTTATAAAAATTGCTGGTGGTCCTTTCAATGTTTCTTTTTTTAAATTTTAATGTTGAAATCAATAAACTTTATAAAAGATGTGCTGGCTAGCTAAACTGAGCTATTTAAGGCCTAAACTGCCTTAAGCTAATCTCAATAATTAACTAATGGCCTGCCAAATGCTTAAGCAAAATCCAAAAGAATTTTAAGTGACTGTATTGTACTTAAAGCGCGTTTGCGCCTGATCGAAATCCAGGTCTTAAGAAATATTGAGCAAAATCTAGTTGATTTGTGCTAAAGTTAAATCATCCTCGCCACTAGATTTTAGCAAAAATCTATGTTTATTTTTCTTTCCAATTGCACCAAAAAATACTACCCTGTACGAGGGCGGGTCAATAAGTCTGTGACTTTTTGCATGAAACGCTGTTTTTTAAAATCAAAAATCATTTTATTTTTCAACATAGTCTCCCTTGAGTTAGTTAAGTTTGTCCAATGCTGGTTCAGTGTTTTTATCCCCTCCAAACAAATAAGATTTGTTGAGGTCATCAAAATCGGTATTTGTTTGCAAGATGATTTAAACGTTGGAGTCAAATCTCTTTCCGCCGAGCCATTTGTTCAGCTTTGGTCACAAGAAATAGTTATTTGGGGCTAAATACGTAGAATAGGGCGGATGAGGGAGCAATTCTGCACATGTGTGCACCTCTGTATTATTCTGGTGGGAAATAACTTTTTTTCTTGACTAAGTGCGGTCTTTTTTCAAATCCTCACTAAATTGACCCAATAAATTGGAATAATATACGCCAATGATTGTAGTGAATGTGGATTATAACACGTGCGTCCCAAAAACGGTCTTTCTGACCTTGGCCTTTCTTGGTGACGGTTAATCACAAAAAAACCCCACTGTTTTGACCGCTGTTTGGTCTCTGGTACATATTGTTGATGAACAATGCCAAGCACTACTGCGAAGCTGTCGCACGATTACATTTGTGGTCATTTATAGAGAAACACGGCACCCATCTTTCGAAAAGCTTCCTCATATCCAAGTGCTTGTTCAAAATTGAAGCCACTAAGCCATGTGCTACGCCTATAGTTTCTCTCAATCTCTCGCACTTTCAAACTCTGAGGGGGGTAGGGACCTCTACTCGGTGTCTACAATGGCTCGGAATCTTCCGTTCTTGTACGACCACAACCAAATTCAGTGAACCATTTTTTTTACCGTAGAAATTGAATGCGCGCAATTCCTTAAGTCTCTTTTTAAAGCTCAGCCTCGGTTTGGGTGATGGCTTTTCTTCCCAAAAAAGTAATGCTTAATGAGCACAGAAAATCAAATTTTTTATTTTCGCCTCAAATTACCGCAGTTGTCGGATGTCAAATACAAAGTACTCGTAAATGACACAAACTGTTAAAATTTTAACAGAATTCCTGACAGGAGCAGTGTGGCCCTTTCAGTTAAGAAGCGGGAAAAAATTTTGATCCATCCTCGTATTAAAGTAGCACCCACTTAAAAAAAATATTTTTTTATTTTTATTTATATATTTAATTTTTTAATGTATTGTGCGGGGAAACTGCTAAAGTAGCACCTGCTACACGTATATTTATTTTGCTCTAAAAATTCTTTTGTATTGATCAACTAATTTTTTAAATATTTATATCCTTATTACATCCTAATTTATTCATTTAATCATCCATTTGCCAAATTATACAGCTTCCAGCGAACTCGCGTTTTTTTGTTTAATGCTTTTGTTTTATCACCAAAAAAATCTTTTGTTCAAATGCACGTGAAAGCATTTAAAATTTAGTTTGGGTTCTTTGTAGGAAAAACACAAAGCATAGATAAACTTCTGCACACACACACACACACACACACACACCAACACTAATACAAAGGAACATTGAACAAAAACATAAACATAAACTATACATAAAATACAAATGGCAAAAAATATCGAATACAAAGAAGAAAGTGTGGGTGTAATAAACATTTGCTATTTGTAATTAAAATAATGGGAATATTACAGAATATTGTTTTTTGTTAATAAAAATTATGAATAAACAAGGGCACATGCCAGGCACACATATATATGTGTATGTTTATATTTAATTATCATGTTCTTTTTTGCAAACGTAAAAGGTACAAAAACACACACACACATACACATGCATATCTACACAAGGTGATTAATTAAAGATACTAACCTAAAACTATGCAACAAAAAGCATACATTTGAAATAGAGTAAATTTTTGGAGGATAAAACAATGTGATACTTGAACAATAAAGGAGCACGAAGGGATACCACATACCGCATAAATGAAAAAGGGTTTTAAAACAGTCGGGAATGTAATGAAAAGTACATTTTCGCCACTCCTTTTTGTGGTATCGTTAAAGAAAATTTTAAAAACAACTTGCAAATAATCTAACAAGTTTATTTTCAATATGAAATTTCCTGTACTACACGTATGTGTTAGTTTTTTTTTCTGTGAAATATCACTGTCGAAAACATGAGTGGCGAAATATTCTCAATAATAAATTTAATTGCAAAAATCAATTATGGAAAACCAAAACTGGGTTCAATATTTGCAAGCAAATTGAAAAGTTTATAATATATAATATTTTGCAGCTATAAGTGCTAGGATGTAATGATCCCATATTATTTTTACCGATCTAAAAACAGGAGCCTCTATTTTTTGCATTTTCATATAATTTGAGAATTGATTTCAAATTTTTTTTTTTAGTTTTTTTTTTAATGACATACTTGCCATTTGTTTCCACTTTAACCAACATGCGGTAGTATCAGGGGGAAGGATATCTCCCATTTAAAGTAATACCTGTTCATTGTGATTGCTCCTGTTTGATTGGCTCTTTGTGGCCAGAACTATCTGTTTATAAATTTCATATACTATATGTACATCGATTTGCTTCTGTGTCCTACAAGCATTTTGGAAGAATTACGTATGATCAATATTTAATTACGTATATCAATCATACGTATTTGGGTAATTTACATTACGACATTAAGTCAAAATAGACTTAAAGAAGAAAGTCATGGGTTTACTATTGTTTAAAGGGCTTGCTATTGAAATGAATGCCTCACAGCAATGAAAATTCAGATCTTAGAAACATATTGTTTGATACCTTAAATATGATATACTAGCAGAATTGATTGAAGTTTTTCATGAGCTCAAACATTTTTGTATTATTGTAATTTAAACTTTTTTTGTATTTTAAAAAGCCATTTAGAATGCCTTACATTAAACTTATGCATCAGAAATTATATAGAAAATACTTGTAACTAGTTGAACTCTCTCCACTTTTTCTTTGCAGGATATTGATACTTTAATCATAAAAAAAACAATTGAAGACTCTTAAGCATAACATGTTAAAAAAGCCATGTTAGTGTGGCGTATGATTGATATCAATCAGGATTTTATTTGCGGAAGCCCTTGAAGCTTTTTCTTATAAAATAAAGTTAAACTACGAGTATGAATTGTTAAGTTTGAACTCGTAGTTTGCAAAGTTAAATATCAATATTAAGGCATGTGCTGGAAACTGATTTTTATTTTTAATCAATGGATGCCTTAATAGACTAGAAGCTAGTGTAGTAGGCTAGTGGTACGAAGACTGGATGTTTCTGCAGACAAGCCAATTAGCTTTGCAGTTTGTGCTTGCTAACTTTGGTTAATACATAAAAAATAGTATTTTATTCAATTTCAAGTTATTCCTACACATATTTGGGTGTATGTTATTTTCTGTTTTACAAATTTAAATCAATGTCGCCAGATAATTATTTAGAAGGTATTAGATTTTCTTTAAAATTTATCTCATGGCGTATAATTAATATTAATTTATATCAATCATACGTTATTGGTATATAAGATAAGTACTATATTTAATGCTTAATGGTATATAAAAATATTTAAGGTTGTAAAATAACACATGAGTTATTGATTTGCAACAAATTTTATTGTCTATTTTATGTACTTGTTATTCGCCCTGCTGTGTATTTCAATTACAACGCAAATATCAAATACAACCGAAAATATGTAACACTACTCCAGCAACACCAAAAGAACAGTGTAAAATATTTATGGGTGTTTCCCATCTCTTACACTTCAGCACAATTTGTAGTGCCACTGTCTTAGTAACAAACAAGCTAACACAACACATTACAACGCCCAGCTGTTGCAGATAAGTGCTTGTGCCTGTTAAATGTTGATATTTGGCAAATTTTCCCACAACACTCTCAACTGAAGATGTTGTATTAATTATTGAGTTTATAGTTTATAAGACCTTTTCGTTTGCTCAAAATGTTCTCTAGTCGTCCCCTGTAAGAAATACGAGAAACAGTCGTTGGATTGTAATAATTTGCCCCTCGCAGAACGAGGGGAAAGTATGTACATGTATTTGTTTCGTAAATATTCATACTTTCTGTATGTTTCGAAACGTTAATTTTGCCAAATATTTTCTAATAAATGTTGGGTAAATTGCTATTGTTGTTATTGTTCTAGTCATAGTTGAGGGTGTGTACGTATTCAACATGAGTGCGGTTATTATTACACATCTGTGTAAATGCATGAAACATAAAATGTTCTTAAATATTTTTGCTCATTACTCAGAATAACACGAATGTAATAATGAACATTTTCGAATACTACAACATTCCGCCTCCTCAGAAAAAAAGTAAAGCAAAAATTAAACACATAACAAACACTTGAGCACATACATATAAAATACTAACCCACATAGGTACACACATACACACACACACACACACACATAAACATAATAATAGTAATTCGTACATGCATTTAGAATTAACAATGTATAAACAATTGGTATTTTGTAAATTTGTGTGCTGGCGTTTGGTTTAGTATTTTCATATGTTCTCATGTGCTCATACATACGAATATAGACATACATACATACACATGTGTGTTTAAACATTGTTGTCTATTTAAATTGGTGTTCCTCTAGGTAAGTGTTTGTGTATTTGTGTGTGTGTGCATTCATATTTTATAATATTTTGTGTACAACGACCATGGTTTGTTATGTGTGACAACCATTTTGCTTTTATAAATAAACATATACCATAAAAGGTTTCGCTACATACAATCGCACTCAGACACAATGACATTAACAATAACAATAACAACAACACAAACATACACACACACTAATTCCCATACAAAAAACACACATATTTACCCTGAAGGAAACATGGGGACAGGTGTACCCAAGTCACCAGTTTTGTCGACTATTTTGGTGACTCATATGTAGACATCGTCAACGGAGTTGTCAACAAGTTTTTGTTTGATGAGCAGAGAAATTTCTGAGAGCACGCTTATGCCTCTTCATTTTTTAATTGCGTTTATTTGTTCTATGGTGAACTTTTAATCATTTATTTTAACTAAAACTGTAGGGATATATGTATATCAAAAATTGTTTACATGGACCCATTAGAACGACCTCTTCAGTAGTGGGTTTTCAATGATAAGTCCATCTTAAATTTCAATAGAAAGAAGTATTGTGTAGAGTATGTCAATAATACTGGTGACAATGTCTACAGGGAAGCACTAGTTCTACGGTCGTCATATGGTCCCATTGGAACTAGTTCGTCACTAGTTCCAACGTCAGTAGTGGATTTTCAATGACAAGTGCATGTTAAATGTCAACAGAAAAAAGCATTGGCTGGGGTATAATTTGTCACTAGTACTGGTGACTTTGTCAATAGTGAATCACTAGTGAATCACTAGTGACATTTCCTTCAGGGTAGACCTCCTTCTGTCATACACATAATTTAGTTGCATTTAAACTTATACACATACATACATACATACTCATACATACATGCATAATATCCTCAAATAAATTTTTTCGCAGTTTGCCGTTTGTTGCTGGCCAAATTAAATAATGTGTCCGGCTATAAAAGTGGGCCACTTTAAGAAATTTTTTTTTTGGCAAGAGTTTCTGTCTTAGTAAAAATTATTTTGCAAAAAGAAAAAATTATATAAAATTGCCTATGCAAAATAATGTCCTATTTTTGCAAAAAAAAAAATCTACAGAAAAATGTTCTATAAAAAATTTCATATGGAGAAAATTTTATTAAAAATTATCGTGCGAAGTTTTTTTTATTATCACAAAATAAATCTTAGCAAGTAGTTTTTGTATAAAAAATAGCAGAAAAATATTTTTATGGAAATCTCTGTTTGCCCGAAATTAAAAAAAATTCTCAGCAGCAGCTTTTTTATGCAAAAATAACATGTTTTTCTGTACTAAAATAAATTGTTGTTTGTAAAAGTGTTTTGGAATGAAATTTTTCTCTATAAAAATATATCTTGGATTGAAATTCTTCTATAGAAAAATACCTTGGCAAGAAAAACATCTCCTCAGGAAATCTTTTTTATTTAAAAAGTTCTTGGTAAGAAATCCTCTTGTAGAAAATATATCCTGTAAAAAATTTTCTGTGGAAAATTCTCTTAGCAAGAAATTTTTCTATGGAAAAGTATCTTCTGAATAAATATTCTGCAGAATAATCTTTTCGCAAGAATTCCTCCTGTAGAAAAATTTCATAACAAAAAATTTTTAAGAGAAAAATATACTAGGGTGAATATTTTTCTAAAGGAATTTGTTTTAGCACTAAATTTATAAAGAATTATCTTCGCATGAAACTTTTGTACGGGGAAATGTTTGGGCGTGTAATTCTAGATAATTTCTTTGAAAATGTAATGCAAAGAAGCTTTTCTTAGAAAAAAATAATGGAAAAAATGTTTCGTTTCGAAAAGAAATTTCTCTGTATGAATGTCTTCGACAGAAATCTTTTTATAGAAAGCAGTATTTCTATACACAAAATGCATTGACTTGGATTGTTTCTAAAAAACTGTTATGAAAATTTTTAAAGAAAACTTTGGAATAAAAATTTTGTATAAAATTTTTTCTTGAAATGCAAGTTTTCTATACAAAATTGCCATTTTAATCATATAATTGCAGATAAAAATTTCATGCCAAGAATTTTTTCTATAGAACTATGTTTTGATAAGAAATTTGTCTATAAAAAATGTATTGGCCAAAGATATTTTCGGTAGAAAAATGCTTTTGCTACAAACTTTACTCAAGTAATATGTCATGTAAAGAAATTTTTCAATGGAAACGAATTTGCAAAATTAGTCTCTTAGAAAAATATTTTCTTGGTGAAGTTTTTTCTCAAGAAAAACGTGCCAGGAATAAAATTTTAATAGCAAAATATATTTGCTCTTAAGCAAATGTATAAATAGAAAATTTTCTCTAGGAAACTGTCTTGACAGAAGGAACATTATTCTTACCAGAACTATTTTTCTAGCGAAATTTTTTTTTTTTAGAAAATATTTTATGTAAAAATTCTTCGCTAGAAATCTTTTGAGAAAAATTACGGCTTTTTCCATGTTTCTATTTAGAAAAAATGTTTACTAAAAGTTTTCCTTATAATATACACGTGGCGTAAATTTTTCTATAGAAAAAGATTCGTCAAAAAATTTTCCTTAGAAAAAATTCTCGGCATTAGATTAGATAGAGAAATATTTTGATAATAAGTTTTCGTGCAGACAAGTGTAGTGTAAGAAATTTTTCTTAAGAAAAATGTCTTTGGGAAAAAGCTTATTGCCAGAAACAAGTTTGTGCCAAAAAATATTGTTTCCATTAATGCAAAGGTTTTTAAGTATAAAATAAATTTAATTACGCTTTTATGCCTGTGCCCAACTAATTCTTGTCAATGCAAATTAGAGGTTGAAAAAGACATTCGTAATCATATTAAGAGACTTGACGAGCTTTAATTAATTAACGGCCGTAGAAGGTCTCTCTCAATAAGTACTCGAATGACAAAAGTTTTTGTTAATTTAATTATTCAGTTGGTTTCATTAAGCCATCTATCCATTGAACAAATTTATTGTAGAAATGTGTGTGCGTGTATGTGTGTGTGTTAAACTCACTTAAATTAAAGCCCGAATATAAACACATACATTTAGACGCATGAAACGATTAAAATTGTGTGCGTGTGCATGTTTGAATTTGCATGTGTGTATTAGCGCATAAAATAATTAAATTTCCAATTAGACTCTCACATGTGAAAATTATTATTGCCAAAAAAAAGAACAAACAAAAATAGAAAAAATTCTCGTCGTTGTTCTCATTGATAATGTGAACAACATTTTAGCGCTGTTTTTTCAAATGTTCTTATTGCCGTGTTTTTATGTTTGTTTGTGAATCATGTTTGCCTTGTTGGTGTTATTGTTGTTGTTTTTATACTGTTGATGTTCTATATCTTTAAATGTTATTATTTTTGTTGTTATTGTTTGTGGATTTTGCGTTTTTGTGGCTGTCAACAACAAACAAATAAACAATCCAACGAACAAGAACATACAAAAACAACAACATTCACAAAAGCAACTAATATAATAATAATAAATATATACACACACACTAATACACAAGATACGCACTTAAACGTTTTCGTTAGAGTAACAAGGAAAGCCTCAAAGGAGAAAATCCTTAAATACACAAGTGCCTACACCCTTAATGTTTTTGTGGAATATATAAATGAGTCTGTATATGTGCTGTTTTATACATCTACCAGCTCATTATATAAATGTATTAAAATAAACACAACCGACAAAATTTCAATTAAAATTATATTCCACATTCTTAACAAATGCCTGATTCTATCTGCGCTTATGACATTTGGAAACGTTCTTTCATTTATATTTTCGCACGAACGCTTATAAAAGTGTGCATAATCACACTAAGTAAATATTTGGTGAAAGAAGGTAGTTGTTCTTTAAGTAGAACGGCTGAGTATTTCATGAAAAAGGAACCAGACTGTTGGTGCCATAATGTTGCACTTCGTTTTATTTCCTCTATGTCATAGGAGACTGATGATATATTTCCTCAAAAAAGTGGTCACGCTGAACTATCTGGTTTATCGAAAAATATCTTGTCAAAATATTTTTCGTTAGAAGAATTTGTTGTCAAGATTTTTTGTGTTAAAAAGTTTTCCGTCAAGGTGATTTTTTATAGGCAATTTCTGGTCTTGATATTTTTCTGTGGAAAAATTCTTTGTCATATGGTTTTTTTATAGAAAAATGTTGTTTTTTTAGTGGCATTTTCCACCAAAAAAAAAGAAAAACTTCATGACATTTCTCTACAGAAAATTGTCTTTTCAAACCATTTTGTTGGGAAATAATTGGTCAACATGTTTTTCTATGGAAAAATCTCTTTTTGCTACATAAGTTTCTTTCAAGACATTTTTCTATAAAAAATTTTTAGATATTTTTATATAGAAAAATTTCTTGTCAAGATTTTAATTCCGAAAAAAATTTTCTTTTAAACATATCTAATAAAAATTTTCTGTTCAGATCATATTTCTTTAGAAGAATTTCTAATGTTCCTATAGCAATATTTTTTTTCGAAAGATATTTCTCAATAGACATAATATTTCAAAGGTATTTTTCATTTGAACAATGATTTCTTTAGAGAAAATTTTCCATAAAGAAATATTTGATTGAGCATATCTATAGAAAAATTTCATGTGAAAAAATTTTTAATAAGAAAATTAATTATTAAGGCATTTTTTGTAGATAAGTTCGTTGCTAAGAAATTTTCTTTGGAAAATTTTTTTTCGAGAGATCAAGTTCTATCGAAAAATTTCACTTTAAGATATATTTATATTCAATAATTTCTTTTGAAGACGTTTTTTTTTAGAAAAATTTTCTAAGAAAAAAATTATTTTCTATATAAAAATTTATAATCAAGACATTTTTTTAAAAAGAGAATTTGTATTCTAGGCGATTTTATATTAAAAACATTTCATCAAAATATTTTTCAATAGAACAATTTATTTAGTCGTTTTTATTTAGACAAATTCCTTTCTTTAGACAATTTTATCGCCCTCTTTTTAACATACAAACTGCGAAAATACTTGGTTTATCGGCAGAAACACGCCAAGTTTATGGCAGGAATCCATACTGCGACCCTCAGTTTGGTAGTTGAGTACACAAACCACTAGTCTAGGGGTTAACCAAGATGTACTCTTTTAGAATAACTTCTTATCCAATTGTTTTTCTATAATTTTTTTGTCAATACATGTTTTATAAAATTATTTAAGACATTTTTCTTTCAATAAATTTCTTGTTAATAAATTTTTCTTTAGAAAAATTTCATGTTGACATGTTTCTTAACAAAAATTTTTTAATGAAGTTATTTGTTGAGAAATCTTTCTATAAGGAAGTATCCGCTCAACGTATTCTAATAAAATTTTTTTCCAATAATTTTTATATAATTTTTTCGATAAAATAATTTTTAAAATGTTTTTCCTTAGAAAAATATTTTCTTTGTTGAATTTTATCATAACGAAATATTTCTATATAGAAATGAGATCATAATTTTTTCTCTGCAAGAAAATATATCGGTTAGCAATTTTTTCTTAAAGAAAAATGCCTCCTTAAGAAATATTTCCTTATAGGAAAATTTACATTTTCTATATAAAAAGGTCCAGAAAAATTATATTTTAATTTTAATCTATTGTTATGAACGAAATGTTTTAATTTGTTCTTTTGGCTTAAATGATATTTTTCTTGACTTTGTATTTTAATATTTTAAATACCATTTGATTCAAAAATTTAATTACCTTTAACTCTCTCCCTCTCTCAATGTCTCCCACTCTCTGAGAGCTTAAAATCACACAAGCATTCATTTCCACAGGCGTCTCGCTTCCGTCTCCCCTACTTGCTTCCTATTGCCCGTGTTGCTTTGCTATTTTCAAAATTAGTTTAACTAATTTTATATTGAAATTGTTAATTTTAAGTTTAATTTGTTGTGGTTTCTACGTCTGCTGGTATTGAATGTATAAAAATGAATGAACAAATAACGACAGATTCTGCCGGCCTTGCAAATAATTGCAGTTTTCTAAAATTTAATTGTTAATAAACTCAAAATTGGCCATAATGACTATGATCATTAAACATCCATATTATTATTATTGTCATTATGCGATTAAGCCAAAAAATAAAAATAAATACTCAATGAGCAGTTCGAAATTTGGTTTAGCAATAATACGCGGTAAATATTAATTAAAATAAAACGTTGCTTTACATAAAAATGAAACTGAAAAATTAAAAAATTTAGATTTTGTATTTCGTAACGCTTTTCCTTCTTTTGATAAATTTAAAACAATTCAGGACATGGTGCATTCTGTTCAGGGCACCATTATGTAAAAAAATATGGGAAATTTTTTTCAATGAACAATTTTCTTCCAAAAATTGCCTGCATCTGTGGAAAAGAAAAATAAAAATGTGTAATTTTTCTTATAAATAGACACAAATAGCTTGCTACGAGGCTGTGTCAGTAAGTCCGTGGCTTTTTTAATAAAGCTCAGGATAAAAAATAGGATTAAAAATTATTCTACTTTGCGACATAGTCTCACTTTGTCCCATGTGTTTAAACTTTTTTTATCTCTTCCATCATCAAAATAAGTTTTAGTTTGTGAGATGATTTCATCGCTAGAGTCAAATCTTTTCACGCCAATGCATTTCTTCAGGTTTGGAAACAAGAAATAGTCACTCGGAATTGAGTCCGTACGCGATACTGGAAACCGAGAGAGGACACAGGGGAATACGGGTTAAGATATTCTCGGACAGCCAATCGGTTCTTAAGGCCCTGAGAGGCTGTACGTACATGTCCAGATTATTACTGGAATGTCACAACAGGCTCAATGACCTGGCGACTCATAATCAGATTACTCTGATATGGGTACCAGGGCATCAGGGGCATGCCGGGAATGAGATGGCGGACGTCTGTGCGAGAAGAGGGGCTGAGGAGAACTTCATTGGACCCACCCCTTCTTTTGGGTTCAACAAAAGTCTCCTTAAAGGGGAGATTTCGAAATGGACATCGTCCAGGATTGCACAACATTGGAATGACATCAATGGATTATGTCACTCCAAGAAATTCCTTCGCTTTGACGCTGGGAGGTCGGATCTGGCTCTAAGACTGGACAGGAAAAGCCTACGGACGCTGGTAGGTGTGCTCACAGGTCATTGCACCTGCAAAGCCCACCTATACAGAATGGGCTTATCTGACACGGACATCTGCAGATTTTGCGGTGAAGATGAGGAGTCGATGGAACACTTGATAGCAAATTGTGGGGCATTGTGCCACAGAAGACACAAGGAAGGATCCTATTTGCGAACGTATTAAACTACTAGGGACAGGGGAAGCACAATAGATCAACAATGGTCGCAGTTCAAAGGGCCATCCTGGGCCAAACCCCCATTACATTACAATACAATTACAATACAAATCCGTAGAATAAGGCAATTGGTGAGGGATCCTACTACGGATCCTAATTCAGGGAATTTCGCCATGGAAACCACACATGTGTGCACGGTTGCATTGTTCCGGTGAAAAATAAATTTCTCCTTGGCCAAATTCGATCGTTTTCTTTCAAATCCTCATTAAATCGACCCAATAATTTAGCATAATATTCGCCTTTGATTGCTTTGACACTTTGAAGGCGGTAAATTTGAATTATATCGCGTGCATATAATAAAAACGGTCGCCATGACCTTCTTTGGCATTCTTTTGCACCAATTCACCCTGAGAAACCCACGAAACGCCACAAAAACTCGTCCATATTCCGGTTTAACAACGCCAAACACTCCTGTGAATTTGTCACACAATTGCGTTTTTGGTCGATTGTGAGCAAACGCTGCACCCATCTTGAGGAAAGCTTTCTCATACCCAAGTGATCATTCAAAATTCAAACCACGGAGCCAAGTGATGTGCATATGGCTTTCGCAATCTCTCGCTCTCTCACATCTAGAACGTACAGCATCTTCAGTGCTTATACGACCACAACGAAGTTCCTTAATCTACTTTATTGCCACTGAAATTGTAGGTGCAAAGTTCCCAGAGTATTTATCAAGCTTAGCCTTGATAAATACTAAACTTGTACTTAATTTTTTTAAGTTTTTCGAAACTTTTTGTGCAGAAAAATTGATTGCATATTTTTCAGCCAGATATTTTTGTTCGTAAACGAATTTCAAGTGGAGATTTTGTTCTATAGAAAAATGAAACTTGTCTCTCTTACCTTAACATGTTATTTGAATGGCATTAATGTAATTATTTTGTTGTGGCTTCCTTTTAGCAATGTGTTGCATTAGTGTTTGCGTGTTTTTGCTAATGTGTGTATGTGTGTGTTTATGCAAGTAGATTTCTCTGTAATTATATTTAAGTGATTCTAAACAATGAATATTTATCACTGGATGCAAAACCAAAAAGAAAAAGAATTGCTAGCAACCGAAAAATAATATTAGTTTAAAGCTAATTCAGCCAAGACAAGAACTGCATACAGTAACACAGATAAATACACGTATACGCTCATAAGAAAATGAATCGCAAGAACAATTAATTTTCTTCCGGAATTAAATTATGCAGTAAAAAATAAATGTAAGAAAAAAACTTTATTCTTCCACACGTTTGAAAGGCAACATTTTGCAGGAAAATTTATGCAAATGACTTAAATTGTTCTACACGTATGTTTTCGTTGTTGCTTGTTGTTGCTGCTGCTGCTGCTGTTGCTAAACTGTATTTCATTGAGTGTTTAACAGGCTGTAAGTGAATACTTGACATAAACACACTAAAGTGCAGTCACATGCACATGCACTTCACTCACTTGAACACACACACGCAGGCACTCTCTCTAATAAATTTATTATATACAAAAATATAGCAATAAAAACACAAACCCACACCCACACACACATATATATGTACGTGCACGAAGCAAAATTTAGCAAATAGAAAAGCAACATTACACAATTCATTGTGAACTGTTAAATGGTTGTAAGAAAAACTTTTTAAAATTATTATTTTCAAATTATTTCACACACCTCAGCAAACTGTATCATCAGAACAAACATTCACAACTACAGGAGGTACGAGCCTGTTCTTGGCAGCTAAAGAAAAGAACAAGTTAAAACATTTTTCTTCTATCTAAATTTTGTTGCAAAACTAAACAACACTCTAGGCACGCATAACTTTGCCACACAAGTGACGTTTAGCTCACACCTTCAACCGACACAATATACGAGAATGTTTTGTTGTTCCTCAGTGTTGCTGTTGCTGAAATTGTAATTGTCAGTATTTGTTGTTTGTTTTGCTGATGCACATTCTAAACTAAAAAACATTTAGACATTTTATGAATTTTACTTACACACACATTCAACGAATAACTGTGAAAGAATCAGACAAGATGCTTTTCCCAGGATCATCCTTCTATAGAAAAATGTGGTCTTTAGGAATATTCTGTCTTTGGACTACTTTTTATAGAAAGTGTCTTCATTGGACTTTTTTCTTTAAAAAAGTTATCTTCTTCATAGAATTTTTCTACAGAAAATTTCCTTCTTATAACGTTTTCTATATTAAATAGTCTTATTTGGAACATTGACTAGAGAAAAGTGTTTTTTTTTTGTTGGGAAAACTCTCGACAGAAAAATATATCGTTAGATATTTTTTCAATGAGAAATTGTCTTCTTAATAGAATTTTCCAAGAGAAAAATATTTTCTGCAGACATTTTGATATAAAAAGGCATTTTTTAACATTTTTTATAGAAAAATTTCTCCATTGGAAAATCTCCATGAAAAATTGTTTTTCTTATAAAATTTTTTTATAAAAAAAGTCTGTCCTCTTTTTGTATTCTTTAAGCAATTGCCTCATTTTCAAATGTTTCTTAAGAAGGTTTACGCATTTTTCTTTAGGAAAGTGTTTTCTTTGTATAGTTTTCTATAGAAGAATATCATCTATAGAGATTTTTTGTATTGAAAAGATTTTTCCTTAGGAATTTTTCTATGTAAAAAGTAATTTCCTGAGATATTTTTCTATAGAAATACTCGTATATCGATCGTCTTTATATGAGGGCAGGGCAGTACGTCAGTACTTTTAGGATTTCTCGCCTCTTAAATGAAAGGGCAACACTTTGTCTGTCAAGAGGCATCTATCAGTTGACTTCTGCCAAAATTTAAACAAACTGCGTCATTCAGTTTGTGTTTGACAGCCATTGATAACAGACTATCGAGTGACTTGAATGGAAAAGGGGAGGAATTTAATTTCGAGCGCCTTCAATCAAATCAAGGCTAAGCTTGATAAATTCTATGGGAACTCTGCACCTTCAATTCTAGTGATTTTCGTTGTGGTCGTACAAGTACGAAGGATACCGTAAGTTCTGGACGCCCAATTAAGGTATCTGCCCCAAAGACAATTGAAAAATTATCGTTATGGTGTTGGTTGTTGTTGGATCGGAGATTTGAAGTGCGAGTTTGTGGGATTGTGGAAGCATATCATGTGGCTTCAATTTTGAATGATCACTTGGGTATGAGAAAACTTTCCCTAAAATGAGTGCCGCGTTTGGTCAAAATCGACATCAATCGCAACTATCTGGCGACTTTGCTGGGGTATTTAGAGTTGTTTTGTAACCGTGGACGAAACCTAGATCCACCACAACACACCAAAGACCAAACAGCATTGGAAACAATGGGTTTCCCGAGTTAAATGGGCGTCAGAAAAGGCCACGTTGGGTCAGCCAATAAATTAATGGCGACTGTTTTTATGGTATGCACGCGTTAAAATATACACCTTGAAAGGATAAATAAATCTATTGCGAATAACATGCCAACTTACTGGGTTAATTAAATGAGGATTTCAGAAGAACACAGTTTTTTTTGCCCTCAGGACAATGCAAGGGTGCACACATGTGCAGTTTCCACTGCGAAATGCAATATATTGGGCTACGAAACGTTCCCTCATCTACCCTATTCTCTAGATTTAGCACTGAGTGACTACTTCTTGTTTCCGAACCTTATGATTTGAGTCTAACAATGAAATCATCCTGCAAACAAAGATCTCTTTTTAAGACCTCGAGAAATCTTATATTTTGGAATTTTTTATTTTTTTTATTTTTTGAGAAACGATAGACAAAAGGTTTTGAGCTCAAACGAGACTGTGTTTGAAAATAAAATGAATTTTATTTTTCGAAAAACCTGTGTTTTATTCAAAAAGTCACAGAATTATTGATCTGCCCTCGTACATTTATAATTTTAAAATCGCGTTGTTATAAATTTTTCACAGTTCTTTTTTATAAATCTTTTAGGAAATAGTTTTTTTTTTTCAATTTTTGTGTATAGAAAAGTGTTTTGTTGGTCTTTTTTCTTATAGACAAGTCTTAGAGGAAAACGTTTTTATATGCCAGAAGTATTTATCAGGTATAAAATTTTCCTTAAAATAATTTAAATACGTTATTCTATTATGCTTTTCTAACTTGAAATATTGTTCTTATAATAAATATAACATTGTATCATTTTTGGCGTACAAGACCACACATACACACATGAAGACTAAAAATGATTTCAATGCACATGCACACACGCACACATAAACACGCACAGCAAGATGTCTCTTGAAACAAAAGTCTTTGTGTGATTTTAATTCTGCTTGTGTGTATTTTCTTTGCGTTTAAAAAGAAAAGGAAATAATAACGCTTTATGGTTTCCAACAAAAGCAACAAGGAAATGCTCTATTGGCTTTTTCCATTTATGTACTTACCTTTTTTGTGCTTAAAACATATTAATGAAGTAAAAATGGACGAAACATAGAGGAATTAAGATCAGAGTGATGTGCGTTTGAATTTGCAACTACTCGTATTAAATGAATATGCGAGTATGTTTGTGTTCGTTTGTGTATGTACTCGTATATGGATGTGCGTATGTGTATATGAATTTAATTTATCACTTAAAGCCATGTGTTTCGTATTATTTTTTTTCTTCTTGTCAGAGTCCTCTTTGGTTTATATCATCATCAGCATCGTTCTACCAATTTTTTATGCATCCTTTAAGCACTCCTTCTTATCCTTGCAGTTGCATTAGTGTTTATGCTTAACTATGTGTTTGTATGTGCCTCTATGTGTGTATGTGCATGTGCATGTGTATGTGCAAGTGCATAGTTGAGCTGCTCTGTGTGTTTGTCTGCAGAGTACTTTTAAATGCTGTTTATCTTCACATGACAATTTAACTTTATCTTTTGCTTGATGCCTTTTACTTGTTGGTTTGTTGATTGTATTTTCTATGTTTTGTTACATATTGTATGAAACAACAAACAGCAACAACATCAAAAATTCCAAGTACTAAAATACATACATATACATGTATGCTGGCAGTCAAACCATAAGACAGATAATAGACATGCGGAAGAACAAAAGTACTTTTTAAAGGATGGGCTGCCATTTCAACAGCAGCAGCTTTAAATTGACACAAGAGGGAAATTCGTTTTTTACACTTATAATGGTCTAGGGTTTTTTTAATTCAAATTTGGTTTAGTCCAGTTTTTATTATTTTTTTTGTGATTTGCAGTGTAACTTTCCAACGATTTGATTTGAAATTTTTAGTAGACAAGAGTCATCCATTAAGTTAGAAGCTTAATACTTTTAAAGCCCCTTCCACAGGAAAACGACCATGTATTAAATATTCTGTGGAAGTTATCACTTATAAAACATTTGTTTTAAGCAAATTTTTTTTATATTTTAAAGGATTAAGCATTTGCCCTTAGACTTATTGTAACCAAATTCAGGACAATAATACTTTTTTTTTGTGTATACGCTCAGAACTCCTCCTTTTGTAAATTACAATTTTAATTTTTCACTCTATTTCAATGGATTTATCTATCTGAATTTGTGAAAAAGTATATCGCCACGCCCATACAATCTAAATATATATATTTTTTTAATTCTACTTAAAAGGGTCTTATCAAAACTTTTTATCCATATTGAGTTTTCATATAAATACAGCTTTATGATCAAAGAAATGGGCAACACCACGCCTATAAAAATTATATGTACTTTTCTGCCATCTCTACTTAAGCGATTAAGTATCCTCGGGTTAATAATGATAAAAAAGTGGGCAGCGGCATGCCCTTAGATGTTCTTTAAATTGTATTTCCACTTAACCGAGTGGCAAAGCAGTACCATTCTTAGAAAATAAATGTCAATAAAAGCTCACACATTGAATTCGACTGTTAAAATGTTATGATTACAAAGGTGGGAAGTGCCACGCCCAACCTCCATACCACAAATATTTGTTACAACAAAACTAAAGGACATCGCTTACACACGGTCAAATTAATTTTCCTTTACAATGCAAAATTTATGGTTCCAAATTGGGCAATGCCACGTCTATAAAGTGAATATTTATTTTAAAAAAGTCTGAAGTATTAGCGATTAAACGACTTTCCTTGCATCATGGGTTTTCCCGACACTGCCAAATTATGACTGAAAAAAAATAATAATACCATGCCCATTAAAATGAACTTTGTCTTACTTTAGCTCTTTATATTGCCTCTAAGCAATAATATATTCGTAAAACGATCAAAATAAGTGTTTGTTTCAATGACGAATAAGGAATATTTTCCCGAGACGCGCTCTTATTTGCGAACAACACGTTCTTCATAAAGAGTACATACATACAGAGAATTCGTATGTGCAACGAGCTGCTGCATGCAGGTGTCTTTCCAATACATCTACCTTCCCTCCTAATTCCAGCACAATGCATTGCACTAATAGGGTCATCCCTTGAGTCCAATCGAAAAAATTACTCCCTCGTTTGATCCTACCAACCAGCCATTTCTTCAAATTAAAAAAAGCTAGTAGTAACAAATTACCCGATCTGGAAAATACGCTGAATGGGGCAGCAGTTCGTAGCCGCATGCATTATCTTGATAGAGCAGAACTTATTTCTTCGTTAGATCGCGGTCGTTTTTGCTTCAAATCAATTCTAAATGTATGCAAAAGCTCTGAATAATATTGGACGGCAATTGCAATCGATGAGAATATCACCGTGTGCATACCAATAAATAAAACCTGCAGCGATAACCTTAGCCTCTGTTGTGGCGCACGTTCGCTCGAAGAAACCCTCTGTTTCGATCGTTCTTTGGTCTCCGGTGTGTTGTGATGGCTCCATGTTTTACTCACAGTTACAAAATGGTCCTAGATCTCGTTCGGATCACTCCTAAACACCGCCAAACACTCCTTTGAACTGGTCACACGGTGGTTGTACTTATAATCGAGTCTGAGAAATCCCGCGTGCCCATCGTGCAAAGAACTTTTTCATATTCAAATATTTATTCAAAATGTGATGTGTAGCAGCTTGGTTGAGATGCCCTCTCATACATTTTCATTCTCCGATCGTTTAATATCCTTTCAAGGATATTGCCTGCGATAGGTACTTACATTCATATTTTATTTACTTTTTTCCCTGCACATTTCATTTGCGCTCATTCTACAAAATTTAATTGAAATGATACATTTTGAAAAACCCCATTCATCACTTGCGTATTTTAAATGCAACTACCACCGCCTTTACCAAATTATTTATACAACTTAATTTATTCTTGCTTCTGTTTATGCATCCTTCACTTTATTGTTTCTCCATCTTCGTCAAGCGCACTATACATTTTCGTCTTCGTTTCATTTGTTTGTCTGTTTTTTTTTCTTTTCTCGAAACAACTTCCTCCACTTGTGCTTTAAGGAAGACTTAAAACATCATGTCTATTGTGTGAATTTTTCGAAATGTATAAGTAAGTCCCAAGATGCATACAAATGTATATTGTTGGTTTCGTCCTTTTTGTTGTGCTGAGTACTTAGATGGAGAAGATGGAGATGCGAAAAAGAAATGAACGAAACAACATGATGGAAAATGATTTTAATTCATGCGGGAATTATTTAAATTCTTCCTCCATTTTAATGGTGTTAATAGTTTGCAATCAAGTGCGCGTTGTCTGGCTGACGATGTTGTATGCAAAATAACAACAGAATAACAATAGCAACAGCCTTATAATATAACAACAATACATCAACAACAATGTGTAGCAAATAAACCTTACAACAACAACAAAGGCAGCAACAGCTTCAGCAGCAGTGACAACAAAAACAATACTTGCATCACATGATGCATTTAAGCATAAGAAAACCCATTCATTTTATCGTTGTGTTACTGCCACTTTGGAACCATTAAATATATGAATGGATGTGTGTGTGTGTGTGATTATGTATGCATGTATGTATGTATGTATGCATGTGTGTGTGTTTACATTGTAAGCCTTATTGTGAAGCAAGTGTTAACATGCTCACGATAGATAGAGAGAGAGAGGAAGAGGCTAAAGAGTGGATTCTTCTTGAGAATCTGTTAGAAAGTAGAAAGTCGTATTTTCTCAACTCCTATACGAGGTCCGCACAGTAAGTCATTTTGGGCTTTAGGTGTGTTAGTTGTGTTCAAAATTTATTATACGTTATTCCTAGAAATCGATTAACTTGAGGGAGAATTTTAATACAAAAATACCAGAGTGAATAAAATTTTTTCGATTCAATCATTTTTCAAAATATATAAATTGAATTCAAATTTTAATTAATTCTTTATACAACAAAAATTTTTTAAGGGAACAACAAAATGTCAGTTTGAAAATTTTGTTTTTGTTTCTTATACAAATTCTGCAAAAGTTGAACTTCTGCTTATGCTTAAAATATTTTGTGGTTGTATAATGAATTAATTCAAAATTTAATTTATTTTAATTAAGAAAATCAAAGACAATATAAAATTTAATGAGAAACAAAAACAAATGTTTAAAATGTTGCAAATTCGATTTTTGCCTTAGAAAAATATAATGATGAATTAATTAATATAATAATGAATTAATTTAAAGTTTAATTAAATTTATATATTTTGAAATGTTCTAAATAATCTATTTATATCGCAAAATCTAATTTTTCTAAAGAAGGAATTCTTTCATTTTTCTCTGCCCGAATATGGCCCTTAATCACATTTTTCAACTGATAGCAGGATAAAAAACAGCGACGTTAGTCCAGCCCATTATATTAAATTTCCAATGTTTTTTTTAAAGACTTGTTGGCTGTCCCTCGTAAAACCTCCTTTTTATTATTGTTTTATTTTCTTTTCATGCCCCAAGTTCCTTTTCTGGTTGCTTGATCCTCGTTCTTTATTTTATTAAAATATAAATGACTGAATGAATAATGAACAAGTAAATGACTGAACAACTGAATTAATGCTTTTCTTAAAATGTTAATATGTCTGTTTAGCATGAAGTGACATCTCCTCTAAAAAGCGAAAAAAAGGAACAAACCAAAAAATACCCTGTAGCAAAGAGATTAAATGCACAAATCGTATCAAAAGATGTGATTATTTGCCTTTATTCAGCTGGAGGCTCGCAAATTTTGCAGAAGTATGGCGGATGCTAAAGACGCCCTTATTTGTTTATCCTCAGGCGCTGAAAGTTTCGTTATCCATGAAGTGTAACAGTTGATGTTGTTTGTTGTTTGCTGCTTTTATTGTGCCGTCAGTGTTGTCTCTTGTTGCATATTACTGGCTCGTATGCCTCAATTTCAACAATATTTTTCCCTTAAGTGATGGATGTGATGCTTTTGCTTATACTGATGTCCATGTTGTGTTCGGGCTGTAGTATGTGTTAAAAACTTTATGTGTGTGTTAGTTTACGTTAATATATCCTCATTTCTAAACCCAATTATTGTTAAGAGTTTTTGTTTAAAATCCTTATGGATGGCAAGAAAAATTTGTAGAAAATTAAAAGATATTTTAGACTTTCAAAAACTTTTTAAGTTGATTTAAAAAAAAATTAAAAATTTTTTTAAACAAGTCATATTAAAGTAATAATATATTTAATAAGAATTTTCTTTTTTCTCTTTATTTCCAGGTAAGTTGTGCTTAATCTTTATCACATAAACTTTCTCTTGTAAGTATGTATCCTTTGTAACTCTCGTTTAATTATAATTTCAAGTTACAGCTCCAAAATTATTTGTATTGTTGTTAGTGGGTCTTAAGGAATTTTATTAATACACGTTTCCTGAACCATTCATTAACGTTGAATGCGTAAAATTTTGTTTATTGCTTCCGATAATTTCATAAGGAGATTGTATCGCAGCAGTCAGGGTGGGGAAAGAATAAAGAATTAATCGCTTGTATGTGTTTTCTGGTGGGGGTTGTTAATGTACTTCGTGCTTTTGATTGTGTTCAGCTCTTGGCTTCTTTAACTAATTGCCTATTTATAGTGACAATATATCTCAAACAAAAGTCTATTGGTTTTATTGCTATAATTTGTTAAGGAATTGTGAACTACACTTCCATAATTTAATTCCGTATATATTAAGACGTAATAAATAGATACAGTCGCGTATAAAAATTTTTTGTTATATAAAAAGAAAACTTTCAAAGAATATGTTTTGTAAAAAGTAAAAAACACCTTTTATACATTTCTACAAAAATTAGCTTTTCACAAAAATTACCCTTTTTTGCAGAACAAATGTGTATGTTCTACCTGAACCTACTCTTTACAAAAAGTAAAATTTCTACTAAAACTATATTTGTATAAAATGCAATTGCATACATAATGTACCATTCTTACTGAATGTGAACTTTTTTAAACAAAAAAAAAAAAAAAAAAAAAAAAAAAAAATAAATTGTCACAGAGTATCTTCTTACAAGAAATTAATTTTCACAAAAAGTACCTTTTTACAAGAAATTCATTTTCACAAGAAGTACCTTTTCACAAAAGGTACCTTTTTACAAAAAGTGAGTTTTCCCAGAAAGTACCTTTTCAAAAAAAGTTACCTTTTTACAAAAAGTACCTTTTCAAAAAAAGTTACCTTTTTTACAAAAAGTACCTTTTCAAAAAAAGTTACCTTTTTACAAAAAGTACCTTTTCAAAAAAAGTATCTATTAAAAAAGCACCTTTTCACAAAAAGTACCTCATCACAAAAAGTTCCTTTTTACAAAAAGTACTTTTTAATGAAAATTACATTTTTTCCCAAAAGTAACTTTTAAAAAAGTACATTTTTTACAAAAAGTTAATTTATTTTAAAAATTATTTTTTTTTTACACAAAGTGTATTTTAATAAAAATTATCTATAACAAAAAGTAAGTCCATGCTATATTTTTTGCAAAAACCACTATTTTAGAAGAAAACTTTTTTTTAAATAAGTTGCCTTTTACAAAAAGGAATTTAAAATAGTCAATTTCTTAAAAAAGTAACTTATTATAAATAGCAATTTTTTTACAAAAAGTATTTTTTTTTACAAAAAGTAGCTTTTTTTTACAAAAGCATAGACAAAAAGATTCTATTCACAAAAGGTTTCTTTCTTTTTTGCAAAAAATAACTGAAAACTTGTTTACATAAATTACAATTTTAACAAAGTACCTTTTTACAAAAAGTATTCTTAAAAAAATAATTTTTATACAAAAAGTACCTTCTTGCAGAAAGTAAATTGTTTACAAGACATTCCTTTAATACAAACAGTATCCATTTTTACAAAAAAAATTTTTTCACAAAAAGTATTCTTTTCTAAAAAGTATATTTGAAAATGTTTTCACTAAAATTATCCTCTTTACAAAAAGTCCCAAAACAAATTTCAGAAAAATATTATTTTCATAACTTTTTTAAAATTTTTATTTTAATTTTTTTATACAAAGAAAAAAAATAATATGTGTTAAGGAAATTCCTTTCATCAAAAAAATTCCCTTTTTCCAAAAAGTACCTAATTTCTAAAGAGTTCTTTCTGTACATTGAGTATCTCTTATACCAAAAGTTTTTTTGTACAAAACAATAGGTACATATACAAAAAGTACCATATGCGCAAAAAGTAAATTTTGTTCTTATACGAAGTAAAGTACTTTTCGCCCCCCACTGTGTGTTGTTGGGAATTCGCTAAGGACGTTTTGCTATGTCAATAAATATTTGGCAAAGTAAATACATTCAGTGTAAAATTACTCTGGTTCCTCCTGGTGTTGTGTAAAAGCTTTAGGATATTACAATATGCTTCTCCTTTTGTTTTCTAATTTTATGATTAGATGTAATCGTATGGAGTGAAGCTTTCTCCTTAATTGTTTCTTTCATTATATTCAGTTTTAGCACACCAAGTCATCCTTGTGTATTTTTGCGAAAGTTGTATATGAGGGCACATCTATTAATCTGATCATAAATAAATACACATCTTTATTTATTATAACAAGTTATTAAAAGGTTAAGGTTTTCAATGTCGGATAATTCCATAGAAAATAAGTTCAAATCCTGCAATTTTAGATTTTTTGCCAGTACGTGCGTGATTTTTTTTTAAATAATAATTTCGGGTAGTCCAAATACAAGTTTCTTTTTCAATCATGAAAATGACTTCGATCGATTTTTTCTGTACCAAATATTGACTATGAGTCAGAATCATTTTTCAGCGGTCGAAAATGAGTTACTTTGCGTTTGAGCAACATTGGGAAATATTGGAAAATAACCAGACATAGAATTTAGCCGAAAAAATAATCCTTTCTGACGTGCTTATTTTCATCTCGGCGGCTATCGTCTAGAAAAAAATTGCCGCATCTGGGGATCGGAAAACCCTCACGTCATCATCATTAAGCCAATTAATATAAAGAGTGTCAGTTTAGTGGAGATTGCGGATTGGTGGCATCATAGACCCATATGTTTTCCGACAAGGCTGAACGGCATAATTATGGACTTTTTATGGCCGGGAATGTTTCAGCAGTATGCTGCACCATGTCATTACAGCTGATTTAATTTTTTAAAATATACTTTTATTTGGAATTCCCTTTGTATATGTATGTGTGTGTATGAGTGTTTTTGCGTATGTAGTTGGTGAGTAAACTTTAGTTTAAATATTAAATAATTTATATCATTATAATTTTCCATGTCACTAAATTTAAAATGTCAATTTCGGATGTTGTTGTTATCGTTACAATGACTATTGCGACAATTCATTTTTTTTCAATGAAGTGGTAGAAAATCATATACTTTTGTTTAATTGAAAATTTAGTTTTACTTTAATTATTACGATCTTCTTAAATGGAATATCAAATAGTTTTTACTAAACTATTTTTTTTTTTCGTCATGGGAAATTCTTTCCCCTTAATTCTGCTATTTTTTTTTTTTTGCAAGAATGCTACTTTTCATAAATAAGAGCGAGCGATTCTTGAATTTTGGAAGGAGGTGCGGCGTAGAAAAAATCTTCTTAAGCCAAACTGGCGACAAAATTTTATTTAAAAATATATAAGAATATAAACACTTTAAAGCAAATTTTAAGAATCGGAAAAAAATTTTCAAATTGTTTAGAATATGGCTAAAGGCTCATAGATCAACCAATAACTAAGTACGGTCCATGCCCGCCTTTCTTATAGGTTTACGAAACAGATGTATCGCGGATATCGATTCTTTGCCAACAGAATTTATAATTTTAAATTTTAATGCATAGAAAATATTTTTGGAAATATCAAGTTGTTTTTTTTGGCAATTTTTTTAACTGCAGCTGATTCTAGTACCGAAGTCGGCGTATTAGGTTAGGTTAGGTTGATTGGAGGGGTGTGATAGCCCATGTCATACGACATACACTTAAGCCGGTGAAGGCTTGTTGTGCGCTCCCTTTAATTATCAGACACAAACTGCCAGAGTTCTGCGGCAGGATTCGAACCTGGGACCTTCGCACTACGAGTCTAGTACACTACCTTCTAGTTTACGAAGGTCAGTCGGCGTATTACTTTCAAAAGCTTATTGAGCGATATAAGAGCATTGTCTGCTTTAATTTTGTTGCTTTTATAACAGATATCATATGGATTGTGCGCTTCAGTTTCTGATTCTAATTCTATATCGTCGCTTGAACTTCTTCAGCCATTAATCAGTAGCATTAAAACTTGAGTTTAAAGGACAAACTTTGGAATTTAACTGAACTGCTTTTTGATCGCCAAATTTGCGCTAGGGGCATTGGGACATCGTCCTCTCTTTGCTTTGAAAGCGTCTTTTCCATTTTTGCTTATTCTGCTTCCTTTAAAGGACAACGTTTCTCAGGACAACTTTCAGTAAAGCGTAGGAACTTTTTAAGAATTTATGTACGAGTATGTACATTTAAGGCTCTACATCAATAAATAATTCAAACAAAATTTATTTACAGAATTGCCACTTTTAGTGTTTTTTCAATATTTTAATTTTCGGTAATTGTTGACTTTCGAAAATGCTCTCCAAAAACAAAATAATTAATAAAATTAATAATAATGAAAAATAAAAATTTTTTAAAAACTAATAAAAAAAAGCCACTGAATGATTTACTTATAAAAAAATAATGAACTAAAATTTATTTAGATTTATTTAACTTGGTAGTAATATGGCGCCAAAATGATTTTTAACTAGGATTTAAACAAAAATCCTTAATCCTTATGAAATTTTGCTTTAAATTCTTGGAAAATGTTATAAAAATATTCCCAATATTTAAGAAATTGTTTTTCTGAATTTTCCGCAATTTTTTAAAATAAGATTTTATGCGTAAATCTAGAGATTTTTTAATTCACTGATGCGGTTGCTAGTCTTTTAAATTCACAATGTACATTAGAATCTCTTAAATTTTAAAACATTAATTTCATTAATATTCCCAACTGAATTATTTTTTCATTGGCCGAAGATTCATCCAACATGGGAGTACCTAAAATCTTTGTTTAAAATATTTTTTTAGCCTACAATACTCTGAGGAATTTTAATATAATATTCTTAAAATTGTTGTGTGGCGGACTCTAATCACCTTCTAATAAACATTTCAGCGCTCTACACACTTGTCTATCGGGATTTTTTACTCCTTTTACTTTATATATGTACAAGGTGGCGCAAAAGTAATGTCATGATTTGAATTATTTTTATGATATAAATTCCTCAAGTGTAATAATAATGTTTTTAGAGTCTATTAATTTTCCATTAAACATAAGAAATTCGTTGTTGAAAACTTTTAAATTATTTTATAGTCCAATTTCTTTTTACCTTTAAGTAGTATATTTTTTTTATTTTTAGGGAAATTTTTTAAATAAAATTTTAGGAAATGTTTTATAATTGAATTTATTACATGACTTTTTTGTTTGAGCGATGTAAATTAGTTTAAAAAATTTAAAATCGCATAAATTGAACCGTTTCTCTATCGGCTGCTGGAACTTTAAAATCTTTCAAATATAGAAATAAGGCCGTAGCAATAAGATGACTGTCACTGTAATGGGTAGTCGCGAAAACCGAGCGTGCATTTTATACGAAAAAAGCTGCGAAAAATTTGAAAAAAGTTTTAAAATGAAAAGAAAATGTGTTTGTTTTCTTGCAGGACATTTAAAAGAATTTGTCCCTCAGAAAGCTTACACAATGTGATGTATACATATAATTGGTTATTGTTTCCAATATTTCTTCCTTTAGAATTTTCTTTAATTGAGCTGATTATATTTCTTTTTCAAAAACAGCTTTTCTATAAAAAATTGTAAAGGAAAAGAATCTTTTGTGCTTTTAAGCTTTGAAAATGAGGTAGTCAATATTTCTGTAGAAAAATGTCTTTTTTTAATAAAAATCAGCCCTGCTAATTATAAAGTTCATTAATTCATTTTTTATTACTTGACTTGTTCTTGTTCAATTTATGACGTGTCTAATTAAACGTATGAATGATGTTTGTTGTCATTGAGCAAATATTCCTCATACGTCGACGCTGTTTTTCATTTCTTTGTATTTATACCAGTCGTTAAGTGTTGTACTAGTTCTTTGCCTGTGTTTTCTTTTTCTTCTTATTACATGCACTTGTTTTCCATTTATTCATAATACCATGTAGATATGGGTGTGTGTGTGTGTGTGTGAACAGTGGTTCAAAGAGAAAGTATTTTAGAAAGCCATTGCCATTGGATTTTTTAAAGTTATAAAGGAGTAAAATTAGAGTAAAAAAATTGTCTTTCCAAGAGGCCTGTGAGGACTCCAATCTTTTGCTATATACATATATACGAGATATTCTCCCAATACTTGAACAAAATCTGTGTTATTCTTTTATTTCGCAAACATTTTCCTCCAGCTCCACCACTGTGCAGTATTATTTGTATAAGAATGTCTATATCAAAGTCTTATTTGTGTTGCATGTAAGACGATAAACAATTAAAGCATATGTTAGTATGTGTGCAAGGAAAAGAATGTGTGTTGGAGTATATATATATATATATATATGTGTGTGTACGAATATCTAGGTCGTTATACAAGCATCTTAGTAGTAATTGACATTTAAAACATTTTCTTATAATAAAGATGTTGTTGTTGATATGTGTGTGTATGTATATGTATTTGTGTGTGTGTGTGTGTGTGTGTGTGTGTGTGTCTATTTGGCTTTATGCAAGAAGTTTTCTATAAACTTAAGAACTTTGTAAACCTCTTTTTTGTGCTGCTGCTGGAATCAGGACCTGCGAACGTCGACAACATCATCATTAAATGTAAGAAAATTCCTAATAAAATTCCATTATAAACTAAAATTCACAAAACTGTATGAACATATAGACATTCACACACATGCATACTCGCATATGAACATTCATGTTTATTAAGAAAAAAAAGAGAGACCATTAAGTTTTTAGTGCATACGTACATATGTGTATGTGTGTATGTGAACGTACACTCAAAGATTTATGAGTATGTACTTAATATAACCATATTAAAACCTAAAAGATGTTATTTTTATTATACTAAAAAAAAAGAAAAAAAGAATTTTTTAAGTATGTGGACATTGTTTAAATAGTTTTTGGATTATGAAACTGAGTAAGATAAACGTATGAAAATCTGTTGATTAAAACGATGAGGAGCACTATGCAATACCCATCTCTGGTTAACCAAAAAATTTATCGTATATAAATATGTTGGCGTATATAATTCGTGTATACATTTTTCCAATAATTTTCATTTATTATATTTAGTTATTTAAAATATTTATTTGCAAATTAAAATACTAAAAGGAAAAAAAATTATTTAATGAAACTAGGAAACTGTTAGTGTATGAAAATAATGTTGATTTTTTTACTTCTTGCTTTTTTGTTTTGTACCTTAAAAAAAAGTTCTTGATGAAATTCAATAAAATGGATTTTAATGATTTGTTTAAATAAAAAATACTCGTATATGATAAATATTATCAACGAGATATTTCAATTTGATAATAATGTGTAGGTTAAATACTGTTTCAATATGTTAAAAAGTACAATTTCAAAAAAGTGTTCGAAAAAGTTAGTGTGAATTTCTAAAATAATCTGTAGTGAGTTTTAAACTCGTGTAATAAAAAGTCCTTTTGAATGACACAAAAACACTTGTATATTTTAAAAAAAGCTTTTATAAAAAAAGTAGTAGCAACATTTAATACATAAAGAAATATTTATTTATAAAAAAGTGACGTTTGTAAAATAGTACTTTTTAAAAAATATATTTTTATGTGCAAACGTATCATGTATATACCATATGGGTTACTTAAGCAAAAAGGTACTTTTGATATATAAAAAAGTACCTCATATATAAAGTAACCCTTTATATAACATCTTAGTATTATAATTAATATTATTTTATTATTATTATTTTTTTTTATTTATTTCTCCCCAAACTAATTGTTAAAATAATTACAGTTTTTACAAAACGTATTGTTTGTTGTGGCTTTAGCTGTTCACATAAGTTTGAAAACATTAAACATTGAATGACCTGACTTGGTCAAGTCATATCAATGCATTGGTTACTAAATTATATGCTAAATTAAGGACATTATGATCTGTTTAATAATTCTCTCCATTGAGTGTAAGAATGTTACTTGATGAATTATACTTGATTCCAGAGGTTTTCCTTACTGTTGCGAGATGTTCTCTAGTTGCAATAGTGTTAGTAAGAGGAAGTTCGTGGTTGTGGGCAACAATATAAGAAGATATGTTTAAAATCTCAAGAGGCGTGATCATATTTCTTTATATGTCAAAACATTATTTGAGAATTTTTTAAAAATATATTTATATATACGCATAAGCCGGAAGGAATATGTGTTTTTCAGAAGATTAGATTTGATAGATTTTTAACAGTCCATGATATTATTATTTCTAAATATCAATGCCTGGTTTCAGAATGGCAGTTCGTCTTTGCATGCAGTTTTTTGTTAATGTCGGCGTCTTTGATTTAAAGAGTATCTATTTTACTAAAAGTTTTTTTTTTGTATCCGTTCGATATACCTTGGTTGAACTGCATTAGCAGACTAATATATTAAGATTAATATATTTTTTTTGTTAGACTTGAGTTCAAATCTCATCAAACTTCTTTACAATGTTCTTCTTGGTTAGAAGTGACAGGAAAAGTAAATTGGACTACTAGATGGGGAACATCATCATCACCAGTCAACTCTAGCCATTTGGTCGTATGTGTATATGTTTCATACATTTAAAAAACAGCAGTTATTTAACGAATATTTTTTTATTAAAAATTTGTTTTATTTGTCAAAATTATTTTTCCATAGAAAAGTGCTGCTCATCATAATAATGATGATCTCTTGTACTAGACTATTATTTGATGTATTTTAGCCTTTAGCGGGACACTAAATGTGTATGTGTCTTCCCCTATAATGAACACATACACATAGAATAGAAAAAGTGGCAAACATGCTTTAAGAGTTTTGTCATTAACTTTTTGTCAACATAGAAATACGTGGATTAAATGTATTCGTTAGTTTTGTGGCCATAATAAATAACAAAACAAAACAGTTTTCTCCATTGAAATCTTAAAAGCAAAGTTGTGTTTATTTAGGAGCATAAATAGAAAGGATAATAAAGAATATAATTTTTTAGTATATATACATCTTAGTGTGTTAGAAAATACAAGGATAACGACCATAAAAATTTTAAAGGTTCTTTTAAATTTTACCAGAAATTCCACTCATGAAATTTAGAGGCTATAAATTGGCCATAAAAATATTTAATAAAAACTGTTGTTTAACTTTATAATTATTAATGTGCAATTCGAAAGTTTTAAGCAGAAATATTTTCTTTTAATGGCAATAGAAATTATTTGTCCTTCAAATAAAAACAGTCATTGTCACAAACAATAAAATGTCACTTCCAACTGTTTTAAAAACCTCTAAATAGTGTGTGTGTGTGTGTGTGTGTGTATGCGTTCATTTACTTGTAATGTTTTCTCCAAGTTTGTGTGGGTAAATAACAGTGCCTAAAAATCGGCCACATAGAAGGAATTGCTTTATTTCGCGTTTTTAATTAAAACACCATGTAGCAGCTGAATTTGGAGGCTGTTGCAATGTTTATTTATAGAAGGGAAGCATTAAATAAGCAGCAGTAGCAGAAGGATTTTCTTTGTAAATGTTCTTTTGTCTGCATCTCGAAAAATTAAAGCAGCAACAACAACAATATAGTAACCACAGCATCACAATCATAAAAGAACAACAATATACAACAACATGAAGGACGACCAAAAAATGCCAGTCATTATTTCATTCATACAAGCACAAAGATGGCCTTAAGCAAATAAAACAACAATACAAGCGAAAGGGACCCCATCATAAACCCTCAACACCCGCCAAAACGAAAACGAACAAAAACTAAAGAAAACTCCGTCAACCGATTCTCACTTGCAACACACACACACACATGTGCACACTTGCACACATAATTTATACACTTATTTACACTTAAATGCACACATACATACATTCATACATCCGTAGACTTAAAAAAATTTATATTCACTTGTTCATACATTTTTGCTAGTCATTCTACTTACAGGAACTTAAACTACTAGCACGAGTACTCGCACGAGCTCTCCCCCACGCCCACCACTCAACTCACATGAACTGTGCAACATACTGTTGCATTTCATTGAGTTTAGTTGTAGTTGCTGTTCATTTCTCTTTCCATACTACTAGTAGTTGTCGTATACTCGTACGTACTTTTGCGTTTGTGTTTTAACGCTATTTTCTTTAATGTTGTTGCTGTGAATGCGTCCCACTGTGGAATCTAGTCTAGTTTGTTGCGTTGGCGACACAGTTTAAAAGAAAATGTAAAATATGAAATTGTAAAAACAAATATTACGGGCAATTATAAACGAAAATGTTCTTTATTTCATTCATAAACCGGCGAACACATAATATGAGCACGCATTTTATTTCATTTATAGTTAATTTACCATGATACATTAGGTGGGTAACTTTTCTTCAAATATGTACAATAATTTCGTATCGAGTCCGTTGCCAAATCCGGTTGTTGTGGCCAGTGTCTGAGTAAAATCTTAATGGATTAAAGCACCTAATAAGTGCCATTATTCTTAGTTCAGCAGGCAGTTTTCACTTACTTGGGTGCGTAAGTTGGTCTCTTTGTGATACGCGAAATAAGGAGAGAATCGAAAATTGGAAGCAGAATAATAAGGAAGATAGAAAGCACAAAACAGCCAGAGTCTACGGCAGGGACCCCCTGACTGCGACTTCGTGACTATTAGTCTACAGTAGCCACTGGTATACGAGTACATTCTTCATTACCGTAACTCAAGAAGAATATTGTTTTCCTATAAAAATACTTAAGTATATCACTTGTATTGATTTACTTCATAAATAAACAGGACTGTGCATGTTTAAGGATTAAAGTAATCACTACAAAATTGTACCTCATATATGACGCTACTATTTAGAAGGTATAAAATTGAATTGAGTTTATTTCAAAAATATTACCAAATTCGTACTCATTATGGTAAAATTCTTTAAAAACAGCAGATGATTTACATTATTTTTTTATGATTTAAATAATTTTTTAAGAAACAGAGGATTTTGAATTTTTGGAAATTAAATTTGTAAGATGGATTAATAAAAAATATCGATGAATTCGTAAATTTTTATTTTTTAATTTATACCATAGAAACTCGTATATAGGAATATGAAAAGTTTTTAATATAACCCGTTGATATATAATTATATGGGAGCTTTTCATTAATGTAATGTTTAATATGGATCTCAATTCCTAGACTTCTTCATATGTATGTGTAGGTGACAAATTGAAATGTATAAAGAATATTTCATTTTATTTAGAATCAGATTAGGAAAATCAATTTTGTCGTTGACCATTATAGATTTATATAACCGATATAACAGGAGCTTTCGGATTTGATAAAAAATAAAAACATAAAATTTAGAGAAATCTATGAAATATTTATTTGAGTCGATAGAACGGTCTGTATAATTCAATGTTTAAAGATAATTTTATGTAAATGCCTCATATGCTGGGTCCATTTTGGCATACTCTCAGCAATACTCACGAATAAATTGTTTAATATTGGCTTCCTGTACTCCAACTGTTGCAAACTTATCCCTATAGACGTGAGCCTTAACATAGCCCCACAAAAAATAGTCTAAAAGCGTTAAATCCCACGATCTAGGCGGTAAATTTAGCGGCCCAAAATATTAAATAAACTGTTCACCGGACTTTGGACCGTTGTTTCGCGTGTTGTCTCACGGACTTGTTGAAACCACATGTCAGCCATGTTAAGCTCTTCTATTTTGGGTAAAAAATTTTTAGCCCTCGCCTTTCACAGGACATTCCTGCTTCCGCTGTCTTAGAAAAAGTACGGTCCAATGATGCTACCGGCCCTTAATCCACACCAAACAGTGCAAAGTGGACGGTGCACTTTCTTAACAGAGCATGAATTTTGATAATTAAATTCAATAATCTGCCAGCGTTGTTCCTTTGTAAGTCGATTTATGGTTAAATTATAGAGCAACCTGAATATATTCAACAGTAGCAAGTTACACGAAAACTGCTGAGCTGCCACAAACAGTATTACTAAGAAAGTCGCTAAAAATCACCCTTTAGTAGATCCGAAATTCGTACAATTATTAAAAATAAAATCGCTATTAAATTTTAAAACCAGATTACCGTTTGTGCAAATACTCGCGTCGATCTGGTCCCAATTTCTAAATTTCTGCTTCCAACAAATAAACTTCATCATTTAATATGACTGTTAAGTGCACAACAGTGCTCTGTTAACTGTAAACTAGTCAATGTTAAATTATAGTTTGAGTCTCTTGTAGTTAAATTCAATTATATCTTCACACACATACGAGTACACGCACTCACACACACATTATATTTTGGTAATAAGTGGCTTTTGCCGTCATGAAATCTGTACACGCATGCAAACATGTATTTATATTAATAAACAAAATTTAGTCCTTATTGCTTGTTCCATAAATCCTTTTTAGCATTGTATTATTTATTATTAATATTTTTATTTTAATGTATGCATGTGCGCTATGTGTTGTGTGTGTGTGTGTGTGTTTGTATGTCCATATATTATTCTTGGAAAATATACACATAATGTATGTGAATTCTTTGCTATTATTTACTTAATTTTGTAAACATGTGCCCAATAATTTATTATCTATATATTTTTATTTTGTTTTGTTTTTTGTCTGTCTATTATAAACTCTTTCCTCAATGTTTGGCCCATAAGATTATTTTATTTTTATTTTGTATTATTATTTTAATGCCTGTTTGTTTATGGTTTTATTTCTTTAACTTATTTGCTACACTTTTGCAAATTATATTTTTGCATTATTTTAAAATAAATTTCTATTTAATGGATCTGTTCTTATGCCATAAAAACTTCTTTATTCCCCCCCCCCCCCCCCCCCCCGTTTTTTCTTAATACGAGCACACACATACATACACTGTGCGACATTTATGCGGAAATAGGAAATATGTTTGCAAGCAAACATGACTTTTTGTACGCCAGTAACAAAAACAGCAGCAACAACAGTGATAACAAGTAAGAGTGCTATAGTCGGCTGTACCGAATCTTATTTATCCTTCACCAAAGTATTATATGTATTAAAATGGTCAAACTTTTTTTTATTGCATTAAATTTTTTTTCAAAACTTAAGCCGTTTCCTTTAGTCTATGATATTTCAGAAATATTTTAGTTGTGCGACTCATTACATTATATTAAATTAAAAAATAAAATTCGTATGTAGAATAACGTGCCTGGGGAGGTCTTTCCTGTCACTTTTAGCGTACAGACGTCCACAAACTCTACTGCCTCTATTACCCTTCCCATAATCTATTTCTTGCTAGTTCTAGCATAATGCTTTTTCACTAAAAAAAAGAATGGACAAGAAAATTTTATGTGCACAAATGCGTGGTCCTAAACTGGACAGAGTGACTGACATACGTTCAGCGTTAGATAATAGACTCTCTTATCTATAAGGAACTAGAACACTTACTTTATACTTTGAAGAGTCGTAAAATATTATTGTGGAAATCACAAACGGGATGATAACCCCATGAATGCATTTTCCACCTGTGCTGAAGGGTATAAAAATAATAAGAAAAACCAAAAAGGAATTTGGAAAAAGTTTTTTTTTTATTTTTTATTTTTTTATTTTTTATTATAAAATATATATGTACGAGTATATTTGTTTTTAGGAGAAAACTTTTTGCCTTTCGTATAAATGGGTATGTGCGCCAGTATTGCCTGGATTTATGGTTTTTTGATTGACTAATTGGTATTGAAAATATTTCATTAGAAATTTGTTAAACTCAATTGGAAAAATTGGCAAAAATATTAAATTGTGGCTGCTTGATATTTCATCAAAAAAGAAACATATTTTTTATACTTTCTCTTTCGATAAGCCGAGGTTTTACCTTTAAAAGCGAAATTCTGTTTGGCTTTACAATATAATTTCATTTTGTTGTCAAGGTTTTGTAATTATTTCTGCTTCAAAATCATATTTTTCTTAATTATCGACTGAGTTTTTATATTTTATTTCATTTTCCCTTGACTGAAAAAATATTTCCAACCACATTTTACAAGGTTGTAACATAAAATGCTGCTACGTTTCTTTAAAAGCTTTTAAATGTTGTTTGTTAACCAATTGTCAAGTTCGTGGCAATTATGGTAAACAAATCATGGCTGCCTCAAAAAAAGGTTAAATACATTTTTTTCAAATACTAAAATTAAAAAGGAAAGTAAAAAAGCTTGAATTTATAACCGCACTAAAAGCAAAAGTTAATGAAAAGAATGTCAATAATATTTAAACATTTTTTAAAGCGAAATCTTAAATAAAAGTAAAACAAAGAAAAATCAATAAACAAACCACACATATAAAATTAATAAAGTTAATAAATAATCTTTAGGCATTATTCATTTTAATATTTCTACTATAGAGTATATAAAAAATGAAATACGAGGGCTGGTCATTATGTTCGTGACTTTTTGAATAAATCAAATGATTTTTGCATTAAAAAATCATTTTATTTTTCAACATTATGTCCATTGAGGTCTATACAATTTATCCATCGTTTCTCCAAGTTTTTTTTTTGTCGAGGTCATCAAAATAAGCATTTGTTTGTGAGACGATTTCATCGTTCGATTCCAATCTCCTTCCAACCAGCCATTTGTTTAGGTTTGTAAACAAGAAATAGTCACTTCGGGGCTAAATTCGGAGAACAGGGCGGATGAGGGAGAAATTCATAGCCTTACTTATGGAATTTTGCCACGAAAACTACACATTCGTGCATCCTTTCCTTACATTGTCCTGGTGGAAAAGAACTTTTTTTCTTGGCCAACTGCGAAAGTTTTTTTAGTTTTAATAATATTCGCCATTGATTATTTTATCCTTTTGAAGGTAGTCAATGTTGATTATACCGCGTGCATTCTAAAAACCGATCGTCATTATACTTTATTGGCTGACAAACCCATCTTGGCCTTCTGTGGCACCGCTTCACCACGATAAACCAGTTGTTTTAACTGCTGTTTGGTCTCAGGTGTGCTTTTTTGGATTCACGGTTACGGCGCAAAAACTCATAACTCGTCCATGTTACAGTCGAACAACGCCAAAAACTCCTGAGAAGTTGTCACACGATTGTGAGCAAATGCGGCATCATAGCCAAGTGATTACTCCAAAATGGCTTAAGAATGTCTTGCACTTTGAATTCCTGGTCTGCCAACACCTTATCATGAATTTGTTCAATTGTTTTGGGTGTAGAGACCCCAACTGGGCGTTCGAAACGGACGGTATCTTCCATGCTTGTACGGCCACTGCGAAATTCATTAAACCTCTTTTTTACCATTGATTTTGATGGCGCAGAATTCCCATAGTATTTATCAAGCTTAACTTTGGTTCGAAGGAGGGGTGATTTTTTCGTAAAATATAATACTGTTTAATGACCGCACGATGACCCGGGTGACTATTTCTTGTTTCCAAACCTGAGGGAATGGCTCAGCAGAAAGATATTTGACTCCAACAATGAAATCGTCTCACAAACAAATGCTTATTTTGATGACTTCGACAAATCTTATTTTTGGAAAGGTAAAATGACGTTAAAGGAGACAACGGTGGAAAGTAAAATGATTTTTTAATGCAAAAAACCTGTGTTTTATTCTAAAAGTCACGAACTTATTGACCTGCTTGTGTCCTTTGTGTCCCACTCCCCATTATTACGATTCTTTTAATATCGCCAAACGTAGTGTTACGAATTGAAATAATATTGTTGTATCGTGTATTGTTTTTCACCTTTAACTTTTATTAAAAATAGAGTTACTTTTATCTATAATTCAAGGAATAATGTAATGACGTTTTCTTTTCTGAAAGAAAGTGTAACATTTTCTGCACTTTTCAAGTAGAGAGAAATTAAGAAATTAAATTTAAGCATTTAGAAGCTGGTGTAGATTTGCTAAGAAAGAGCATAAAATACCTTAAATGGCTAAAAATTTCTTAGCGACAACATGAAAGTGATTTTTTCGTAAACGAAAATAAAAATTTTACATTTTTTTTTCAGAAAAGAACGCGGCCTAAGGTTTGTTTTTTGCTGTCATCTATTGGCAATAAAAATGACTTCAATCAAACTGGATGATTTTGCAATACAATTTTTAAAGAATATTTTCTATTCAATATTCGAATTGCTTTATTTTTGGAAACAAAAATTTATCATTTAAATTTCTGTATTGCGATGGAAATTAAAAATGTAAATTTTAAAATAGAAAATAAAAAATTTTCAATTTTTTAAATAAAAAATAGAAGCTTTCATATTAAATTGCAATAGAATAAACTGTTGTTTAAGTGCATTTAATTTCGATTTTTTTATATACTCGTATTCTGTACAAGAAATATCCCTTCAACTGTTGACAGATGTTTCAAATGGAATTGTTTTTCATACTTGAGGATACTGCAGTTTTCCTTCAGCCATTTTTTTTTTGTAGTTGCTATACTTGCTTAGAAAATTTCTTCGAGTTGAAAGAGGATTTTGTAAATAATAAAAATGCAAAATAATACCATCTCCTTGACTTTTGTATTTATAACATGCGTTGAATAGTTTATCATTTAAATATTAAAAAGCCTGGAGTGGCAAAAGCCAGCTTCTTCCGTTACGCTTGTTACCTTTTTCAAAAGTGTTAAGGCTAAAACACATACAAACACTCCTAGAACAGCTACAACTACAAAAAGGAAAAAAAACCAAACAAAGCAGCAACAAAAAAAAAAAAAACAAACGCAATAAAACTCCATAAAATTTTAATGTTGCCTGTCATGGTTTTTTTTGCCGTTGCTGTACTCGTATGTGCGAGTATGAGTGCGTGTGTGTTTGTAGGTTTCCTGGCCCGGTATTTAAACCAACAAGCGTAAATTTCGTTTTGTGTGTTTCATTTTTTTTTTCCAATTCATATTTATGACATTTATGAAAATATGCACTTTTTATGTGTCTTTGCAGGTCGTACGGATGAGTTCTTTTATTATTATTTTTTAAATCATTTTCACTTTATTTTCAAATAAAAAGCCTTTTGCCATGGAATCTAATTTAAATACGTTGGAGAAGGGCTGTCAAGATTTTCGTTTAAGTGTGACATAAAAGTATATTAAAAATTGTTTGGGGAGAATAGAAAATAAATTTAAGTGGAAATTGTAAAATATTACTACTATCACTTGAAAGTGAGTTAAATTTAGAGATACGACTAGGAAGCGCTTAATGGAAGATCTGTTACTCCAAAATATATTTTATTTAATCGGTTAATCGAACGAAATTTACCGGTTCAATTGTTAATCGGCAATTTCGAATTAATCGAAGAGTTAGTTAATCGATTAACAGCTTAACCGATTGAATATCCTAATATTGAGTATTAGAAGATAGTAAGACTGATGATCTGAGTATGAGATATTGGCCTACAGTGTTAAATTAGAGTATAAGAAGGTGGTCGTCACAGTATCAGGCACAAAATTAAGACAAAGATGTATATTTATTAATAAAACAGAAAGTGTGCCTCAAGGACTCTAATCGAAATATTAAAAGCTGTTGCTTGTCAGCCTGGCAACTAAGTTACCGCCTGTTTGAGTGTAAGGATGTTGCATGAATCTGTAATATTTGGCATAAGTAATGGGTGATTTTTTTTGACTTTGTGGTGGTAAATGAAACCTGCCGTTTACTTTCGAAAGATTATTTCATTTAAATGATGAGCGTGGCTACGCCATACATGCTCCATTCGCAACCTTCAATTTTTGCAAACTTTTTCTAGCATTTCGGCCGGTATCTCACCAATAGCAGCTGCAAAGTTGTCTTCCAGGGCTGTAGTTGTTTCTGACTTGTCCCTGTGCACGACAGAATTCACTTATCCCAAAAATGTTAGATTATTTACAACAAACTCAGCTTTCAATACGTTCATGAAATCGCGTGCCGTGTGTGGTATGTGGCACTGTTTTGTTGAAGTCACATACCAACCAAGTCAAATATTTCCATTTTTGAGCAAAACAAAGTCGGTAATCATCGCACGGTACCTTGCCCCATTGATCGTTTTTGAAAAAGTATGGTCCAATGATGTCGCCGGCCCTCAAATGCCCTCAAACGTTATTTTTTTGGCGTACGCATCGCCATAAAAATTTGATTTTTCGGTAAAAATCTTCACCAAAGCAAACGACATTATGGCACCATCAGTTCTTGCAGCATCTGTCCTTACGTAAAGTCTGACAGTTGGTGGAATAACACAAGTCCAATTATTGACAGCGGCGACGAATTGACATACCGCGCTCTTCATGACACTGGCCGATACAGCAGCAATATTCTCCTCGGTACACTCTCTTTACATACGGTTTGTTGGATTAATGTCCAATAAATTGAAATTGGTGCGAAATTTGGTGGCAACAGCTTGGATAGCCTGTTCGTTGGGTCGATTATTATGACCATAAAATGGACATATCCCACACAGCATGAATTTTGATAATAAAATTCCATGATTTGCAAGCGTTGTTCATGGGGAAAAGGCAAAACCTTAATGAACATTTTTGGCATTGCAACATGTTGCAAATATTTTTTTTTGCACTGAAAAAATGTACACTGAAAAAAGAAATAGCAGAAAAGTCAGCTGATATAAATAATTTTAAAACTAAAATATAAAATTTTAGCAATTGGATATTATTCTTTTGACTAAAAAATTTATTATTTATTACGAAATATTGCGAAGTTTATGTTTTAATTTTAAATGCATATAAGTTTTTTTTATTATTATGATAAAATGAGACTTTGGCACGAGTACATATTGCAGCTTGAATATGAAATGCTTTTCTATCTATAGAAGTCTCGCTTTATAAAACAAAGATGTGCTTTTTTTTCTATTTAAGTTGTATTTTTTTCATGTCTCTTGTATCGATTGTACAAGGAACCCAATTTCTTCATGTCTTTTCCACTTTGAACATGTATTGAGTGACACTTAATAACAGAAAAATTTAAATGAATTTTTGAAGAAGGAACTGCAGAAAGTCAATTTGATGTGCAGATTTCATTTAGAAATGCCAAAAAAAAAATAGAAGAGGAAATGTGTTTTTTCTTTCGATATTGACATGATTGCCTGCCTATTGATGACAACAATGTCAACACAAACAGCCAAATTCGCCCAGTTTGCCATATGCGAACATGATGATTGCTTCTGATACAATAAATGCCAATGAGAGCCACTTCCGTTTCCAGTTTTGTTGCTTTTCATGCTGCTCTAGTTATTGTTAACGCTATTTGGTTGATAAAACCAAAAACATAAGACAACAAGGAAGATACCAAAAAATAAAAAAATAAAAAAAAAATAAAAATTTGAAAGAAAAAAATTGAAAAAAGTATAGTGAATGTACAAGCAAGTGACATTATGCATACAAAACAGCAAAATTTCATGAAAAGCCTGAACTAAAAGCTGAAAAGAATTTGCGGCACAGGGCACAGGCAGAAGGAGGTTGCATTGCAAGAGCTGATTCTACAAAAGAATGGCAACAGTAAACAAAACCTTGATAGCGGCACTTACAGGGTTTCAAAAGAAATGCTGAAAACTAAAAAAAACTAAATAATAAAAGAAAAAAAATGCAATTTGCACATTGTGCAAGTAACTGTCATTCAAAAATACTGGCACTACAGCAACAAGAAAAAAAAAGAATGTCAAACAACTTAAAAATACATAAAAACCCAAAAACAAAATAAGAGTGGCTGCGGTAGAAAGTGAGTGAAAGAAATAAAAAAGCGAAAAAATAAATTGGAAATTCAATTTGCAAATACCACAACACGTTAAAATCCCATGCGCCACTGATACCATGAATTTGTAATAAAATGAAATAAAAATTAACAACAAGACTGCACCAGCACCAGCAGCAGCAACAGCAGTTACTTGAAGGCAGTCAGAGCAAACGGGCAACATTGAGTGGGGGGAAAATTATTTTTCATTCATAAACAGTTAAAAACCATTACAAAAGTACTTGGGTCTAGGTTTCAGATTAAAGGCAGCAACATAAAAAACAAACAAAAAATCATTGAAAAAGTGCAGCAACTACAAAAATAAAGCAAAAAAAAAAAATTATCAACATGCATTTTGACCTTGCCATATATACTAGCGAACAATGACAACAACTACAGCAACATTGACAACAAAAAAGAAACGTTAAATAAGTAAAAAGTACAAAAGAAATGAAAATAGTTTTAAATGTCATCCACTAGTCAACTGTGTTGTTCTGCCACAACCAGTCCGTCCATTCGTACAACATTCATTCACCCGCCCATTTAATCCACAGGGTGCCTCATTAAAAAACATACTGTTGAATTTTTAAAACATGCCACAAACAGAATGGGAACAACGAAGAGATAAATAAATCTCTTTTATAAATAATGAATTTTTTTTTGTAAATGTTTTACTTTAAGACAGACATTAACATCTTAAAGCTCTTGCGTGTGCTTGTTTTTATTTTATATCTTAATATTTAATCGAATATTGAATCGAAGTTGCTACTGTCACCGTGAAAGGGAAAATGTATTGAAGCCATAAAACAAAAGAGTGGGTTCAAGGTAGAACCCTGAATATAATATAAATATGAGTTGATATTTTCCATGGAAGTTTAAGAACTGGGTGATTGGCTGACTTTGAGATGAAAACCAAATAGACATTTTACTACAAGATATCGGGTTGAGGGAAAAAGTCTGAAATAAGAGATAGGGGCCGAAGGTTGGATTATATAGTTAGTCCCATGTAAGTTTAAGAACTGAGTGATTGGCTGACTTTGAGATGAAAACCAAATAGACATTTTGCTACAACATATCGGGCGGAGGGAAAAAGTCTGAAGTAAGAGCTAGGGGCCGAAGGTTGGATTATATAGTTTGGACAGGGTAGATAAAATATAACAATTCGTATAAAAATCTAGTATAAGACTTTACTACGAGTACAAAGCGGAGATGTGCTTAAAAGTATAAGACCATTCTCTAATTATTGGATGTCTATTGAATTGTCAATTTAATAGCTTTCAGCAGTTTTTGTATTAGTCAAAAAATCAGACATTAGACGGCATATTGAGTATTGGACTCAACTCAAGATGGATGCTGTTCTGTGTATTAGGCACTAAGCAATAAGTAATTATATTCCGGATATATAGCACAATTCAGAATTTTAGATGGAAGTCCATTAATTTCTCGAAATGTAAGAGTATTAAATGCTAGTTTGAGCATAAAATATAGAAGTACTCTGAATATAATTAGACTCTAAGTATAAGACATAAGTCTAAGTATAAGACTTTGGTCTGAGTATAAAAGTTAAAGGCCTAATTATATTGGCTTAAATCAGCTTAAACAACTTTGGGAGCATCTTGAATTATATGGGATAAACTTAATGAAAAATTCGTCAAATGGCATTTGCTTAAGCAAAGAGCCAAACTGAACGGCCACTCTATACGGAAAGAGCTCTTCGTATATTTTACACCAGGAATGGCACTGGGATTTTTTTAAATTGTACACATTAGAATAATTTTTTTCACTTTCTAATTAAGAAAAATATTTAAAATATGTTGTTTATTGTGACTTCAGCTGTTCGAATGCCGACATTTCATAGGTCTCTAAACCTAATCATCAGTGTACTTTTAGCAGTTTGAAAACATTCAACCTCGTATGTTTATGCCAAAACAAACAAACACAATATGAGAATTATATATTGTAAATGATTATTATAAAATACATAATCATTGTAGGCTTAGAATACTTTTATACAAACAACACAACAATCAATTATACTCAACATGCTCGTTAATGATTGCATTTAATCAGGCCAAAGTTAAAAATTAAATCTTTAATTACAAAGTATTTGTGCTTTCATCTGTACGGACGTGTTTTTTTGTTTGCTCTGTCTTGATGTTTCGCATTAATTAAACACATTAATTGTGTCTGATTTGTGTTGCTGAATTGTATGTTTGTTTATTCTTCTGTGCATTTTGAAGTGTTTTTGCTTTGATCCGTGCCGTTTTGATTGATTTTATCTTGTTTTAATTATATATACATATGAACATAATTAAATTTATTTTACAAAAAATTATAATTTGTGTTAAAGAGAAACTACTCAACATAAATATAAACTAAACTCTTATACGAACAATAAGTAATGCAAATGCTCTCTTTATTTAAATCTTGAAATGCTTAAATCACAAAAATATCCAGTTAATAACACTAACAACTATCCTAAAAACTGATTTAAAATATAAAAGAACAACTACAAACAAACCAAACAAAATATTTCTCGTATAAAAAAAAAAAAAAAAAAAAAAATTTAACAACAGTGGATCAAACAGTTGAACAATTGCTTAATATTACACTCATACCTCTATTTGCATCATTAGCATTAATTGCTTCATATAAATTTAACTCAAATTAACAAACGAATAATATGGACTGTTTACAAGGAAACTGCACTGCCTCTGGTAATGATCGTATGGTGTCATGCTGGTTATGCCTAGGTAACTATCATATTAAGTGTATCGGACTTAAAGCGCGTGACGCTGATGCACTTGCGGACTCAAGTAAATCTCTGCATTGGACATGTGCTCATTGTAAAAACATCAAAATTGATTTCTTTAAATTTTTCAAAAGTTATAAAGATGACTATGACCAACTTAATAAAGAATTTATATCTCTTCAATCTAAACTTTCAATATTCGGGGAATTATTTACAAAATTTCAAAGTTTGGATCAAAATGATGAACGCATGAATCCACCATCTTCTAAAAACAATTCAACATCAAACATATCTCCTCCTACACCTGGAACAATGGGCTCTATGATGGTTGTCCCTACAAATTCAGCAATTGCCAATGGAGATTCTGCTTTTTCTTCAGCATCATCGAATGGACCGTCCTCCCAACTTCTCACTTCACCATCAGTAATCACAGATAACGTTTCTTTTAACACAATATCATCACTAAATTTACCAGTACCTGCAACCTTAACTAATATTTCATCGAATAATCAAACAATTATCAAGCCACTAAAAGCGGTGCCACGTAAAAAATTTATCTTCGTGTCTCGTTTGGCAAGCGACACAACATTAGACGATATGGACTACTTCCTTAAATCTAAATTCGGCAAGAATGTTGACATTTTGATCCGTAAATTTGAATTCCCTCGTGAGAGGTTCATCTCATCTTTCAAATTAACTATTCCTGAGGAACTTATTGATCACATTCTGAACCCTGATATTTGGCCTGTAAACACTCTTGTCCGCGAATTTACTAACAATGAAAGGCGTAAACCTAAAAGGATTGGTGTTCTTCCGCAAAGGGAGGGAGTTGTGTCAAAAAACTAAATGTTTCTCAATCCAAATCAACAGTACTCCAACCTATTACAAGCTGCTTAAACTTTTCTGGAGAATATCCCACGAGTAACATTTCTGCAACAACATGCACTGCACTTGATGAATTGAATTCTCGTTATACAGTTTATTATCAAAATGTTGGTGGTATGAGAACCAAAACTCGTGATTTTGTTCTCTTTATGTCAGCGCGCGAATATGACATTATTATTATTACAGAAACGTGGCTGAATGAGAATATTAAAAGTGAAGAGTATTTTGATAATTATTATACCGTCTATCGTCACGATCGTTGCTTTACATCATCAGAGAAGGCTAAAGGTGGAGGCGTTTTAATAGCAGTTAGAGCTGATTTCAAATCGGAATTTGTTTCTCTTAAATTTACTAATGTTATTGAGCAATTATGTATTAAAATAACTTTTGCTAATAATTACACCATTTCCATTGTTAATTCTTATATTCCTCCTAATAGTAATTCTGATACATACCGATATCATTTGGAGAATATTCAAAACCTCTGTAATGTCTTGGACATTAACCAACATCTTATAGTATTTGGAGACTTTAATTTACCAAATATTCAGTGGAATATGGAAAATAACGTTTTATTGCCTTATAATATTACTACTGATATAGATGAATATGTAACTGGATTCTTTTTGTTAAATAATTTAAATCAACTGAATTGTTTCAAAAATGATATCGGTAGGACTCTTGACTTAATTTTTGCAAATGATTTTATTAAAGCTTCTTGCAATTTGGCTGGTTGTACAGTTTCTCAAAATACGGTACATCACAAGGCGTTAGACTTTAATTTCGAGTTTTTTTCCTTTGTCAATGAAACTGAGTACCCCTTATTGAATTACAATTTTAATAAAGCAAATTTTGGCGGTTTAAATGACTACCTTAAAGCAGTTGATTGGTCACCGTTGCGTGACATCGATGATCCTGACAGTATTTATTACTTTATCTGTAATCATTTTGACATGGCTATAAGCATGCACGTACCAAAGTATGAACCCAATTACAACAATAAGCCTCCCTGGTTCAACGCGAGATTATGTCATTTGAAGAATGTAAAGAATAAAGCATATAGACAGTTTAGAAATTCGAATAGCGATGCGAGTCGTTCAAAATTCCTATTGGCGCGTAAGGAGTATAATTTCTACAGAAATTTTCTGTATCAACAACATATATTTCAAATTGAGAGCAAAATTAAATCCGACTCTTCAGCCTTTTGGCATTTTGTTAACAGTAAAAAGGGCAACAATGGCATACCGAAGCGCATGTATTACAATGACTTGCAATCTAACAGTAATACAGGCTCATGTGACCTATTTTCGAAATATTTTCAGAGCACTTTTGTTGAACCTCCTTGCTATAGTTCTAATTTTAATCTTGACAATAACAGTAAGAGCGAATTTAATTTTCATGTAACCGTTAATGATGTTTCTGATGCTATAAAAACGTTAAAGAATGACACTAAATGTACAATAGATTCTTATCCTTCTATATTTTTCAAAAAATGTTCTTATAATATTGTTGAGATTACTACAAAACTTTTTAATATGTGCCTCGCACGTGGTAAATTTTTAGATTGCTGGAAGCTCTGTTGTATTGTACCAATTTTTAAATCAGGTGATCGTAGCCTGATCACTAACTATAGACCAATAATTAAGCAAAGTGCATTTGCAAAGATTTTTGATAAAATTTTAAAGGATAAACTTTTCGACCGTGTTAAGAGTTGTATCTCCCCTTTACAACATGGGTTTATGCCGAATAGATCTACTTCTACTAATCTACTTATAATAAATCGTGATGTTATAACTGCAATGGATCGTAAGTCTCAATGTGATGTTATTTACACTGACTTTGCTAAGGCATTTGATACTGTTAGTCATTACCTTTTATTACGCAAGCTTTGTAATTTTGGTCTATCTAATAATCTAATGCAGTTTTTTAAAAGTTTTTTGATTGACAGAAAACTTATAGTTAAAATTGACAATGCTTCATCATCGGTTCTAATAGACGCCTATTCTGGTATTCCGCAGGGTACACATATTGGTCCACTACTTTTTATACTTTTTATCAATGACTTACCATTAGCTTTTAAATTTTCCAAATGCTTGTTATTTGCAGATGATTTGAAATTATATTCTTGTATCTCTAATTTGGCAGACTGTCATAAATTGCAGGCTGACCTTGACAATCTCTCCAACTGGTGTTCTAAAAATGGTATAAAAATTAATATTTCTAAATGTTGCACATTGTCCTACACACATATTTCTAATCCAATTAAGTTTGATTACTCCCTTAGCGGTATCATGCTTAAGCAAGTATATGAAGTCAAAGATTTAGGTGTTATTTTTGACGCCAAATTAACTTTTTCTAGACATATTGATTATGTGGTTTCTAGAGCTTATGTTATGCTCGGCTTCATTAAAAGAAATTCTAAAGATTTCAGGGACGCATATACCCTTAAATCTTTATACATTTCTTTGATTCGAAGTATTTTAGAATATTGTTCTATCGTCTGGAATCCCTATCATTTGGGTCTATCTAATCGCATTGAACGCGTTCAAAAAATTTTTACTAAGACTGCTTTAAAGTTAAATTGGCAGTATGAGCTACCTCCTTATGAGGCTAGGAGAAAGTTGCTAGGCCTACAATTATTAAGCGACCGCAGAACCTGTTCCTCATTATTGCTAGCTTATAATGTATTATCTGGTAATATTGATTGTCCTGAAATAAAAAATTATTTTACTTTGTATTGTCCCCCCAGGGATTTAAGAATTAACCGTATGTTTGAGGAAAGTTGTCTACGAACTAATTATGCAAATAATGAACCTATTGCAAGATGCTTACATTTATGTAATAGCTTAACTCCCTCCTTAAATTTTGATGTCAACTATACTATGTTTAAATCTATGTTATTCAAATATTTCAATTAAAATAATTTTGTAATCTGTAAGAATATATTTCTGTAGATGAATAAGTAAATAAATCTAAATCTAAATCTAATTACTTATTATTGAAATTTACTGTTTTGGGATATTCTCTCCATTTAATTGTTAAAACAATTACAGTTTTTTACAAAATGTAAAAATGACCTCTTGATTAGTTGGTAATAATCAAGACAAAAAATACAAAAGTTAATTATATTCGGCTTGAGTCGAAAAACTATGGTTATATATTTTGTAAATTTTATATGTGATTGAATTCTCATATTGTATTTGAAGAGTTTTATATAAGCAGGCGAGGTTCAAGGATTAGCGCCAGTATGGATAGATCAGCCCTAAACAAACAAAACTTATTTTATTATTAGAACATAATAATGATTTCTGGATATAAAACTTTAGCAAGATTGTAAGGCACTTAATAGATTTCGAAAATTTTCTGAGTAAATTAGACAATAATTTGAACTAAGATCTGTGTATTATTTGCAGATTAATTAATTTTTTTTTTTAGTTTGATGATAAGATAATCTTCTAATCTTTTATATTAGTTGAAAGTGCCAGAAATTTGTGTGAAAGGAAGACGGTATTCTTAGCATAAGACAGTCGACTTAATACTAGAATAATAATTTTAGTGCAAAACGTTAAACTATGCGTAAATATAAAGAGGTTTACCTTATGCAGCGTTTGTTTTTTTTTTAATTTTTCCAAATTGTTTTTCCTTATAATCGAAATCCAGGACAAACAGTAACACGGGGTAATGATGGCAGTCTTTGGAATGTCACTTTCCGCAACTGGTATCTGAAAGTATGCTTTAACCAAATCAATTTTAGAAAATACCTTCTTACCAGCAAGCATATATGTAAAATCGTGGATGTGCGGCACAGGGTAACGGTCAGGAACTGTTATTTTATTTAGAGATCTATAATCTCCACAAGGTCGCCACATATCATTACCCTTTGGAACCATGTGAAGCGGGCTTGACCAACAGCTTTTCGATGGTCGACAGATACCAAGATTAAGCATGTATTCGAACTCTTGCTTGGCTATCTTAAGCTTCTCTGGCGATAATCTTCGTGGCTTTGCATATACTTTCTTTCCGTTTGTTTCAATGTGATGCGACACTGAATGTTTAACGGGCGGTAGTTTGTCACAGGGTATTGTGATATCAACGAATTCCATTAGAATTGATTGAAACTTACCAGCGTCTTGCGAAATGCTCTTAATAATTGAATTTTTAGGTAATAAACTAACGCCAAAAGTCTTCAGGTTAGTTAAAGAATCGACTAAGCAATTGTTTTTAACATCGACTAAGAGTCCATAATGTTTAAGAAAATCTGATCCTATTATAGGACGCGAAACGTCAGCAATAACAAATGACCAGAGGAATTTCCGTCGTAGACCAATTTTGCAATTGATAATTCTTTTACCATAGGTGCGAATTTTTGTGTTGTTGGCAGCATAAAGGACAAATTTAGTTGGGGGTTTTGATTTTTCTTCGTCTGTGACAGGATATACAGATAAGTCTGCACCGGTGTCGATAAGGTACCTGAGCTTCGAATCAGCATCTTGAATAAACAGGCGACCTATTTCTTGGCAATCCTCACCCGTCACCGTTGGTGAAGTGCCTAATTGTTTTCCGATGACTTAAATGAACATGGTAAACGGCATTTGGTTGCTTTGGAACCAAATTTATAATGATACCAACAAAATGTTTTAGTAGAAAACGTACGACTTCTATTGCGTGAAAAATTTCTACGTACGCTTCTATCACGACGATGACTATCAGTCGCTAAAGCGTCTATTTTCGTTATGACCTCAGCAATTTTATTTTCGATTTCAGTGATTCGGCTATCACTATTTGTAGAAACTGCGTTAACCAAAGTTGATACATCAGACTGATCGTGAATCTTGTCAGCTATGAGAGACAGTTTATCAATAGTATCATTGCTAACGGATAATATGGCTTTCGTTGTGTTCGGAAGGCGCTGCATCCACAAAGTTTTGAGTAAATCATCAGAAACTTTTCCAGAAGCTAACGCACGCATCTCTCTTAAGAGAGTGGATGGTTTTTTATCATCAACACTAATATTTTCAAGAAGTTGACGCAGTCTTTTCTCTTCGGATTCAATAAACTCGTTTAGCAGTGCCTTTTTCAAAGTTTCATATTTGTTTTCTGCCGGAGGGTCTTCAACAATATGACTTACATGATTTAGGATGCTGCTTTCGATTGATCCAACCAGCGTGTGATATTTTGTTAAATCTGAAGTTATAGCAGAAGTAGCGAATTGAGATTCCAATTGATGAAACCATAGATTTGGATTTTGACGCCAAAATGGTGGTACACGTACTGACACCCGCGATACTTCAGGCAAAATTAACGATGAGGCCGATCCAAATTCTTCAGATGTTGACATTGTATATTTAATAATTTTTATAGTTGTCGTGGGTCACCAATGTGGGATGTTTTCGATTTGTAAACTCAAATTCAACTAACTTTATTTTTAGTCTGAATGACAATTAAAATAAAACTTACAAAGTATAAAAAAATGAATATTTGATTATTTAAAATTTTGATTTAGAAAGTGGAAATATTTACAGTATCACCACATTGACATATATAAAATGTATTGTCTGTTTTGGCTGTAACTGTTCATATACCGGCATTTCATTGGTCGCTAAACCAAATCGTTAGCGACCAATGAAATATCGGGAATGTCGTACAGCTAAAGCCACAGCAAGTAATGATTTCTTGAAACTTTAATTATCTAAACGATTAGTTTCAAACAAGAAATTTCAAAATTAAGAAATATAAAATATTTGAAAATTCAAAAAAATTAAATAAATATTTTATTTCTTATTTTCTGATGGTGCCGCCCGGAGATGTGGTGAAATATTGAAGAGCTGCTATTTTGTTTGGCACTTGTTCTTTTTTTTTAAAGACCGATTGAATCATAATAATTTTCAAATGATTACACTGTTCAACACACAAAATAACAAGGTTCTAACGACTGACTCTATATTTATATCGGCGTTTTAAAAATTGTATATAGTGATGCATATATTGAAATTTTATTTGAGATATGTTTTTAATATATAATAATAAACTAGTCTCATAAAATTAATTTTTGTAGGATGTTTCAGTACTTAACCCTTAAAAGCATTTTAAGTTTTTTTTTTTTTTTTTTTTTTGTTGAACTTAGAGCTTTGATGTGCTGGAATATTCATGGTAAAATTTTATGACAGATAGTTTTGTAGAACACATCGGCCTGTTAGAGAGCCGCCGAAGGAGAGTTTTTGCCATCCTTTAAAAAAAGCGTCTATAAAAGCGGCCCATGTTGCGAAGATTAAGAGCGTTAAAATGTTCCATAAACAATTTTGTGGTACATAATAGTGCTTAATTAACAAAAGTTTTATCTAAAAAGTATTGCTGGTGAAATATCCTATGCCGAGAGAAAGGAAGGCGAGGAAATTTAAACCCCTCCTAAAATAAATCCCAGATGTAAAATTTAAAAACGCCGATATAAGTACATGTTTATACCTTCTACCAGAATCGGTCGTTAAAACCTTGCTATTGTGAATTTTTTCTTTTTTTATACAATGTTTTTTTTGAAATAATTGTGAAAAGCAAATTGTCTTGATGCTATTTTATGCAATTCATTTATTTTATTTCTTCATGCAAATGTATTGAAATTAAAGAGGAGCCGTAAAAAATAATTTTGTATAAGTAGTATAATACTGTAATATAAGTATGCTACTTATATTAGTATAAGATTATATTGGGTATAAGAGACAATAGTCTGAGATTAAGATTAAAGTCGTGAATGCCTAAAAATAAGATGTAAGTCCAAGATATGATTTTGCTATTAGACTGCTGCGTGAGTATTAAATAGTAGAGGGAGTGTACGACCTCTAGGTATAACTTTGTTCTAAAAAATATTTTTAGTTTTCGTAAAAGATGAAAAAGTTTTTTTTTTATCTAAAACCAGGGATGGAGTATAAATCTTCCTCCTGCTGTTTTTGGCTTTAAATTTAAAAAAAATTAGGCTTGTTAAGAAATTCATATACAATAAAAGTAACACCCTGTTAAGCCATAAAAACTGCAAGAACCATAAGTTTGTTAAAAAAAGCAATCAGAATTGAAATTATCAATTTTTCGTTGCAGAAGTAATAATAAAACAGTCCGCATAAAATTGCTGTAATACAACTCAAGTGACAAATTTGATTAAATTTTACACAAAACAAGCCAAGCACAACGACACTGCCGCAAAAATATGTATAAAAAAAATACACAAATAGTGCAACAGCAACATCAGCAACATTAAAAAACAATAACAAAATTGTTTATCAACTTTAGTTAAGGAAAAATATTGTTTTCGTAGTTTTACAATCATTGTTCACTGGAATTTTCATTACCCTTTTCTTGCCATATGGGCTGCCAACTGGCTGTTGCTACAATCGTTTAAGCGTAGTTTAACCATAAAAATTTAGAGTTTTTTTTTTGTTTTTTGATAAGCTGACAAATAAGTTTTTATTTTTTATTAAATTTTTTTTAAGTTCAGTGAAATGAAGAAACTGCAAATAATGTAATATGAGGCTTGTTTCCAGTAAATATTTTTTTTAATTACAACTTGCTCAAGTTTCTTTGTTACACATGACTGTAGCAAAAATCAGTGGCGGAACAAATTGTGTAGAGTACTTTATGTGTTGCAATATCAATGTAATAGTTTTCAGTGAAAAATATGGAAGTTGTTCTTAAGGAGTGACATTATCATTGTGTCTAAAGGATGCGTTATTGCATTTTTTTTCGACTCCTAGATCCATATGACAAAAATTTAACTTAAAGCAGGAAATATTAAAAAAAAATTGTGAAGATAGACTTGAAAATAGTTCTTTTTTTTAAATAAAATACTTATTTCTCTAACTCTATACGAAAATATTATTATTTTTAATCAATAATATAAGAAAAAATCGTGATTATATGCGACTTGCCTGCCAATGATAAATAAACGATCCAAATTTACTATAAAAGTGATTTCGTTGCACAAAAAATCCTAAAAAGTTTATGTTTCTCCACATAATTAAGATGGCTTCCAAATCGGTGAACAGGAATAGAAGTAGAGAACATCCTGCAATGACAAGCTTATATTAAGATTATTAGGAATTATGCGTATTTGCACTACTTTAGGATCCTAATCTCAACATTTTGATGATTTCGTTGAAAACTTCTTTTTTGTATGGTCACCAATCTTCTGAAGAAATTCCACTAAAATTTCACTTTTTTTCAAATTAAATCTTGCCAATTTCCAAAATCGTTTCTGATAAACATATGACCAATAGGGTCGTATTCGGGGACACTTTGGTATTATTATGTGCAATTCCATATTTGACCAAAATGGTCGCTAAACTTCTCAACAAGTTTCACTAAAATATGTTTTTTTTTTCAAATTAATTTTTTTGTTAATTTTACAAAATTATTTCAATTGAAAGAACTTATAATTGGTTCTGTGAAATTGTTTGCTGGTACAACGAATCTAAACAATTATTTAATTGATATTACGAATTTGTTATATATTCGATAAACGTTTGGTAAAAAATTTTGTAAATCTAATTAACGATTTGTTTTTTTTTTAAATATTTAGCTTTAAATTTTAATTATTTTCAGTTAATTTATTCCAAAAGCTTGACTAGTTGCACAAATTTCTATACTTGAATAGATTTTTTTTAAAGATATCATGGTTTCTTTAATTGGAAATCTTTTATAAATAGACAAAAATTTAATGATGACAATATATTAATTATTAATAGAATATTTAATTTAATAAACTGTGATTTATCTATATTTTTATTAATATTTCTCATACTATTTTTTTTTTTTAAATTTGAAACTTTAATATTTTCTATTACTACATATTAAAAAAAACGTAACGAAAAGTTTAATTGATATTATAATTTTTCTTACTAATTTTATAAATATAAAATTATTTGAAACAATTTAATTGGTTCTATTTACTGCGTAGAATGTTTTAATTGATAAAAGGCATTCTTTAATTGCAAGTGTTTTAATTACTTAAAAAAAAGCTAGAAAATTTAATTAAAAAATTTTAAACTTATGTAATAAATTCTAAAATATGGCCATTAATTTTTAATTAAAATTTAATTATTCCTTTTTCGTTAACTTTAAGACAAATCTAAATAATTTTTTAATTGGTATTTGCAATTAAAAACTGGCTTCTTCACTATTTAAAAAAAAGTTGTCTCTAAATTAATAATTTTTATTCGTACTTTTCAATATTAAAAATGAATTTCTTAAGATTTTGTCATCAATTTTTTCAATGCTATTAAAAATTTAGTTTTAATAGAAGGCAACAGGAATTTTTTTTTTTAATTTTCCTCAATTATTTTCCACTTCATTTCGTTACAAACTTTTTTACGGGGACAGTCACGCTAAAAAATTTTGTCAAAGAGAAAATATAAAAGAATTTTTACTCGCATTAATGCTAATATTCTTAACAATTCCCAACTAAACTTGAAAATTATTTTTAATTAACGTTAATTTCTTGCAACAAAAATTTTTTGTGTTGGCATTTGTTTTTTTTTTACAAATTTCGCTGCAAGTTTGTTTGTTGGCTGTTGATTATAATTATTTTTACCATTTTTTTTCGTATTTGCTACAGTTGTTGGACTTATTAAAAGTCCTTTGATTTAATAACTTTTAGTCATACAAAAAAACAACAGATTTTCTTTTATTTACTTTTTTCAACTATAAACAAAATAATTACTGAAATACAGAATAATAATCAACTGCTCCCAGGGAATAAGAGAAGCAAATGAACTTGTATAACAAAAAAGCTAAAGAAAAAATATTTCACTTGTAAAGTTGTTTTGTTTTTCTTTAAATATTTTTATTATAAATTTTATGTTGTATTTTACTGGCATTGTTGCTGCTAGTGTTATTGTTGTTGCTTATAGTTTATTATTATTTTTTTTTGTTGGTCATTCATTCTCTCAACTCAATGCATTTCAGTTGCACAAGTTTTGCTGTTGAATTTTCATGGAAAGTTTTCCTTGGTTTGTTGTTGTTGTGTTTTTCGAGCACTTGATATTTTTTGCCTGTTTGTTTTAAGTTGAGTAAATAAATAAATGAATGAGTGCTAGTGACCACTACAATAAAAACGTAAAAATACACACACACATACACAATATTAATATATACATACATATACATCGCACACTAAATAGAAAACAGCCTTTTTTTTGTTTTATTTTTTTATTTCGCATAAAAAATTTTTAAGAAAATTTCTTTTCACCAGCGCGCTGCGTCTTCTTTAGCTGGAAAAATACATTTATGCAGGTTTGATTTTACTTTAAGTCGCTTTTAGAGCATCAACAGCCTTTTGCGTTTCCTAAACATTTTGGATTTTATTAAGTTGGAACTCTCTTATATGTAGTGGGCGATATGTACAGATATAATGTATATAAGCTTGTTTCAGGATTTGCTGACTAAAATATTTTTTCAACCTGTTGCTTAATTTTGGAAGGAGAAAATCATCAAATTGGCAACATTGTTTTCCGAGACTAGCGACTTGCTCCACTTGTGAACCTTGATTCATGATTGGAAAAACTCTTGTTTTGGGAAACTCATCAAGCATTATGGGTGACGGGCGGTATTTATATAGCAATAGCCATTTCATCAAGCGGACGTGTTGTATATGTATGTCATTGTCATTGTCCAAACATGACATGACATTTAGAAAATCTTAGAGTTTAAAGTGTTTTAGGTTTCTACTGGGAAATTTTTGATCCCCATGACTAATATAATGACAATTCAGAAGTGTAAAATATCTTGATTTTTATTAATATTACATACTTAAGCGGGACGAAATTCTGTGATTTCTTTTGTAGACAAAAATCAATGAGAGAACATTTTCAACCGATGTGTGAAAATATACGCGATTTGGATTTGTATCTAAATAATTAACAGTAAAAACATAAATCTTTTTTATAATTAACTCATCTAGTGGTCAGAAGAGGTCGCTAAAATCGATACATATTTTTTTAAGGAGTGCAATTTTTTTCTATGAAATAATAATTGCTGAAAATTTTATTTATTAAGAAATGTATTTGTCTTTTGATAACTGACTGTATAGAACATCATATCATAACTGTCCTAGAAATATCACTAGAAATCCCTTAAAGGGACGATTTCATATACAGTATAACCTCGTTAATCAAGACTGTTTCAGCATTTATAATAGAATATGGTTAAAGAATGCTTTTAACGAAAAACGTTTTTTATTACCAAATATATAAATTGAGAAACAGAATTAATTCTTTTAAGGATGCATTTACATACCATTAATTTACAGAAAGCATGTGAAAACAAAAAATTAAAAAAAAAATCTGCAAAATTTATAAATTCTTTTAAAGTTTAAATTTTCTTTTCTGTTGCTTTTGCTTGCTCTGCTCATAAAATAGCTCGCTTTTTTATTCGAAACTTTAGATTAGGTTAGGTTGATTGGAGGGGTGCGATAGCCCATTCAGACGACATACACTTAAGCCAGTGAAGGCTTGTTGTGCGCTCCCTTTAATTATCAAACACAAACTGACAAATTTCTGCGGCAGGATTCGAACCTGCGATCTTCGCACTACGAGTCTAGTACACTACCTACTAGTCTACGAAGGCCAGTCTATTCGAAACTTTACTTTCAACATTCTCAAATACCCTCAAATGAATTATCAAGGTTTTCAAAATTGTGGTCTGAAGTTACCGACTGAACTATATAAATAAATATATCTTAATCGGTAAAAGCCAAAACGTAATCATTTTTGCCACATTGCCAAGTCTGCATTTCAGAAAATATTACAGAACTAAGCTCTTCATATATCATCTAATTCTAACGCATACACAAATGTGTATTGTGTCTAGCGGCAAAATAAACTGCAACAGTTACTAAGTAAAAAAACTGTTGGCCGATTAACCGAGGTAAGGTTTTTAAACTATCCATATCATAGAGGTTCTACTGTATGTTTATCCAAAACTTGTAGAGGTTTACTGCAAGGCAGAAAAAAATATTTTTATAAAAATTTTACTTATACATTTTATACGTGGATCAGGAAACTTTTCTTACAAAATTATTTTAAAAATTATAATATTCCTTGAATTTAATAGTAGTAAAAATATATCCGAATAACTTTGTTTTGAGGCCTTTGAGAAATCTGAATTGTAAACTTTCATGTTAATAAATGTTGATTATATCTATAAAAAATTTATATTAATATTTTCTTAAACTATAAAATTTTAAATCAGAACTAATATATTTTTGGCATAATTCATTTTTTTATATATTATTTTTCGAACCCTAAAAACCTTTATTGCCATATATCAAATTTTTTTAAGTTCTTAAAAAAGATCAAGACTATTTTCGGAAAATTCGAAGCGTATATCTTGAATGTACATTTTGAATTTCCTATACTGGCTCTTTTTCACACGCCCATTGATCCTATAAGGACCAATGGCCCTCAAGTCATATGAAGAGTTCATTTAGAACAATGGGCACCAGATTTTTAGAAGCAAGCTTTCTTCTAGAACTCTTGCTATGCGTTTTTTGTTAGTAAGATATTGATAGATAGGGCACTTGACTAGCAGTGTCTGGGGCTCGACTCCAGCCTGGGTATTTCTGTGTTTATTTAAAAAAATTACATTTATTTTTGTGTGTCTAAAATATTTTTTTTAAATCGCTAGTTTTATTTGATCTCAGTAACTTTTTGCCCACCCTCGTAATTAAAAATGGTGATGATACACAACAATATAATAAATGAGCAAACAACAACAAGTTGATAATGAACATGACTGCAAAAAATTCCAACAGCGAAAAAAAATATGAAACAAAAAAATTACAACTGCATTTACGAGACTTTTTTTTCTTCTTGAAGCCAACAACAAAGTCATAACTTTATAATTATGTTGCGTATTTATACGATGTGTAATATGATTTTATTATTTTAAATTATTTATAAATAATTATTGCCGTTTCTGCGGCGACACAACACCAACTACGCAAACAAATAAAAAAAATCAAACTGTTGTTTTCCATTCAAAAGGAAACTTAATTTAAAATAAAGTATATACATACATATATACTTATATATATATATATATATATATATATATATATATATATATATATATATATATATATATATATATGTATATATATATACTTATATATAAATTTCATAGTTAATTTACTTATTGTTTATTAAAATTAATTGAGATATTCGTTGAATTTTTTACTCAATTATTTTAATAGTTTTAACGACTGAAAAAAAATTATTAAAAAACTCATTTTATTTTTGATATCTCGTTACGTTACTCAACTAGTAAGAAAAATAAAAAACCTTTTTATTAAAAAAAAACCCCGAAGCATAAATAATTTATACACTGGAAGAAACTTAATAATAATAATAATAATAATAATAATAAACTGAAGGATTCATAATAGCCATTCAGGATGGAGTTATACACACAAAAAACTACATGAAATACATAGTCCAAGATCACACAATAACAGATGACAGCTGTCGGAGATGTGGTGTAACACCCGAAACTATCCCTCACTTACTCAACAGTTGCACAACACTACTCTCAAACCACTACAAACAAAGACACGACTTAATTGGCAAAATAGTTTACATAGAACTTATAAAACAACTACAAATAAAAGAACCTACAACAAATTATTACAAATACCAACCCAAACCAATAATTCAAAATAGCCAATACACAATATATTCGGATAGGTCAATTCTAATCCATAACCCACCAGATACTAATATACCCAATAGACCGGACATGATAATAATAGATAAACAACATAAAATAGCACGTATAATCGATTTCCCAGTACCCCACGACAACAACATACAAGAAACAATAGCTAAAAAGAAATCTAAATATCTGCAATTAGCTCAATATATTAAGAACACACAGAACCTAGTTCATGTAGAAACAATTGCAATAGTAATGAGTTCATTGGGAACCATACCGAAAGAAACCATAAGTGCAATAAAAAAGCTAAATTTGAATGAAAAAGTAATAACCAATATGCAGAAGGCAATACATATAAAGGCAACAACAATAATGAGAGAAACATTAGAACGACGGATATAAAACCTGGATTATATCTCCACAAAGCGTAACCTTTGGTCAAAGACCCGGTACGTGAATTCCAGCAAATGCTGAGAATGTAAAAAATTCTATAATAATAATAATAATAATAATAATAATAATAATAATAATAATAATAATAATAATAATAATAATAATAATAATAATAATAATAATAATAATAATAATAATAATAATAGTGAACTAAAATTTAGCATTTATTTTAAATGATTATCATATGATGATGGAAAGTTTCCTACCAGGTACAAACAAGATGTATAAAAATTTTTTAAAACTGGAACAATATTACTATAGGTTTCCTTAACAATTTCAAATATTTTTTTTAGCAAAATTATAAAAATTTGGGTCTCTTTTGCTAAAACTTAATAAATCTTTATGAAAATTAGTAGAAATTATTTATTTATTAATTTTATCGACCTTATGGTATATAATTTATGTTTATTTTTATTCTAGAGCCTGAATAAAAATAAACATAAATTAAAAATAAATTAATTTTTTTGTTGGCTTATCTGTTTATAAATATGCCTTCATTCGATTGGCGCTATTTAAATCGTCAGTATACTTCAGCCCATTTGTTTAAAAAGCAAAGATAAAAATATTTAATATATATGATTTTTATAATCAAGCGTTAGGTCTTTTTTATATAAAAAATAATTTATTCAATATTTCGACGCCTCTTTGGACGTCTTCTTCAGGAAAAATTTTTGTATTAATATGACAATTGAAATTTTTTTTAACTTATTTTACATACATACACGAACAAATTTGAAAAAAAAATTTTATAAACCAATCGAAAAATAAAAAAGTAAAAAAAAAATTTTTTTTTGAAGAAGCAAAAAACCAAAAAACAAAAAATCATATATATTAAAACAAAAAAGGTCGAAAAAATAGTGTTAATTGATATAAATATTTTTTATAATTATTTTTCTTATAATGAATAGCGGGAATTCGCTTGAAAATCGTATGGTTTTCTTATAAGTTTCAAATGTTACAAAATGTTTCCCTTCTACTGACCACTTGGAAGAATTGTTAAATGTTGTTAAAAAATCTATTTTGAAAAATTTATAAAAGTCTTTTTTAAAATATTATAAAAGTTCAAGGTCTTATTTAATGGTTAAAGAAATTTTATTTTCTTGATATTTAAAACTAAATTGCTAAGCCATTAAACGAGACCTTGAGCTTAATAATATTTTAATAAAAATTTAAAAAAAACTCTCTCATATTTCAACTCAAAATTTCAAAACACTTTTTAAACTACGATTTATACTCAACTAGAGTAAATTTTATTAAATTCAAAAAATAAATTTCCTTAAGTTTAATAATATTTAATTGGAGGAAGAATAAATATAATGTAATGTAATGTAATGTAATGTAATGGGGGTTTGGCCCAGGATGGCCTTTGGCACTGCGACCACTGTTGATCTATTGTGCTTAAGAATAAATGTAACAGGGGAATAATACCATGGAATACAACCATATGGACTGCAAAGATATTTATTTTATAAATAAATCATTTGGGGGAATTGAAGCGGTACCCTTCTGTTAGAAAGTCTAGCTGCCATACACAAAAAGTAAAAATATATATGACATTTGATTTTCAAAAAAAAGTGTAACATTTTTTGCCTTTTCAAAGGGATAAAGGTGAAATAGTGTAGGGGAAAACGTATTAGGAGAGGGCAGGTCATACTCTAAGAAAGTAATTATTTTTTTAATATGAGCGATATATATACATATAGATTTTTTTATAATTTGATCATCAAAATGTTGCACTTTTTCCAGAAAAAAAAACTTGAAAGGTGAATATGTACTGATTTAAGTTCAAATATTTTTTTTAAAAAGATTTAATCCCTTCTGTTTTGATTTTTTTTAGCTTTAAATTTGTGGAAACTTTCTTTAAATTCCCATAGAGTATGAATAAGGTCCAAGCATTTTTTCTTAATTGTAAGAAAATTATTTTCTTAGAATTAATTTTAGAAAAAGTTTTATATTAAATTGAGGAATCTACAATTTAATCTGTATTATATATTTATTTATTTACTAAACTCAACTTTAAGCCAAAAGTATGATAAATTTTTAGTAAATAGAAAATTTTTAGAAAACAGGTTTTTAAAGTCAATAAATGTTTCGCTAAGTTTGGGAAACTATGAACTATTTTTGAATATAGTTCCTGGTTTAAAAGTATAATTTCTCTTAAATGAAGAAAATTTATTTACTGCTTTTAAAGAAAATTTCTCAATTATGTTTAATATATGTATGCCGTGTTTATTTTTCCTTTTTTTGTGAAAATACAAGCATTTGAATTTTGTTACAATCGATATTTTCGTTGATTTTTTTCTGATCACGAAATGATTTTGGTTTTTCTGCTACAACAAACGACTTTAGTTTTAAATGGCTTAACTTTTTGCAATAAACAAAATTGGGGAACAAAATGTCATTTAAATTTCAAGTTTTATGAAAAGAAAATCCCGAAGCTCTGATTGGAATGTTTAAAAAGCAGCTGCAAAATATTTCATACGGCAGATGGGAAAAATAAAGAAAAAACTTTATTTTATAACTTTTGAATTTTAATAGTTTATTTTTTCTGGCTGAAAGAAAAAGGAAACAGTAACAGCTGAAGCCCGTTATGCTTTGCAAATGAATTTTCTATTATCGTTTTCGATAAGAAGACTGCCACGCCCACTAATCCAATAGATTCAAGCTTTGATACGGAAGTTCTAATTAGTGACATCAGGATTAAGAGAGATTCTCTGATTTTGTTTGCTCCTTATGATTCAAGGAATCAAACACAAATTTTATGGCTTTGACGAATAACAGCGTATGTCTGAAACAAATTTCTAACTTTAAAAAAAAACTTCATGTTTGAAATTTTTTTGTAAAAACAAAAAAAAATTTGAAAATCGAATAAAACAGAGCCATGTACAGATAAAACAACTTAAGTCCATACAGCAGATTTGTTTAAGTAGAAAGTGTGGACAAATTGTAAAGGTATCCAACTGTCAGGAGCGTATCAAAAGGGTGGAAAAAATCTAGAAAATTTCCTTACGAAAATGAGTGGAACATTCATTGTTTTCATTGAGTTGCGAAGAAAAACACTTTTTATTCATTTTAACCTTCGAATTTCAGAGAATTAAAGTTAAATCCGTGACTTCCAGCGATAGAAACATAAACTTTTCCCAAGCGAACAAATGGTTTTTAATTATGAATAATATTTTAATCGTGTTTTTTTTTTTTTTGTTAAAGAACGAATGATTTTTTCAAAAATTTAATTTTAGCTATTCAAAGTCGAAATAGTCGACTTAGTCGGTTTTACAATATCAACCTAAAAACATAATTTTGTAATAATCAAAATAAAAAATTAACACAGTTCATGAATTCTAAAAATTTTAAGGAACTCGTAGAGGACAACCGAAATGCAAAAATTTAATGTCAATACCGAAAAATCGAAAAACTTGGCTTTGGCGATCTTTCAAAAAAAAAAAAAAAAAAAAAAAAAAAAAAAAAAAATCAAAAAACACACACACACCAATTAAATATTAATTAAATACTAATAATTTATGTGCATAAACTATCGATTATTAGTTTTCTTGCAGATTTATTTGGTTTCTAAAGCTTTAGAAAATTATGATAAAATAAATGGGCGATGACACGCCTTAAAAAAATAAATATAACCTTATTGTTAACTCCTTCTAACCGTTTCTTATAAACATCTCTACAAAAAATAAGCTTTTGTGTAAATATAAAATAATTATGATTAGAAAAGTAAACTGTGCCACGCCTCTTTAAATTAAATTTCTCTTAAAGTAAAACCAGGTTAGTTTAGTTTTACCAGTCACTGACAAGTGGGGAATATTGGCCAGCTTATTTACGGGCCAGTATTAATAATCCCTTTGTAATGCCTAGAGAAAGAGATGCAGAAGGGTACATAAATGTCTGTTCAGCATAGATAAGGTTGATAGGTGCGCAAGTCGAAGATAATGTGAACAGGCCAAGGGAGCGATAGTGAAGACGTATTAGAAGGTGAATTACCTCGTGCTCCTCGTGATGAATGGATTTATTTCACACAAGGCTTTTTTTACGATTTAGATGGGCAGAGACATACGAAATGATACACCGTTTCCTCTTCTTATTCATTACAAAAGCTGGAGCAAAAATTATTATATGGGTGGCCTAGACCTTTGGCATGATTTGCCAAACTTGCAATGTCCAGTGACCGTAGCAACTAGATCTCTAATTTGTGTTCTGGAAAAGTTAAAGTTAAAATTGTATTGCTAGAGCGATATAGCCATCAGACATGACTGCTCATTGTTCAATGTGATTTGAGTCATGTTGAGAGATGATGGGTATCCACAGAAAAGTGGACAAAGCGACGAGTATAAAAAATTAATATTATTCTTATGAGATATTGTACACATAATCCGAGTTAGTAAAAGAATTGGTCTGTGCAACTTAAATATAAATTTTATTTTTGAAATTAATTTTAATATATAATTAATTTTAATTTAATTTAAGCTCAATGGTTGAAATATTATTATATTAAACTCAGTTTTAGACATCTATATCTATAATGTCTAATAATTCTACTAACTCTATTTAACTAATCTAATATGTCGAAATTTACTTGACAGTTTGCTTAATCTCCAATTATCTAATGTACAAACACTACTGCACTCCAATAATATTATCCCTAAGGATAGTAAAACAAGTAACACGGATAATCAATTTAGATTTACATTCACATTCACAGTTTATTTTATATATCAGGGATGGTAAATAGGTCAAGATAAAATAACAATTATTACATTTTGTTCGTATATTTGGCTTGAAAGTATTTTCATATCGCAAATCTTCTTTTCGTTTGCGAAAATCTCCTTTTTGTATAAGAAATAAATCAGTTCCAAAATATTGCCACTTTTGGCAAGACTGACCTGTGTATAATAGAGTTTATACTTCTAAGGGCGTTAGTTAAAGGTCGGATATTATCCGACGTATAAAAAAGTTTTTTATTATTTCAACTTTGCTTTAGCCTAAAAGCGAGCGATCAGTTGCAGGTTTTGCCATTGGTAGTTGCCACATTTTCAAAGTTGCCATATTTTTTATTTTATCAATTTCAATCATATAATTTTTGACCCGCTCTCTCGACGTTTGAGTTAAAACTTTTCTGGAAGATGACAAACTAAAAAATATTTTTTTTAATTAAAAGTGAAACAAGTGCATGAGTGTGATGTTGCCACTGCATTTTTTTAAAGAATTTATTTAACCATTCAAAATCAGTCGGCATATGTTTGGGTAAAGCCATACTTTTGAAGATAATTTTTTTGTACAGGGCACTTGTAATAATGAAAAGGTCTGTTTATCGTCCAATCTTGTTAAAGGCAACTTAAACTAACGTCTACTTTGCCGTCAAGTTGTAATAATGGACCTAAATATTTTCCATCTGACTGTTTTGCAGCCGATTTTTTTCGGCTTAAATTATTTATTTTTTTTTTTTTGTTCAGTTTTTAGTTGTTAAGGAATTAAAAATAAGAAATCTTTTCCATTTGGATTTAAGCCATATTGTCATTAAGACAGACAAGATTTCGTTGACATAAAGAGCTTCCAAGAAATACATTAAAATGTTGGGATTGGATTATTTCTAATCAACCGGATCTTTTTTCTTTTGATCTGTATGTTGATAAAGGTTAATTTTTTATGTCGTCCTGCAAAGAAATTAATTTTATATAAAATAAGGATTGGTTGCCTATCACTTGGAATAGCTCATACATCTGGAAAGGATACAAATTTTGTCAATAGCCACGATTTATATTAACTTGTGTGAAAGTAATTGCATCAATTATTAAATAAGAAAGAAGAATATTTTCATATAGACTTGAAGAAATAAATATTGTTTTAGTATTTTTAAAATCGATTACAGATTTTTACAGACTTGTTGAAATATTTAAGATTTTTTAACAAAATTTTTTCCAACTGATACTCTAGAAAGTTGAAGCGAAATGCACTAATAAATTATTAGAAGCAATGAAAAATCTCCTTAAGAATATCTCTCCTTCTTCACTGCAAATGACTAAAACAAAAAAATTAAAGTTTGTTTAAATTTCGGGTAAGACTACAAAAGAAATTTCTCTCCGCAGGATCGGTGGTGCTGTTAAAGGTTCCCACGCAGAATCTGGTGACTTGAGTTCGAGTTGAATTAAAATTTCAATTAAATTTCAAGTTTGAAAAGATAATCATTACATTTCAAAACACATATATACAGGTGCACATACACACATACACATGTACATAGTATATCCGATATAAGGTGGCGCTATGCCAGGTTGAAAAGAGGAAATGATTCATCTCATGTTAAAAGACATACACATGGGCCATTAAAAGCCCTGTTGTGTGCTCCCACATGCAGCTAAAAAGTAAATATTTTTTCTTAAATCCTAATACAATATCGTATATTTTTCGTTTATTTTTTCTTCAGCTTTATTAAGTTTCTTTTTAACTTTCTTGCCAATACAATCACTCTTAATCCCTGCTGTTTGCATTAAACACTCTCCAAAGACTTTTAACTAACACTTTTTGTTGTTGTTTAGAATTCTTATGGTTTTGTGCTATTTGATGATGTTATTGTTGTTGTTGCTATTATTATTGTTATTGTTGTTGTTTGTAGTGCATAAACTGGTCAACACCGAACACATACAAACACCAAAACTTCTTTTGCCTTATTTTTCTTTCTGTTTTCCACTTTTCCTAAACTAAACCAATTCTCTTCTGGTAAGAAGTATGATAATGTGCTGTACGTTTCCTCTTCTTCTGTTCTTATGTTTGGTTAAAAGTTTAAATTCCTTTTTTGTTAATTCTTTTGTTCAAAAGTTTGCAAGAAAATTAAATTTTTCTAAGGGGATATACAACAAACAACAAAGGTGGCGAAAAAGTCGCTCCAGAAAAAAAGTTTTTAATGAAAATAACATGTGTATTATTATTAAAAAAATCAAACTTATTTAAACACAAAATAGTGTTGAAGGTATCCATACTTTTTGTCAGTTAAATATACAAGATCAAAAGTGCCTAAAGTTGAGGTCAGATGAGGCAAATGTAAGATGCAATAAACGAAAACAAGCAGAAGTAAGAAGAAATTATTTTATATCGTACAATAACCGTAACAATTAAATAAATCCTTTTCAAAAAAATAGGATTTATGTAATTTAACTAAACTTGAGCAAAATATTTACCCCCGTCTGAACGTTCCTTGAAAAAAATGCACAACCACTTGGGGGCAATACAAAATCTTTTGAGAGGGAAATTAATTTTTTTTTTTTTGGTTCTTGATAAAGAAAAACCAAGTCGCTTCATTGAAAAAAAATCAATAAATAACAAAAATCCTGAAATAAAACTATTAAAAAAGAAACTTTTTCAATAAAGTTCCCGAATTATATTTTAATAAATTTTTAAAGTACTTCTGCTGTTGCCAGACCTAAAATATTTCGGGCAGCAAAAAAATATATCCTTTTGTGATGAAATATCAAAAGACCTTTTCCCGCATTTCTTTTTATAATTTAAAAATGCAAAAGCATTAGAGAAAATCAAATAAAAAAATATTAACATAAAAAATTAAATAAAAAAAAGAAACAAAAAAGGAAACATACATAAAATGGGCAACTGCAACAAAATTCCAAAAATAAAACTGGAAATAGTTAATTATAAAAAAATACTAGTAGAAGCTGCAACAAATGTCCAGATATTAAAAATAATAATAAAAATAATCTAAGAGGCATATTTTCTTCATAAAAATTTTATTTCAGTTTAAAAATACTAGTGGTGTACGAGTATCCACTTATTGCTGTACTAACTGAAACGCTTACCCTCTTCTTCCATATAAAGAGTCTCCCAATAGCGACTTTCAGACTTTTACGGCTGATAGTGGCGATATTGCTAGAGCTACGTCTGTCGAATTGGCTGTGATTTATTCAGCCTGTCTTACCCAATCACCATGGATGGACATAACGTTCAACAACATGTCTGCAAATGATAATTTTTTTTATCAAAATATGTCTTCTGTACGGGAGCTCTTCGCCCATTTTATAGAACCGTCCTCCAATCTTGTTTTTTGCTGAATAGGTACTTTAACAAACAAAATTGTTAAATTTGATATGACATTAATCGAATATCGTCTAATGCATCCCGAAAGAGGAGTCGCTAAACTATTGGTGATTTTTTCAAAATAATTAAAAAAAATTTTAATTAATTTTAATTTAAAAAATTATTTCTTGTGCGTTAAGCCGTTTTTGTGAACTCGAACGCTTTTAAAACATAAAAAGCAGGCATAAAGAGAGCTTAGCGTACAACAAATAAAAAATTTTCCAATTGAAATTTTAAAAAAAGTATTTAACTCCCGAAGTGTGTAGAAAGTTCGCACTATAGCAAAATATTTACGTGGAATTATAAATGAGATTCAATAAATAATTATTTTCAAATAAACAAAACCAAAAAAAAATCTTTTTTTAATTTTTATAAGACTAAAAATTTGGTCCAAAACTGAAGACTTTTAAATTGCTAAAATTCTAGAATAGCTGCAAAAATATCAAAAAAAAAAAAAATCCAACAAATTTTCTATATGAGAAAAATCGTTCAAAATATTGAAAAAAATTTTCCATAATCAAAAAAACCAAAAGTTTGTTGTGGCTTTAGCTCTTCATATGCAACCAATGAAATGTCTGCATATGAAGAGCTAAAGCCACAACAAACTTCTGATTTTCTCTATGCATTTTGAAAAAGATCTAATTGTTTCTAACGACTAGTTGGGGAGAATATCCCAAATAATGAATTTCAATATTAAGTATTTTCCGTAATCGATAGTAACTTGAAAATGAGTGTAAAAACGATATGGAAAGCACTTTAAATTCGAAATTATCAAACATAATATAATTAGCTAAACCAACAACAAACAATTGAATGTTAAATATTAAAAATAATTTCCCAAAAAAGCAGGATTTCTATTTGAATAGAATTAATTAAGTTGTTTGTGTAAAAGTTTCGTTTAAAATACAATATCCTTTGGCCGACTGCTTATGGTCGTGTACCGCCACAAATCGCAACTGGTGCTTGAAAGTCAGAGATGGTGTGTTGGTACTCGTATATACACTAACGTTGTGTGGCATAAGGCGGTTATCATATTGTATTGCTTTGTTGGGGGGGAATTCAAATCATCCCTACTTATTTCCATTTGATTTTTTTAATAATATTTTTTTAAACTAACAAATCAAAAGCAATGTTTTTCATGTTGGCAACCGCTCCTTCCATTCTTGCTGTTATTCATTATTGTTAAGCTGTTGTTCTTTTTTAATTCGCCAATTCATCAATCCACCTGGGGACGGTCGGGACGGTTATTGAGTCAAATCTGTATTATTTTTTTTACATCTCTATTGTGCTGCTAAATGAAGTACAAGAAGAACCCAAAATCACCTTTAAACGAGTGGCTTTTTCTATCTGTCTGTCTGTTAGTCAGTCCACCAGCCCACCAGCCAACACTATCACTTCAATGTTCATGACTGACTACCTCTTTAATTTTTTTGTTTCGTTTCTCTAACTGGCAAGTGCTAAACAAGTTGTTGATTGTTGCTGTTGGCTTTTTTCGACTTTTTTGTCTTCTTTTAATTTTTTTTTGTTCTTTTTGTTGCTACGAGTAAATTTTATTTCATATTGTTGTTGCGTTTGTTGTGTAATAGAAGTTTACAGAAATTGTATGATTTTTTTATTTTAATTTTGTTAAGTATTTTGTTTAAGTTGGCCTGTACTTTCTTTTCTTTTTATCTGTTAAGTATGAAGGAAAATTGTACAGAGTTAGAAAATTGTTTTAAGGAAAAATGGTTTACACTGGCTACAAAGAAAAATTAAAGCATTTTAGGTGGAAATTGGCTTTATTGGCCGTATAAATGTACGGCTTTTGATGAGTTGGAGTGTATTTTTATCTTTCTTTAGGTGCAAATGAATTTGAAGTATTAAAAATGACACCAGATTCATCGCAATATGTTTAATAGGCAACACCCGGCTTGGTGCGTTTTGTTTATTTTTTTTTTTTAGAATGAAAGAAAATAATCCTAGAGTGTGTGCAACAATCAACAGGCAACACTTGGCTTGGTGGTTTTTATTTATTCTTATGTTACTTCAAAATGTGCAAGGTTAGGTTAGGTTAGGTTTATTGGAGGGGTGTGATAGCCCATGTCATACGACATACACTTAAGCCAGTGAAGGCTTGTTGTGCGCTCCTTTTAATTATCAGACACAAACTGCCAGAGTTCTGCGGCAGGATTCGAACCTGGGACCTTTGCACTACGAGCCTAAAACACTACCTACTAATCTACGAAGTTCAGTTCAAAATGTGCAAAGACAAAACATCACACAAGGTGTAGCGTAATATGTTATACATTCAGTCTGGGGGTTTTATTTACCTTCCTTTTAGAAAAAAAAAAGAAAAAAAAAGACTAAAAAGTGCGTGCACCATAATCAGACTCGGTTTGATACATTTTATTTATCTTCGAAATATGCCGTAAATAAAAAACATACAAGGTGTAGCGTAATACGTTTAATAGGCAACACACGACCTGCTGCTTTTTTGTCTTTCTTTTACAATAAAAGAATAAAGCTTAGAAAGCTTTTATTCATGTCAATGGACTAGAATATAAACACATTTAATACTATTGTTATAAATAAACTTAATTAAAAAACTCGTTTTATATTTTTTCTAGTAGAAAATAATAAAGACTATAAATCACGCCAAGTACGGCGTAACATGTTTAACATCCAACACTGGATTTGCCTACACTGTGACTTAATTGAATATAATAATATAATTCTAATGGGAAGTTATTTGAACACTCTTCAGCTTAATGAATGAATTTTGTTACTCTTGTCCAATTGCTTTCTATAATTTTATTGTCTAGTGTAACCAGTTTCATTATTTCTAGTTCTGCTTTTTTATTTTATGCTGTTCTGTTTTTGTTTATCGTATTTTTTCGCTGCTTTGTTTGGTTCTTTAGTTGATTTTAAACTTGGCCAGTTGTTTTTTAACTTTAACTCAAGTTAAGTTGGCCAAAAAACTAAAATTTTTCACTCTCTTTTGTTAGTATTGCTGAGTGTGCATGTTTAAGCATGCAAGTGCTTATGTGTGTGTTTGCGTATATGTAAGTATGTACGAGTCAAGATGCTATAGTTTTGTTTAGATTTTGTGGCAAAAAGGAATTTTAAAGTACTTCCTCAACTCAGTGTATTATTTTTGGCATCAAGGAGAAATAGGAAAAAAAGAAGAACGTATTATTTATTATTTTCTATTTGCGTATTGTGTTGCATGGAACTGTTGGTGCATGCAAGAGTTCGAAAGTGAAGGAATTTGATCAAAAACAGATTCTACTTGGTAAAGTTTTTCGGTGGCTAAGTTGACTAACTATTTTTTTCTTTTTCGTTTTGTTGGCTGACTGTTTTTCTTCGACCGTTTTATGATTTTAACAGAAAGCTGTCTTTAGAAAAGCTCAAAAAGAATTTGCTGGACAAATATTTTAGCCGCTACTATTGATTTAAATTCTAGTGACTCTATTTAAAACAAGTACATTCGCTTTTGTCCTAAATATTAAACAAAGCATTTTTGCCATTTTATTGCATGACTTAATGCTCTATTTTTATAATTTTTTTTTAAGTTTTCAAATCAAATTGTTGCCACAAATATCACAAACTTTTCAGAATTTTCAAAAAAAAAAAAAAAAACAAACTGTTCTAAACTTAATGTCATTTTATAATTCTCTTAAGTATTTTAATGAAGTTCGAAATTAAACTATATGTATATTATTGTAAAATCTATAATTTTCCCATTAAGAAAATAACTTCTAAGGAAGTCATAAAAATTCAAAGATTGGGTTTCACACGTGGTCAAAATTCTGATCATTTTCAGTACCTTCCCATTTGTAGAAGTGCTCCTTTTGGGATTTCTTGACTGAATCGTAAATTGTATTCAGTACAAAATAATACTTATCTCTACATATATAAAAATTACGTGTATGTTCGTGATCGCTAAACTCAAAAACTACTGCACCGATTTTGACCAAACTTTATATACATGCTCTATGGGGCGTGAGGAGTGTTTCTGTATAGTTTGAAGTTCGTCCGACAGATAGCGCAATATTTAGTTTTTTTATTTTTTACCCGATAGAGATTAGAGCGATAAGCCTATGCTGTTTCGCTGAAGGCATTGGGTCCTTAATCAACGTGTATTGGCGTTAATTAGCCCGATACCGGTATTTGAACAATAATTGATTGCTATGTCGATTTAGTGCACCTTTCATTCTTCTTCGAAATATCAATCCGCCATGACTTTGCAACGAAACCAGACTTGCAGTGAAAATAAAATTTGAAGGCAAAACAACGTTTGCCCGGGTCAGCTAGTTTTTTATAAATTCCAGCTTTTAAAAAATGGGAAGTTAATGACGACTACGATTTTCGAAAGTTAAATTTTGATATAACCTTTGAGATTTTTGTGATGTTCACGTACATATAAGAGTGAAGGTAGATTCAGTTGAGTCTGTTTAAAAAATTTACATCATTCTGAGGATTTTAAACTCCTTTAGATGTTGTGCGATTATGACTCGATTCGGCGTTACAATTCTTGAAAAAATATCCGTTTGAAATAAATTTTTGACTACCGCTTCGACTGATTCCAATATCTTATTAACTCATAACTTAGAAATTAGTCAAAATAGTGATAATTCCACGTATAACCTAAAGTATCCTGATAAAGATCGCATAAACTCGTAAAATATTTCGTAAGTGTAAGTGTCCCCTCTTTGACGCTTAACCCCACAGACGTACAAATTAAAACTTCAATCATTATTTGTATTGTGGGCCTCGAAGCGTTCATTTGTAAGCATGTCCTTTATCGGTTCTTGATTTATTTTTATTTATTAATTTTTATACACTTGTATACTTGTGATAAGTATATGCTTCTACGTGGCGTAAAGAGGGTAAGAATTCGTAGTGTTCCATGAAACGTAAAATAAATTTTATTTTTATCCTTACACTTGTCTACCACGACAAACACAAGGCAACTGAAATTTGTTTTTGTCAATCATTGATGGAGACGATAAATAATCACTTGTCAAATGAAACAAACAAAATGTTTCAATGTTCATCAATCATTGCTGTATTTGATCGTCTTCAGCTGCTTCAAAAAATAATAACTTTAATTGCTCGATATTCCATTAAAGAGGATTTTATAGATTCATTAGTTTTTTTAAACTTGGAAAAATTCTTCAAATGCCGGAAAAATCAATCAGAATCAAGGTGTTTAGAGAGCAGTAATTTTCGAAAATTTTCAAAAATTCTCCAAAGATTCTTTCTAAATCTGACAATTATTTCAAAATTAAAAAACTGTTCTGAGTACTGTAAATTTTATCTAGTAGATTAGATCGAAGCGGTTCGTTCTGAATATATCGCTCTTTTATATCGTATTTTGCATTACAACAAATATTCATCTGAAATCAAGCTAGATATCAGTAGGATTTTCTCAGGCCCAAAATTCATTATTATTATTTTTTTTAAGCAAACAAGTCATTTGTCTTGGAAAATTTACTGTCGCATTTGGAGGAGAAAATTTCAATATAAAACGATTTACCAATATTTTCCAATCTTAATACATTTAGAAAATGTGGCCCGGAAGCCAAATAATACTTTGTTTTTAACATAAATGTTTAACATAAATATATAGTATATTTTTCAAACATAAAAAATCCTAAGTACTGTTTACACAACCCAGACAGGAAAAGCCTTTACAAAATTTATGCAGGAACTACTCAAAAAAATTAAGCGCTTCCATATAATTATTGGAGACGACTTAGTCGTCTGCTTTGTATGAACCCCTCGTACTACGCGTTGTTATACTTTTTTGTGATAGTATTTGTTACTTATAATTAATCAAGATTGTACTCTATTTATAAAAGTCTTAAATTTATTAACTGTCTAATGTTTCCATACCCTTTTGATATTACTTTCTGGGGGAAAATTATGATGTCATGAAATAAGATATTTCCCTGAAGGTGATACCCAAAGGATATTGAATAAAAAGTTCATAAAGCTTTTATAAACAATGAGATTTAAGGCATGAATTTGCATGAAATTACAAACTTTGCCAGAAGAAAAATAAATATAAATATAAATAAATGCATTTACTTCAATTTATGCGACCTCTTATGTTTTTATAATATTTGCTGAGAAGATACAGGTAATGTTGCTCAGGACTATAGATATTTAGTCGTATTAAGTCAGAGACGGAAATCAGAAAATTCAGGATAATTTTCAGTTCATACAATGGTTTTTATTAAAAAATGTATTAATTTTTTCATGGTGACAAATTTTGTTTTTTTTATAGATATTTTATTTTCGTTTTTAATTAAATTGTTAGAGAATTTGTTGTTTCTAATGATGCCACAGAGAGGAGTGCTAAAATATTATTTTCTTAATTATTGATTAAAATATTTTAGAACTCATGCTCAACAAATATCACAAAAATAAATATAAATTAATATAACAGCAAATAAAACTATTGTAAGGAATTCATTTAAAGAAAAGGCCAACAACTAAATTGTTTCACTCAGTGATAAATAGAAAAAGTCTTTCCCCAAGGAATGACTTTTTCATTGCTTCCAAATGTCCCAATAGTATACGTTTTCAATCTGTCAAGCCCGATTTGTAAATGATATTTTTTACTAAATTATTTATTTCTTTAAGTATACATACATAAAGTTGTTTCTTCAATCAATAAGTAATAAAATTACTTTCGCATGAGGAAACAGAAATCGTGATCACTAGGAAATTTGTCTACATTTTTAGAAGTGGAGGTTATTCCCAGGGGCACATAGTCAATCCTAATTTAATATAAAATTATAATATTTTATTTTATTTTAAAACACATAAGAAGTCCCCATTTCTTAAAGTAGTGAAGTTATTTTCAAAATCGAAAAAAAGCGAGCATTCTGCAAAAATCATTGCTAATGACTCGAGTTTGCACTACTTCCAAATTCTAATCTCGACATCTTTAATACTTTTGCAAGCTCTTTTTACTGGGTATACACAGTTGCCATTGGTTGAAGTAGTTAGCGTGTTGACTACAAAGCACATTATGACTGACCAGCCTGGGTTCGATCCCTGTTCAAGACAAGTCATTAAAATCATGAATTTTTCTTGATTTACTTAATGAGGCGTTGTGTTAATTGTTGTTGTACTATTTAAGTGATGAAGGCATAACACTGGTCACTTAACAGTAACAGCGATTGGATGGATACTCTTCTACTAATAATGTTTGCTACATCAAAGCGCTCTCATTCGTCGGTAATTTTAGCAGGATCGTCGGCGAAGTAAAACAGTTAATAAAATGGCTACACATACGTCTTAAGGGACTTATTGCGTCTACTTAGCACCTGAGACGCCTCAACTCTGCTATAAAAAAAAATAACGAAGAAAGACGAATAGTAGAGTTGTTAAACTGAAATTAAGCTCCTCTCTCTCTCTCTCTTTGTTTGTCTTCTAATTTCACCGCCTGTCCTCTCTACCCTTTCACAAAAGAAGTAACCTTAAGCAAATAGTAGACATTAATTGCCTGAGTGTAAATTTTTTTAAAAAAAAATTAATCTATAGATTAAAAATAACGCTGTGTACAGTGAGATGTGTTGAGTTGACAACACTCGGTTTGACCAGTAACATTTTCTAAAGTTCCAGATGACTAGTAGCCAACGAGAAGTGTTACAAAATTTAAAAATAATACAGCCACTGCTGAAGTTTAGAATTATTAAATCGTAGATCCATATTATCCAGCAGGATCTGATGAGATGACATTTCAACAGTATCAAATGTCATATTTGATGTTCTGCATAAGCGTTTAAAAACAAGAAGTGTATTTCCATAACATGCCACACCCACGCAGCTTGGATTATGCCATTTCATAAGCGGCCCTTTAAATTTTATCGTAAAAAATTTGTTTTAAAAGCAATTTTAAAGAAATTCTTAGAAGTGGATGAACCCTACAGTTATCACTAAAATGTAATCCTGTCCATCCGTCCGTCTGCATGTCCGTTTCCTTATCTTGTGTACCCTAATAGATAAGGATCTAGCATTTTCATATGATTTGACTTTAAGCTTTAAAAAATTAGAAAGAGTCATAAAAAATAAGAGACTTTCCAGAACTGGTAACTTAATTTTGACATTCAAGTGTAATCTTGCTAACCTTATCAGCTAAACACTTGAAATTTTTATAGAGTATAATAATGTAGACATAAAAACTTATTTATAGCGAATTCTGTTGGACCAGAAGAACTAGTTCATTATTCGTGGATATCAGATAATAAAAAAACTGCGAAAGTTTTGTTGGATAGAAAACACCTTTCAAATATTTTTACTTTCAAATTTAATGGCTTAATAATTTTTTTCTATTTTTTATTTTTGGCATTTCATTCTAATCTATTTTATTGATTTCTCTATCTCTAAACTAACAATTGCCTCCTGCAATAAAAATGCTTATGCTAATATTTATGTTTCCACTGATAATTTCAGGTGTTTTATATAAAAAAGTATAATTGTATTGAGGCTATTAGAGCAGGAGCTTATGTCAATAATATTAACAATAAAATCTTATGAAATTTAATTTGTACGATCGCAAGAAGCAGTTCATTACAACAAAAGCGAATCCATTATGAAAGAGTTCGCTGTAACCAGGCTTTCTTGAACTAAAAATTTTGGAATTAGTGCGTTACAATTGACAGTTCGTTGTAACCGAGATCGTTATAACCGATTTTTACTGCGTTAGTAAATAACAACTAATTAAATTTTCCGTATATCGAAATTTGTGTTTTTTTACAATTTATTTTAAGCAATAAATAGTGTCCAATATTGAGCTTATGTCCTTGTGCGAAAAGGATTCGCCCTTGGTCGTTTTGATTTTTTTTTCATTTACTTATTTTTATTTATTGTTATCCTTTTAACATTTTGTAACCTCTTCTTTTGGGGGATATAAGATTGTGTGGCCCAAAAGGATTATGCCTGCAAAACGGTTATGACATCTTTTTGACAATTTTCATTATTTTGTTGAATTCAACCAAAAAAGCCATAAATACTAATATATTTGAAATACATAAATTTATTTGCCCTATACATTTACCTAACTTAAGCCTTATTAAGTCAAATAAAATCCTTTTGGGTTTCTCGCCTACGATTTTAAGAATTTCTTATTAACTTCAATAAAAGGATAACAGACGCGCCATCTTCAATTTCATTTTAATGAAACAAACAAATTTAAGTAATTTGTTTTGATTCGAGGCATTCAGTCATATAAATAGCATTTATATATGTTTTTTATACAAACGCATAAACAGATAATGTAATGCAAAAAGGATACCAAATGAATTCCTTAATTTGCATAAATTATAAACCACATGGCGTATGAGCTACAAAAAGGAATTGAAAAACAAATGATATGATGTACAGTTGTTGGTATAATGAGTGTGTGTTGGCATATAGACACCGTACAGCAATTTTAACAGCGTTTTTTGGAACAGAATTTTTGTGTCATGAGATTTTTTTTAGAGGAAGAAAGAACTTCATAGCAGTTAAATTTTTTTCAAGAATATTATTTATTATGGAGCTAAAAGATAATAAATTAGAACACTGTATATGGTCGCGTCTAATCCTTTTATATCATCAGTAATTTTTCCCACTGCCTGCCCGAAACCAGGGTTAATTGATAATTAGAAAGGGGCTGAGGAGAAAACTAATATTCAATCATGCTACATACTCCTCGTTCTTTACTATTAGAAATATATCCTTATTAAAATAGAAATATATCCTTAAACAAAATATAATTCTAAACTAGTACGTTTTAAGGAGTAATAGGAATATTCTCTGCGATTAAGATTTTCTGGTTTTAAATAAATTCAATAAAAAAATAAGATATTTTTAAATATTTTGCAATTTTCATATCTGAAATACGTGATAGTAAAATATATTTTTAAGTGAAATGAATTTTTTTAGTTAAACACTTTTTAGTGATATAAATTTTTAGTGGTATGAGCTTTTTAAAGAAATATGCTTGTTAGTGAAATAAATGTTTAGTTGTCTTGGCTTTTTAGTGAAATAAATTCATTTTTAGTGAATTAAATTTTTCAGTGATATAAATTTTGGACTGAAATAAATTAATATTTTGAAATAAATTTTTGTAGTTAAATTAAATTTGTTGGTAAAATAAATTCCTTAGTTAAGGAAATTTCTTAATAAGGTTATTTATTATTTTAATGAAACATTATTTTAAGCGAAATAAATTTTTTAGTGAAATATATTTTTCTTAGAAAATTAATTTTTTAGTGATGCGTGTATAAATTTTCTAGTGAAACATATTTTTCTGTAATTAAAACAAAATTTTTAGTAAGATAAATTTTTAGTGAAATATATATCTCTTAGTGAAATAAATTGTATCAGTAAAATAATTTCTTTTGTGAAAAAAAATTTTAGTGGTGCTTTTTAGTCATATATTTTTTTTTTTAGCGAAATAGCCCAGTTAGTGAAATAAATTTTTTTACTAAAATAATTTTTTAGTTAAATAAATTTCCTAGTGAAATAATATATTTAGTGAAATATTTTTTTAATAAAATCCAATAATTAGTGAAATAAATTCCCTAGTGAAGTAATTTTTTTTAGTATTAAACAAATTGTTAATGCAAAAAATTTTTAGTGAAATATATTTTTAGCGAAATTAATTCTTTTGAGAAATAAATTTTAAGTAATATTTAAAATATTTCTAGTTAAAAAAATTGAAACAAAATTTTTAATAAAATAAAATTAATAAAATACATTTCATACTGAGATAATTTGTTCAGTGAAACAAATTTTTATTGCAATAAATTTTTAGTAAGTTTAGAGTACTTTTTAGGTTATGTTAGGTTAGGTCGATTGGAGGGGTGTGGTAGCCCATGTCATACGACATACACTTAAGCCAGTGAAGGCTTGTTGTGCGCTCCCTTTAATTATCAGACACAAACAGCCAGAGTTCTGCGGCAGGATTCGAACCTGGGACCTTCGCACTACGAGTCTATTACACTACCTACTAGTCTACGAAGGTCAGTTAGAGTACTTTTTAATTAAAAAAAAAGTTTTATATTTTTTCAATTTACAGGAAATGCTTCACCATTTGTCGTAAATGTACGAATTTTTTTTTGGAAATGTAAACAGTACACTGTAAAAGTACAGCAACAATATAAGTTTTCATTTGAAATTTTATTCAATATAAGGCCAATTATTTTTTAATTTTTTTTTTTAATTTATTTTATGATTCTTAATTAAAAAAAAAAATAATAATAATAATGTGAAAGCTTTTGGACTTTTGATGTGTTCTTATGAAAATTCACAAATATTTTTGGGAATAAAATTGTTTTAAATTTTTCAAGTGTCTTTAAACACTAGCAAAATGCCAGACATATGGTCTAGTTAAATATCTATAAGAACATTGAAATGCTGATTTAATAGCCAAATGTTAGGGTTTTGTCAACTTAATATGTTTTGTTACAATTTTTCATATTTTTTCTTTATTTAGGGAAATAATCTTTGGCCATGTAAATCTGCTGTGATGGCAGGAATAAAATTAATTTATTTCTCTTTGGCGAATTTCTCCATTTGCAAATATTTTTATATAAAAAAATTACCCCAATTTGGAAGTAAAATCTAGAAATATTTCATTTATTTACGTCTTAAGTAATGGATAATTTTTGATCTGATGGATTAAATATAATTCATCGCCTGTGGCTCCAATTGTATATGAACTGTACTGAAAAAAATAAATTACCACTAAATCATTTAATGATTTATGAAGTATGAAGGGACAGAGAGAGAGAAAAAAAATTGGCTTTTATTTTGTAAAGGAAGTTGTATGTTAAATAATACTATCATGTCAAGTTTTCATGACATAAGCAAAAAAATATTTCAAGTCAAACGTTTGAATAGCAGAAGAATCATCCTTTTGTACAAGTAATGAGAAAAAATCTTGACAATAAAATGGATTATAAGCATTATCGTATATAAATGCAAATGTGTAAATGCACAAGGATGAAAGTGTATTTGAAATATTTTGTATTAAACTGCTTTATATGATTATATGTTTTATTTTTTCGCTCTTGTTCGACAAGGATTTAAAAGTTAAGCCTTAACTTTGCAAATGCTCTCTATCTCTATTTCGTGTCCTTTAGTCCTGCGTTATGTCTACCATATACCCCTCTATTGAACTTTTTATGACAAAAAAAAAAAAAAAAAAAATAGAATGAAATTAAAACAATTCTGTTAGAGCGCTGCAAAAAAGATTAACATAAATCTTCAATAAAAATAAAACAGGGATTTACTATTTGAATTTAGAAAATTCTACACATTCATTTAAATAAACGAGAAAATTTGCATTGTGTGTATAAATTTTGCAAATAAACCAACTGCTGAGGATTAGTAGCAAAATAATATTACAATATTAATACTCTCTAACAAAAGTATGTTTGCAATGAATATAGATTGGCAATAAACTGGTATTACGATTCTCATGGAATAGAGTTGGAAAAAGAAAAATAAAAAATAAAACGAAATTTCAATTTTAAAGAAATTCCAAATGAATTAATGTGTGAAAAATTTCAACGTTATCCGCGATGTTAAAAAAAAAAAAATAAATGCCAAATATCAACCGCAATATAATACGGGAATTTTAATTCCTGAAAACAGCTGATTTGTCGAATTAATAGAAATTTCTCATGCTCATTTTTGTTTTCTTTTAAAAATTAATGATAAAAGACAACAATAATTTGGTTTTTTTTTTTGTTTTTGGAAAGTTTAAAAAACCTCAAAAGCGAATTAAATGCTGATTCTAGAAATTTGTAAATGGTGATTTTTTGAGCAACTTCTATTTTCGTGCAACATGTTACAGTTGAAGATGTTCAGTTTGGTCTATGAATCGACTTATAAACGAACAATGCTTGCAGATTATTGAATTTTATTATCAAAATTCATGCTCGGTCAAGGAACTACACTTTTTTATAGGAAAATTGTGTTCAGCGACGAAGCTTATTTCTGGTTGAATGGTAACCGTAGTTGGGAATCCCCCTTATTATGATTGTCGACGTCACACCAAGTCGACATCAATATATTGACAATTGTGGGATCGTTATCGAGAACTATTAAATATTATTGATAGTATATTACTACTACTATGGCTTATAAAATTACAATTGGTCATCAATATTAGTTAATTATTGCCTACTAGTAGTACAGAACTGCTGTCTTTTTTTACTGTCGTCTTGATGTGACGTCGACGTTGACAATCATAATAAGTGGGATTACATCACGAAAAATGCAGTGTTTGGTGTGAATTATAGGCATCATTATAGTGGCATCATTGGACCATACATTTTCAAAGACGACAATGGCAGGAACGTTACTGTGAATGACGAGCGCTACCGTGCGATGATAACAAAAAAAAAAAAAAAATTTACAAAAAAGAAGTGCTTGACTTGGCTGACATGTGGTTTAAACAAGCTGCACCACATGCCACACAGCACGTGAAACATTGGCCCAATTAAGAAGCGAATTCGGTGAATAGTTTTTCTCATATCTGGGGCCGCTAAATTGACGCCCGATATGTTGGAGACAGTATGCCAAAATTGCGCCCAGCATATGAACCATTTGAGGCGTAGCCGCGGTCAATATTTGCATGAAATCATTTATCATTGAATTATTTAGATCGTTCTATCGATTCAAATAAAGACTTCATACATTTCTCTAAATTTTATGTGTTTATTTTTTATCAAATCCATAAACTCTTAAAAGATTACCCTTTATCAAAAACCTATATACGAGGTGTGCTCAAAAGTTAAAAGGGATTTTTTGAATTCCATGAGATTTGCTTTCATTTTATTTTATGATAGTGCACTCGTCCCGAAGATATCGTTTATTTATTGCTTCATATTTCAATTAAATCGAAGTGGGCAAAATACTATTGAAGTTTTTAGCTTCCATGTCGGTTTCAGCTTGAGACATAAAGAGGAACACTTTTCCTTAATAACTTAAAAACTTTGTTCCTTTTTAAATTAGTATGTTGCAGTTTCAATTTTATTGTTTTTGGCCTAAAGATTAGAATTGCATTTTCAGTGTTTGGTGATGTTCTGCTGTCAAATTTTTTCTATCATGTTTAAGTCGATTTTTTTTTGGCAGAAGTTTTTCTCTGTTTTATTTCTCTCGTACATTAAGATTTAATTACTTTTTAGAGTGTCTTAAAAATTTAATTAAGTTTATTCTTTTTTATTATTATCATTAGAATTTTTATGATTATCAAAAATTATCATTATCATCATGATCGTTATAACAACAATAAATTTAAAGTGTGCATGTGCTGGCAGTATCAAGCAGGTTTAACAACGATACTTAAATGATTTCACTGCTTCGAATGCTGTTGTATTAGACATAATTAAATTTTCTCGTGTGTTTGTGTGTGTATGCGTGTGTGATTGTGTACTTTTCCGCATTGCGACTAGAGTTAAAGGCAAAAAGCAAGCGTTTCAGCCTGTTAGCGCGTTGTAGGAAGATGATATTTAAAGTAATTGTTGTAAACGAGTATGTAAATTGTAAATGAACGAGCAAGACTGATTCTTCGAGTGCCTTGATGTGCCTGTGGGCCTGTTACTTAACAACAAGCTGCCAAGTTATAAGCCATTGCAGACATCTGTTGGTGGTAATAATTTTAAAACTTATTCTTCATCATCATCATTATCATCATCATCATCATCGTCATCATTATTAATACAATTTAAAGAAAGAAAAATCTCAATAGGAGCAGAGGCACAATGGAGATGTTTGTAAAAGACGCCTGTCAAACATTTGGATTATTAAGTTTACAACAACGTAACAAAGAACCAGAATACAAAAACTACCAGAATGTGTTTTTGAATAATTGCGTCTCATTTTTTTAAATTAAACTTGTAATTTGTTGGAAAGGGGGAAGTTTGTTCCGCATAGAGACATTATGTTTCTAATGCTGTTCCAATGAAATTTATGGTTTAATAAATTTTTTTAATACCCGAATTCGGTTGCCCACTTGTTCTATACTCAAGGTTGAATAATATTTTTCAAAGTCGGTGAATGTTTGACAGACATCTTTTCTAATAAATTATTTATTCATAATGGTCTTACAAATTAATATCAATAAAGCGTAGCGTTTTTTTATTATATACTATTAGTAGAAGATAAGTACGATTTTTGGAACTATTGCTTATACGAGGTGTGTTCAAAAAGAAAACTTACCACTTGTGAAATATAAGATTTGTGAAAAATTACAGTGGTGTTGTTTTAGTTGCCTTTTAATCCAGATTACTTTTATTTTAAGTGTACGAAATCTCTGTTTTCTCATCGTATCCTTCAACATCCTATGCAATTTCCTAATATTTTTAAATGCCCTAAAGTTTTGGCATTTTTAAACTATTTTCACATAAAATATGCAACCGAAATTTGTATGGCGGCTCAAAAAGTGCAAAGACCTTCAGCTGAATTATTACCATATGTTTTTTATCATATTTAAAAAATATTAAAAATATAAAAAATTTAAATAGAAAACTAATTAATGAGCAAGAGCGTAATAAGACTCGTTAAATAAAAGTACAGTATTTTCAATAAAATGGTGTGTTCTTTTGTAAAATAGCATGCTGCTCTTGCCCTTTTTATTGTAATTCGAAATTGTCATGTATTAAAATTCTGCAACATTAAAGGATAAGACATACTTTTTCTGAAATAAGTTTTACCTTCTTTTATGAGATTTAAAACAGTAAAAATTCTTTATTTTTAAAATTAAAATTTTTTTAAATTTAAAAGAAATACCTTTTATTGTCTCGAAATTCTTTATTTATTTTTTAATATGACAAATAAATAACTAATCGAGTGATAAGGACCTTCACTCGTTGTAGTGAAACAGTCTCCAGTCTTTGATGGCACTTAAACGAGGAACAGCCAGGCTGATATCGAAAAGATCACAGTCTTTAGCTAAAAAATGCAATATGACAGACAGATAGAGATCTGCTTAAGATTTCTTAATGGCATGTTTGAGGTATTTGTTATCTGATACTTTCGCCCGGGGCAGCGTTGCAACGATTATATACTAGAAGGCATACGATGTGGAAAATAATTTTTTGAATCAGTAGAAACTACTGAAACTCTTTTTGTACAGCACAAGCTCAAAAATAGAGCGAAAATTAAATTTTTTTAAACACGCCATCAATACATATTGAGCAAGTCTATAGCGATACCAGATATCGGGATCAGAAAAAAGCATATTGAATGAATTTTCTTTAGAAATTTTTTTATAAATATTGGATATAGTACATATTAAAAAAAATTCATTTTTATGACCCCAATTTTTTGTCCCTCGTTTTTAATATGACGAGGTTTCTGTTTTTAATTATCTCTAATACTATTTGAATTTAATTTTTAGTTATTCATTAAAAACCTTTTGAGGCTTTTGAAAAATGTAAACGATTTCTAAAAATGCTTTCTGATTGCTAAAATTAACATTTCAATTATTGTTTCAAAACTCCGCCTTTGCTTTATTTAATTAAGCCATCATATTTTCTAATGGCTTGCCAATAATGAATGGGTTCCTTTGTTCTATTTCATTGAATTTCCATATAATATTATTGTTGTTATTTTGACAAAACTATTGGAAATTTTATTTGTTTAAAGTGTTATTTTTACTTTCATTTGTCGTTTGTATTTTATATAAATTTTTTTTGATGTCACAAAAGAGACTTCCAAATATCCGAGTATTTAAATTTTTAGTTTATCTAGTTTAATATTATATTGTTGCAATTGTTGCTATTGTTTTTTCAGAACTAAAGCAATAAGCAAAAGCAAAATAAAACAAAATAAATAAACAATTGCCAGCAAAACAAACTGCTACTGAATAAAAAGTTCATATCTGTGTGCTGGTATTTTATCTGCTAGTGATACTCACACAGAATTGTTGCTGACAGAAAATTAATTGCACTTAATCTGGTATTATTTCTATACAAATATAGACACTACAACGCACACACACATACACTTATACTCATGCTTACTCGCAGATACGTATGTACTTACGTATTTATACTATTTATTGTAAAAATATATCCTTATTGCAAGTATAGCATTTTATACACACATACTTATTTAAGTGTTCACACACATAAATAAATTGGTAGAGGGACCAGGGACAGACAGGCATTCGGATACGTAAATATATCTGTCTGAAATTTGTTTAAAACGTAGTAGATCCTTTTATAACTTTCGTACATCGGAATGTCCCTGTGTGCGTGTGTGTATGTATGTGTTGTGTCTTCATGCAAGTGTTGAAAAGTATTTAATGGTATTTTGATTTATGTATTTTGTTGCTGCTGTAGCTGTTGCTGTTGTTTATATTTTTGTTGCTTTTGCTGATGTTTGTTTGCAATTGTTCATGTACTTCATTCGATTTTAATGTGTATCGTATTATTCTTCCCTCAAAAGTATGGAACAAAAGAGTTGAAAACAGAGGAACGTACATATAAATTCGCACACAAATAAAATATTTTATTTATTTAAATGCCCACCGGAAATCATACAAAAACATACACGCATACACACACACACACACATTTACCTTCTGTTGACAACGTAAATGGTAATTTGCAGATGCACATATTTACACCAACAGACAGACCGTTTCAAACAAATTGCTTCCGTTAATGATGATTTTATGTCCTGTGCTCTTTATAAGTGTATAAAAAGAATTTTTATTATTTTTTAATTAAAAAATAACCACTTTGTCATCTGCTACTAAATGCGAGGACTGATCTGTTTTTTTGTTGTTGCATTTTATAGGTAAATTTAATATCTTGGTTATGGCTTTGATCAGATTCAAGCGTGTGTTCCGTTTTCCGATCCATAAAGACACTGTCAATGAACAATTGCAATTTCCTGTTACTAAGTTGTGTTTAAAGGCAGCTCCATATAATAATGGATATGGAAAATTTTGTTTGTTTTGCTGATTTTCCTAAAATTAGAATTTTCGACAAATTTATTCAAAGCGAATTAAAATACTAAAAATATAATTATTATTATAATATTAAAACTACAAAAACTATTCGATTTATTGCTACTACTGGTAGCAGTCCTAGTATTATTTCTACTGTAAATATTGTCTTTTGAAACGATTTAAAAAAAGATGAGTTTATATATATTCAAGAGTGTTTTTTTTAAGGTAACAGGTGTTCCAAATACAGATATCATATGCTATTTGGACAATGATAGAATTTTTTTTTGTCCTAAATATTGACTATCAATTGGTATCATACCTTCGCAGACCAAAATTAAACGCTCGAACAATTTTGGGAAATATTGCAAAACAAACGGACATCGAATTCGGCCCAAAAATTAAGTTTTCTGATAAGGCTTACCTTTATCTCGTCATCTTTTGTCAACATACTAAATCATATTAAATAAAATTGGAACGATTTTCCGTCATCCGATTTCTTTTCCTTAAGGAAAAGAGCACTGAAAATGGTACATTAGCCAAAGCCGGTCTGTTTATGTACCAAATTTGACATGGCTGACGGGCAGGCAAATCTTTCCAAATTCAAACAAACTCCGTCGGACGAAAAACACAACTCTGAACATCTAGATCTTGATCAATGTGCTAATTTTTTTTTTTAACATAACAGGGAGCAGCTGTTATTATAAGGAGGCGCCTGTGAATTTTTTACCCCCAGTAGATGCTGAGAAGGCGTCTTTAACTTTTTTTCTTTATTAGATGTTGAGGCGGTGCCCCACAACTGAATTTCATAACACTATATGGAGTCTTATAATAGAAGTTTGTTTAGTAGTGGAAGGACTCTCTCCATAAGCCAATTAGTTTGAGCGGGCTTTCATTTCATTTGGATTAACTTGGCTTTTGTGTGTGATTTCCATGTTAAACGATGATTAAGGTGACTCTCTAAGTATTTGAATGTGTTGCTTTATAGATTGACTACTAATTTGTGTTGAAGGGGACATGTTTCCCTTCGCAATTTAAAAGTGATATGAACACATTTTTCCTTATTTACTTTTATCCTCCACAATATTTTTCCACTATCGAAATACATTTCTGAAATTTGCTTGATGCTTTTTTGGGGTTTTTTTTTTGGATGCTTGGAAAAGCTGTATCATCAGCCAATGTTGATATGTGAAGATTATTGCTTATTGGCATGTCTTAGGCATATATCAAACACACAAAAATTACTCAAAATCCGTAACCACTTAAGTAGCTTCCTAATATGTTCAGAGTATTTGCGCGTCATTTCCGCTTTAATTTATCAATTAATCCTTTGAGTCATTCTTTATTAAAACGCCAATGAAAAACGGCAATGAAGAGAGCTGAACAATATTTGTTTTTTCTTCAAATACATTTCTAACAATATTTGTTTGGTCGTTGGGCTATTGTGACAAGTAATTATTTACTTGAATTAAATTCATACTTTCAGTCGTCATCTTGGCAGTCGCTCTCAAGATCTCAGTAGGTAACACATATAATATTTGCCCTTATTATGATTGTCGTCGTCGACGTCACAGCGAGTTGACATCAATATATTGGCAATTGTGGGCTCGTTATCGAGAACTATTAAATATTATTGATAGGATCTTACTACTACTATGGCTTATAAAATTAGAATTGGCCTACAACGATTTCAGAACTGCTGTCATTTTTTACTGTCGACTTGATGTGACATCAACGCGACAATCATAATAAGAGGGAAATGTTTATTTCGAACTTCTAAGGAAACCGATATGAAGCCGGTTGAATTTTTTTGTCTTTCATTTCATTTTCGTTTAAAATAAATAATAGTACTTTTACTACAGCCACTTCTACTATTACCAGGACTATTAATGCTTGAACTTTTTTCAATCATTACTAGTCAAATACTACCTCTTTTTAAGAGGATAGAATTTTTTTTTTTTTTTCAAAAATAATAAAAAAAATGTTAGGATAAAAAAATCCTTAAAGGCTTGATTTTTAATTTATAAAATAAATAGCAAAAAAATTCTTAAAAATATATTTTTTCATTAAAAATACCCCAAATTCCTCTCATGAATACAAAAGTAAATTTAACCTGCTGTATTCTTTTCCGTTTATAAAAATATTTAATATAAAATGAAATGTATTTAAAATATTTTCTTCAATAAGTTGTATAAAAATAAATTTTTTGTGTCCTGCACAAAAGCATATTTTATTTTTAAACTACAGACATTAAGCAAATACCAATGACGTTTGTATGGATGTATGTACAAAGCAGATGTTGACAAAAATAAACTTGACATTCATGTGTGTGTATGTATGTAAATATATTTATGTATGTGTCGATTCATACAGATTAATTTCATTTGTGGACTCTTAATATGTCTTTCCTTCCTTGTATACATTCACTTCAAGCAAAAACAATAATTAAAAATTAAAAATATTTTTCAATAAATAAGTAAAAATGACTATGAATTGTTCTTAGTACACCCTACTCGAAATAATATTTAATTAATATAAGGGAGATGCTACATTCAGAAGAAAAATCAAGTCATATGTGCTTAAATTAAACCAAACCGCTATCAAAAGTATCGAGAGGTCTACAGAGCTACGCGAGCGGAAACCCACAACCAAAGGAACCATATAAGGACTACGAACAATAGGAAAACGATTTAATAAGAAAACGAACAATGAGGTTGACACAAAGCCGATACCGGTCTTTTTACAAACAAAATTTGACGTGGGATGTCGAAAAATCATTCCAATTACCTTCAATACGAATTTTTTAAACCAAGTGCAGAGCGCTTTAAGTCGAGGACGTTCTCGGTTGATTTTGGCTTAGAATTCCAATTACCATGTAAAATTATTTTAAATCCTGGAACATCAAGTTTTACTATTTAAATATATATAAATTTTCTTTAATTTGTTTATAATAAATGTCTCTATTAATCGACTGTTTCTAGACTAAAGTTTTTACTAACTTGACCAAATCAGCATTTTACTCGTAAATATCGGCAACACAAAGCCAATGTTCCCATAAAATAACAGATTTTTCGTCCCTGATTCAAAATTTCCTGTACAAATTTGGAGTTGGTCGTAAAGGATTTTTACTATAAACAAAATTAAACAAATTGTTTCTCTCTGTGTAGAATCAAATTTTTGAGATTAAATAAATTATTATTATAACGAGGATGGTTCAATAAGTCCATGACTGTGAATGAAACACAGGTTTCTGGATAGAAAATCATGTTATTTTTTATAACAGTCCCTTTTGATCTCTATACCTCTCTCTCTTCCTCTCTCTCTCTACAAATTTTTTATCTCTCGCAAAAAACATGCTTTATCGAGGTCAACAAAATTGGATTTGTTCGTGAGATGAATTCCTCGTTAAAGTCAAATATTTTCTAAAAAAAAACGGTCGCAATGACTTTATAGGCTGACAAACCTTCTTCGGCAACGATTCACCAAGAGAAACACACTGTTTTAACTGCTGTTTCGTCTCTGGTGTGTTGTGGTGGATCCACGCTATGAAGCGGATCAAAAACTCGTTCAACGCCAAACACTTCTGCGAAGTTGTGGCACGATTGCAAAGTTGTGGTCAATTGTTAGCAAACGCAGCAGCCATCTTGTGGAAAGCTTTCTCTTACCCAAGTGATCATTCAAATTTAAAACCGCTGAATATGCCTATGGTTACCATAATGTCTGGCATTTTCAATTTTCAATAGGCCAACGCAACATCTTTAATTCTGTTAAGAGTTTCGGGTATAGAAACTTCTACTGGGCCTTCAGAACTTTCGCCACCTTCTGTGCTTGTACAGCCACAACGAAAGCCCACTTCTTTATCATTGAAATTGATGATGCAGGATTCCCATTTATTAAGCTTAGCCTTGGTTTGAGTGAAAAAAATAATTTGACTTTTTTCCATTTTCTTCTCAGAAGTCAATTGACAATTGGAGTCAATTGCCCTTTTAGTTAAGAGGCAAGAAATTATAAAGTCACGGAATTATTGAGGCAACCTAGTATTATTGCTACTAATACTACTACTACTATTGATACCAATATTATTGCTGCTATAAATTTTACTACTATTGCTACTACTATATTCATTACTATTGCTATTAACTCTACTACTATTACGACAACTGCAAGTGCTAGAAGTAGTACTGATACTTCTACTACTACTGTTACTGCTGCTGCTGCAACTATAAAGAAAAACAATCGTGATAATAATAATAGCAACAATATCAATAATAACAAAAACCTGCCACTCAATATGTTTTTGTATAATCCAGCCATTACTTCTTCTAAAAAATTTTTTATAAAAATTTACTTAAAAATATATTGTTTGTTGTTGGCTTGGCTGAGTATATGACTGCATTTCATTGGCTCTAACCAAATTATCAGTATCTTCTGCCAAATCATGTTTAAAGAGCATTCAAACTCACATACTTATACAAAAATCAACAAATAGTGAAGGAGAATTCTATAGAATTTAATCATATTTTTCTACTTGTGGTTTACAAAACATATAATTATAATAGTTTTAGAAACATTTTATAGAAACACACCAATGAGATTTAGCTAAGCCAACAGCAATTGTTTAAAGGAATAAGAAAAATAAAAAGATGCCAGTCGATTATAAGTGTTTGTTGTATTGTGTTTGTATAAAAGTTTTCTAAAACTATTACACTTATATGTTTTGAATTCTATAGAATTCTCATATAATATTTGTTGATATTTGTCTAAGTATATGAGTAAACATGATTTGGCTAAAGAGTACTGATGATTTGCTTAGCGCCAAAGAAACGCAGGCATATACTCGCTAAACATATAGGTTAGGTTAGGTTAGGTTGATTGGAGGGGTGTGATAGCCCATGTCATACGACATACACTTAAGCCAGTGAAGGCTTGTTGTGCGCTCCCGTTATTTATCAAACACAAACTGCCAGAGTTCTGCGGCAGGATTCGAACCTGGGACCTTCGCACTACGAGTCTAGTACACTACCTACTAGTCTACGAAGGTCAGTTTGCTAAACATATAATAAACAATAAATTTGTTTAATAATTATTTTGGAGAATATCTCGAATAATGAATTTAATAAATATTGTATAAAAATCTTTTAATTTTTTTGTGTGAATTTATCTTTCATATTTAACCTTTTTATTATTTAATTGTGGTCCTTTTACTGATCACGCCTTTCGTATTGATCCTGTGGCAAGAAATAATGAGAAAAGTAAAGAAAATTATTGCCTTCATTTACACGCAATATATATTTACTTTAAATTAATTAATATATTAACACACTCGTGTTGCAACATACACACATACAGTTTCACTTCTTTCTATCATTAATAATGTGTTTAATCGCTTTAAGTATGACTAATAAGTATTTATTCTCAGCCTAGTGTGAGTGTATTGCGAATATATATATATATATATATATATATATATATATATATATATATATATATATGTATGTGTGTGTGTAAAAGTTTCTCTGCGGACCAATATTTTTAATAATTAATATATATGATCCTTTACAGGACATGCAATTTTTTTATTGTTTTCTTTTTTTTACAAAAATAAATAACAAAAGCTGTGTGGCATTAAGAAATTATTAAAAATCATTTTTTTATTTCTGTTTAATTGCAGGGTCTTGTGACGGATGTCATAATGTTAAAATTGCTGCTGGTAATAACAACATCGTCATGTCTGCTATCAACAGTTAATTCCGGTACACCTATTGGTAAGTGTGTATGTGTGTGTCATTTAGCTGCAACAGCGGAGTGCAGCATTTAAGTAAATTTGTTGAAGAGATTTTTGCTCATATATGACAGGAAAATAAGCAAAGTTTTCAATACTGTAATTAATGAATTGATAAATATTTGGGAAGAGAGGAAGGATGTGGATAATGTTTTCATAATATTAGGTGGTGGAAAAAGTTATTCGTTGAATTAGAGTAAAACAAAGTTTCCATATGACTTTTTTTTTACAACTCTTCTAGGAACTGGAGGTCCCTCTTTAATATATGAAGGCAAGGATGCCTTATTAACTTGCGTTGTGTCTGAGAATCGTAGCAATAATACTGTGATATGGAAAAAATTAGATGAAATTCTAACGGCTGGCAAAGTACGAGTTACCAGTGATCTACGCATTAGTGTTTTACATGATGAAAGTGAGTTCTCAGTGCTCCTTAGAAAAAATAATAAAAATATTATTTACATATTCACTTTCGAATAGGTCCTCAGGGTAGAATAGAAACAGGTGGAGAAGTGTGGGTGTTGTTAATAAAAAAACTAAAGCCCTCGGACTCGGGCAGTTATATTTGTGAGTTGAATTCTGAGCCCGTTTTACGTAGTATACACATATTAACGGGTAAGTTGTTTTATTGCCTTATTGCTACTTGCAACAAATTAACTGCAACTTTTTCATGATTTCAACACTAATTTGCTTACAAAAATGTTTGTGCACGTGTGTGTGTGTGTATTTTGAATTCTAGTGAAGCCTTTATCTTCAAAGAGTTACAATAACAACGGCACATCTAGTGGCAACAGCGATAGTAATAGAGATTCGGCTGCCAGTGAGACCAGTGATGTGTTTTTGGTGCCTCCCCCTTTGGATGCCACCGACAATCGTTCGTATTGGCGCACTGGCTCGGTGACACCTCAAATAACACACGATTTCACAGAGTGCTGTGAACGTGCCAACGTCAGCCAGGGCTGTGTGGGCTTCTGTAATGTGCATAACATTTTGGATGGCACGACAGGCATTGAGCCAGAGGCTTGTGAAAAAGATTTTCCACAAATTGTTCGCTGCATGGCCGATGGCCGCAATCATGTGCCCTGCTGTGTAGAAAAACAAATACCTGACTTGTGCCAGGACATGTGTCGCGGTGAATATACGCCGTTTACCGATATGCTGCGCACAAGAGTCTCCTGTGTCCATCACACACTCAGTGGTCTACAGTGTATATTGCAAGGAGTGCAACAGATACCCAGCAGTCCATTAAATGTGGCAGCTGATGAGGTCAGCGAAACGCGTGTCGTCATTAGTTGGTCGCCGCCTGAAAAGTTGGCCCACTTGGTTAAGCATTACAATGTCAATTTAACGGCTTTGCATTCATTCGATGAAGATGATGGTGACGATGATGGGGATGATGGCACCAGTGAAAAAGAAGATGAAAGTGTTATTATACGTTTGGTGTCAGGAAACGACACGTCAGTTACCATTAACGATTTGAAACCACTAACGATGTATGCGATCATTGTGACGGCAGTTAATGACTTTGGCAGCAGTTTACCCAGCGAACGTTTGCGCATTTTTACTCATACCAGTGCCTTGGCGACAGAAGAGCAGTCGGGACCCTCCAATAAAATGGGAGTGCCAGATTTGCCTGATATCAGATCGTGTTGCGAGTCGAATGGCATGACTCATCGCATGTGTTTGGATAAAATGTGCGATCCTCAGAAAACGGATTTGGCTACGTTGCCCGATTTTATGGTCTGCGCTCCTTGGTCAAATATCACCTTTAATTGTCTAGCCAACAATATAGATCATACGCCCTGTTGTCGTGCCAGAGGCATACCCACCGTTTGTTACCCTTTATGCTCGGGCAAGGTGTCAACCTTGGACTTCAATTTATTTAAGTATGTCTCATGGAGTTTTTGACTTCCCCTTGTCCATTGTTATATGCATTGCTTTTGAATTCATTTTCAGATGTCTTCGCTTCATGTCGGAATTCAGTAGCTGTTTGTTCCAGGGTTATGGTGTCTTGGCAGATCCTCCCTCCAAGCTGCATACCGTGGCCAAAACTGACTCATTTGTTATCTTAGATTGGAATAAGCCCAAACGTTTGGCCGATACTATCAGCACATTTCATGTCAAGTTTCGCCGCTTAGGAGTGGGTGACGATTATTTGACGGTGGAGAAGGTAAGTTTTTGCTTAAATGGATTTCATATATTATTTTAGTATTAGTTAAATCCACTAATACACAAGTGTTGAGCATAGCTATCGAATTTATGGTCAATAAATAGGTCCTTGTTGAGAAGAAAAATTTTCTCATTGGGAATTTTTTTTAGTTCAAAATTAAAAGGTTTCGGTGGGCATTTGAATTTTCCACTTAAATAACACGTGGATTTTATTAAAAATCCTATAATTTTGTAGAAAAATGTAGTGTAGGGTATTAAATTTTCAAAAAAAAAAAAAAAAAAAAAAATTGCCCAGAGTCAGTGTCTTGGAATAAAAAGTTCACCTCTATATCATTATCGTTTAAAACAAAAATACTTCCCATAAAATAAGGCCTTCCAAGTAGCCATAGAAATGCTTAGATCATAAGCCGGAAGAAGAACGTATTCCGATCATTTTGAATGATTTTAACATAAAGTTGTGATTGCAGAATGTTCTCTTTTTCAATTCCTTTTCACCGATTTGGAAGCTGTCTTTATTTTGTTGTAATTTGTTTTCATTTTTTTTGCAAAGAAAACATTTTTATATTAAATTAATATTAATTATTTGCCATTGGGAGAAAACTTCACATCTGAAACGGTTACAAATTTGCCAGTAGTCATGGTTTCGTTTTCCTTATGTGATATTACTTTCACCAATTATTGATTAAAGGATGATAAAATTTTCGTGTAGGTTTAAAAGAATAGGTATTTGTTATATAAAAACATTTTTGAAAAGAGTTTCGTAGATTTGTAGAAGTATTGAATGTAGTTTGATTTCACAGCCGAGGTATGACTCTGTCGGTCCAGGTTCATATCGAAGGTCACGCGCATATCTCAGGTTTTAAATACATATGGAATTAGCTGACGATGCGGTGTATTGATGAAGTGCCAGGTGGTGGTGAATTATCGTTATCAATTGGGGCACTGATATGATACGATGAACGACTGTGGGTAGTCGGTTTTCGGGTTGCTTGAAAAAAAAAATTAAATATAGAGTCTGGATTATTACTAGACAGTACTACAATACAAGCTCAAGAGGTATTCGAAAGCCCTTGAGACCGGCTACTACTAATTTCTGTTAATACGAGGGCAAGAGTGTATTCGGAAGCTCTTATAGTTGGCAAAACTAAAGCACTACGAGCCCAAAAGGTATTTGGGATACCTTGAGGTCGACTACTACTAAATACGATTAGTGCGAGTGCAATAGTGTACTCGGGAGGTCTTACTACGAGTTTAATAGGTATTCGGAATACCTTGAGGTCGACTGCTACTAAATACGATTAGTACGAGTGCAATAATGTATTCGGGAGGTCTTACTACGAGTTCAATAGGTATTCGGAGGTCCTTGAGATCGGCTACAACCCGCTAGGTGTACTTATGCGAGCATCTGCAAAGAAACAAGAATCACTACATCTCTCGGACGACAATTCAAGTGGGTCTACTTGTAACTGTCGTTCGTAAGATATCATTGATTGCTCGCCTATTCAGTACAAGACTTAATGTTCCGTAATGCTCCGATTAGTTTATCAAGTAAATGAGGGTTGTGATGCTACAAAAAAGTAGTAGTAAAACTTTTAGCAAAATATTTTAGTAAAAAAATTTCCACAAAACATTTAGCAACCAAAAGGAAACAATTGGTAGAAAACAATGGTAGAAAACAATTTTAGTAACAACAACTTTACCATAAAATTATAACAAAGAAATTTAGTAACAAAAATTTAAGCAAACAAAAAATTAAATAAAAATAGATTGAAACAAGTCATTCTGGCCAGGAACAAATGAATGCTGATGGTGAAGATGTGGGAACCAACGGAAATAGAACTGTTCCCTTCTGCTGATGTAATTAAATTCCTCTCACTTTTTCATTAATAGAAATAATTTAAAAACAATTATTAATCGCAATTGAGAAATTTAGTACCCGAACCCTAGCCAGACTAGCAAATCTCAATTTAATAAAAAACTTTTAAAAACAGAGTTAGAAAAGTTGCATGAAATTAATTTACAAAGAAATGAGTTTGGAAAAAAATTTTGCAAAAAAAGTCTTGGAAACAAGTATTGCAAAAATACTTGTGAAAAATTTTAACAAATATTTTTTTTAATTTAAATTTTAGCTGAAAAAAGCTAAGAACAAAATTTTAGAAAAAAAAATTGGATAAATAATTATGGTTAAAGATTTTGTTAATAAAAAATATAAATAATAAGTATGGTACTAAATAAAAAACTAACAAGAGGAATATAAATGGTTGTAGAAGAAATTTAGAAAATTTTTTAGCAAAAAAGAAAGTTAGATGGCAATTTTAATTATTTTTAAGTATTTTGCTCGATATCGGAAAGTTGGAGAAAAAAAATATTGAAATGAAAAACAAGCAAAAAGTAAAATAATTTTACAAAAAATAAGTTCAACAAATATGTTCAGTTAAAAAATTTGGAATAACTACTTTTTTTCATAAAAATTCATAGAAAATTTGGGAAAATATTTTCTTAAATTTTAGCGAAAAATTTCACCGAAATTCGTTTAAACAGAATTTTCGCAAAACGGATATTTACGAAAAATTATTATTTTTTTTTTAATTTTACATTTGAATTTTAATAAATCCGGCCCAATTTGGGCCTCAAATTCGCCAATTTAGGTTAATAATTTTTTCAAATTATTTTTGTTAAAGAAGAATTAAGAATGGAATAGTACTATTTTCTTTGATCACTACCCCATCATAATCAGTGTTCATTTATCTCGGTACAGGCTGACAAGTTTCAAACTATTTTTTTATAATTTTTTTTTTGCTAAAATTTTCGTTAGAATTTTGTACTTAAGTTGTTGTTATTAAAATATGTAATTAATTGTGTTTGTGGTTATTAAAATCTGTATGAAGAAAGTGTACAATGAGTCTTGTAAGTTTTAGCAACAATAAGGTCAATTTTTTATATCAGTAAAAAAATTTTAGGAAAAAATTTTCAAAAAAACAAAAAGTTTTAAGAGAAATTTTCGCTACAAAAAGTTTGTATAAAAAATTTAAGAATTTTAGCAAACTGATTTTCTGCAATAACATTTTTATTGAACAATATATAAAAATCGTCTTCTACTTTTTATATTGAAAATAATTTTTGTCGTTGTTTCATATTTTACGGCATAATTTTGTGAATGTAAACGAAATTTCATTTCTAATACTCGTATTTGTATTCAAAACAAAAACAAATTTATGTTTTTATATAAATAATCCAAAATTTATAAAATCAAGCCTTAACAACTCTGAAGTAATTTTATAAAAATTAATTGAATAAAGATTTTGATCTGTGGTAAATGTTCTTTAGGCTTTAGGTCCTTTTCTTAATTATGCAATCTGTTTTATTAATTTCATTAATTAATTGCCTCTTTTTAAATTTGAAATACATTTTTCCAAAAGTCCTTTAATCTAAATAATTTAAATTGCTGTCGAGGCACTTGAAACTATAATTCAAATTTTTATCACGATGTTTTATTTCCTTATGTTGCCTGCCTTCCGGTTGCCTTTATTTATAACCCTAATTTTAACATACTTAATAAACTGAACTACATTTAAACATTTATATGTTCTTGTTCCTTTTTGTTGTTCTCACATTTTGCTACACACCCACTTCTTAACGTTTTTCTCTTCTTTTTTTGTTGCTTTTTTAATTTATTACTTGTGCTGTGCTGCTGGTGCTTAAACAAAAACAATAAAATCTAGAAAAATCCTCCACTTATATTGGAAGGCTTAGAGCCCGAAGTCTACTATGAGTTTTATGTGGTTTCCATAAATGCATACGGTAAAAGTGAGCCCTCACCTCGCCTCATCATACGCACCCAACCCGTTGAGCTGGAGGATGTGAACGAAACAAAATACAACATGAGTACATGCTGCCAAGCATCCGGACTGTTGCCGCAATGTGCACCCTTGTGCACATACAACATACGTTTATCGGACATTGAAAAATTAGGACCAGCGTGTCGGGCACAAATGTGTAAGTATAGTTTTATTTTAGCAAGAAAAAGTCACTCATAGTTGGAGTAGTGCTACACTAAAATTCCTACTCCTGCTTTTCTGTGCACACATTTTTTTCACTAGTACGCAATATACAACTCAAAATATTGAAAAAAAAGAAGAAAAATAAAAGACATTAAATAAGATTTATATGCAACACGATATGCATGTGAATTAAGCAACAAATACATATGTGAGTTGAGTTTGAAAATGCTTTGCTGTGTATTATGTAGCCAGTTTTGAAGTTGCCTGGTTGCTAACTTGCAACATTCTTGCTGGGTATCAATAAAAATAACAGCAAATTTTTTGCAACTATCAGCTAAATTTATTTATGGTTTTTGTACTCCTTCCACTGGAAATTTTCTTTAAAATAATTGTGAATTTTCTTCTATTCTATTTTTCCCCTCCCTTCCCCTCAGCTGTTATTGCACGTTGTGCTGCCGGTGGTAGAGATCATACACCCTGTTGTGTTCGTAGAGGCGTTACCTCGGCCTGCATGTCCTTGTGCCGTGGTGTTCTGCCCCTGCACCACACCACTTCATTATCAAGTGGCACCAGCTCCAACTCCAGCACCGATTGCTTATCGTATGCGGGCAATATTCTACAATGTTTCGAAGAAGGTGAGTTCTTAAGGAATTTAATTTAATTTGTTACTAATAATGGGTTAGGAAAAGGGAGACAAAAGGAAAGTTGGTTACTAGACATGTTGGACATGTGACATAAACAAATTGCAATAAATTAAAAGAGAAAATTAAATCTTTATTTAACAGCAAAAAGGGATACATTCTTAACACATACGACTATTCATTTCGTTTAA